>JALMQS010000099.1:55159877-55375670 GCA_024734495.1 Forficula auricularia | reverse complement strand
TACAATATATCCAATGATATATTATAATAAAAAGAAATTGCAAAGAGAGGCAGATTGGAGAAAGAAGGATAAATTAGTGTTTGTTAATTATAGCTGAATATAAATTTCATTAAAGATAAATAATAAAATTTAAGTTTAAATTCGCACAGGGAGCGGAGTGCAATGCGGACGGGATGAACCTCTAGGAATTATTTAGGTATATTTTCCTTTAGAAATAAAAAACAAATAGTGATATGGAGAGTTTGAAAACCGCCGCTTGAAGGAAACAGGAGAAGTAAGAGGAGAAATACTGACGGTGGGGGACAGCTCGGACAGTCGTTGAGGACATCTCACGAGGTACACATCATTACAACAACCAGGAGAGTCCTTGAACACACCTCTAGATATACACATAAAGAACCAGAGGAGTCTTGGATGATAACTCACATATTACATCTCACGAGGCGCTCATTAAGAAACAAGAGTCCTTGATCAGATCTCACTATATGCAAAGAGGACAACTGAGGAAGCTGTTGAAGATCACACATTTCTCTATTCTTCGAGTCCACAATACAACTTCTAGGCGGTGATCCAGGAGACCCCTCTCTAAATATACGTCTAGAACAAATATCAAGAGGACTGTCTTCGCTAACATATGTCGAAACAGACATTTATCGAGGACGCCTATCTCATTCCTACCGCCGTCACCACCAAGATTGTTATCAAAGGGACAGGTCACCACGAGAGGAATTCTTGAAATCCAGCAAATCGCCAGTCAGGATCCTACAGCCTCACCACCAAGAGTATAATCACCATCTTGTATTTTCTCTATAACAACTATCTATATCTGCTGATTTCAAGCAGCGGTTGAATAAATTCGCTAATCAATAATACATAATTACAACATGATCTCTATTATTATTGAGAATTAATAATTCCTGCTTGCCAATCCAATTTCCTTTGTTCCCTTTTTATTATAACTTTTTAATATAAGCAATTTCAGTAATCCATTTTTTATATTTTTTTATTTCATAGTAATCAATTAATAGTAAAGTCAGTAGATATAATTTCAGAAAATAAGCACCAAGAGAGTTAACCCTGAGATTACACCCACCAACCAAACAATAAATTCAAAAAGAACAAATAGATTTACATGAAAACCCACTGCATGGTGAAGGTGCGTGGGATTGAATAGGCGTGCAAGCAAAGCAGATACCAGATAACTCTCTCGGTGCTTAATTTCAAAAAAATAATAATATTGTAATTTTCCCATATAAAATAAATCCAACCCGTTTTCAATAATAATAGAGGTGTAAGTGGGAGGTTCATTTTCTGTTTCGTGTTTTTCTCTCTTTCTGTGTGAATTCTATACATTTTTTCCTTTCTAAATTTTATAATTTATATTTTTCTTATTATACCTAATATACTAATTCGTATCTTTTGCAATTTCTTAATATGAACGGAGAAAAAAGTAACACAGCGAGCGAGCGAACCTTGAACAGTGATCGACAAGCTGACTCTGGAAGCTGCCGAATACCAACAGAAACAAATCACCTACGAACAAACCAGTTAAATAAGCAAAATGTAAGTACCGACTACCATTCTACCCCCCCACGACCCCCCGAGAATATAACTATGGCAGATCTGATTAGTCTAAAGAGAGAGCTGAGAAAATGTATGGATTGGCAGGAACAATTTATGAGAGAATGGAGAAATGATAAGATAGAAAGAAATAGAAGATGGGAAAGAAGCAGCGACGAAATTCCGAATAGAACACACCAAGAGGTGAACGATTTAATACCACAGGTGTCCCAAACAACAAAATCAAATGATGGAACAATGCAACAATCGCCACCCTTAAAAATTAAATTAGCAACAATTGAAACCATTTGTGAGCCCCCTCTTTTAGAAACCGTTCAAGAATTCACCTTAGCCCCTTGCGATAAAATTAATATCAATCCCATTATTGAACCAATAATACACTTAGAAGCAGTAATTCTCCCAATGCCCATAATAAAAACTCACACACCCGTAATTTGTAAACAAACACTTGAAAGTCCGCCCCCAATTCCCCTAGTAAAAATTGACATCAATCCCCCAACTACAATCAAACCCATAATAGCAATTTCACTAGGTTTGAATATTAAATATAAAATCTATTTCATATTGTTTTCATTTTTCAAAAATTTATATCTCACATTGTATATATATTATTTAAAGGATATAATTCAAAACGAATTGCATCCAAGCCATACGGCCCTGGAGAGACTCAACAATGCCTCCAGGAATCCTAGATAAAATAACAAGAAAATATTTTTATGGCCCCACTTGAAACCGCAAGACACTGCTTTCAAATGATATTCTAAAAGAAAAATGAAAATAATAAAATATTCAAACCATAATTAATTTAAAATTTCCCCATACATAACAATTAAATAAATTATTTAATTATTTTTTCATTGTTGCTATTGTTTAAATATTAAACAATTAAATTTGTTTACTGCGGGTTGTTGTCGTTGTTATTGTTTAATCATTGAATCATCCCTTGTTGCTTGTGTTGTTTATAGCTTACAAAATCATTAAATCAATAAATTTCGCTCGCGTTTTAAAAAACCAAATATTTTAAAAGAATATCTAAATATACATGACTCAATATTATTTTATTAATTTCGAAGTAAATAATTTAAAAATATATATAAATTGCTATATTTTAATAATAATCCATTTGAGTAAAAATAATTTTAATAAATTATAAGATTAATTTTTCCTATATTAAATCATGAATATAAATTTATACTATTTATACCTTTAAAATATCAAGTTCATAGTACAAAAATAATAAATTGTCATGTTTACATTTTTTTAAATCCCAGTTAATATTTCAAAAATCGTTTAAAATTAATCGAAGCTATTTATAAACTCATTTGCACCTTTTTGTTAATCTTAGTTCAAATACACATTTTATAATAGATTCATTTTAACATTCTCAAATTCAATGACTCATCTTTAAAATAAAATAAATAAAATAGATATTAATTAAAATTTTTATTATGTGAATTTCTATAATCTTTTAAACGCTTATTATTATAAATTTCTCATATCATTTCGAACTGAAGAATAATTTCAAAATTAAATATTCTAAATAGGGGTGCATCTCACATGATTGTCCAAGTCTGTTTGTTTGTAAATAAATAAAATCAGCTGATATCCTTCCGATATATAGGTCAATAAAAAATAATAATTCCCTTTTATATAATTTCAAATATCTTTGCTAATCAATTTAATTTAAACCTTTAAAGAAATAATCATTACAATTTTATTGATAAATAAATTTTAACTTTAAAATATAATTTCCCTTTTCTAATAATTTAAACAGCTGATCTTATTCACAAAAACAGATGCTCAGATAATACTCTCATATTATTGCACTAACCATATCTGCTAAAGATTTAAATAAATAAATCCCTCCTTAAATTTAAAATCATGTGTCCTTTGCTAAAACTTCCAAATAAAATTAAATTTTCAAATAAAAAAACTTAACGTAAAGTCCAACTATAATTAAAAATACATTTATAAAACCCCTTCAAATTTCTTCTGCCCAATTTGCATAAATAAATAAATAAAATATAATCCCCAATTGTCCTTTGTAATAAACGATGTATTCGTTTAACTAAAACAGTCGACAATATCCTTGGTTTGTTCGCAGGTAATATGTCTAAGATTATTTTTAATAAATGATAATAAAAATTGTGGAATCCCATAAACCCCAAATACAGGTCTGCTAAGAATCGAATGTAATCGCCCGCCGTAGCGAGGTTAATAGATTACATAGTCGATCATGGACCACCGCACCCCCTTGTAATATATACCCCGAATGTGATTCCAGAGTCAAAGGTCAATAATTAAAAATAATTAAAGCTAAATAAAAGGCGAACTGAGCAGAGGGTCGCTTAGACTGTAGTTGAACTGGTTCGTAGTTATTCTCAATGATTAGAAAAAAATACATGATCGTACGATTATATATTTTTTTTCACAGAAGAACGGGCATACAATATATCCAATGATATATTGTAATAAGAAATTGCAAAGAGAGGCAGATTGGAGAAAGAAGGATAAATTAGTGTTTGTTAATTATAGCTGAATATAAATTTCATTAAAGATAAATAATAAAATTTAAGTTTAAATTCGCACAGGGAGCGGAGTGCAATGCGGACGGGATGAACCTCTAGGAATTATTTAGGTATATTTTCCTTTAGAAATAAAAAACAAATAGTGATATGAAGAGTTTGAAAACCGCCGCTTGAAGGAAACAGGAGAAGTTAAGAGGAGAAATACTGACGGTGGGGGACAGCTCGGACAGTCGTTGAGGACATCTCACGAGGTACACATCATTACAACAACCAGGAGAGTCCTTGAACACACCTCTAGATATACACATAAAGAACCAGGACAGTCTTGGATGATAAATCATCATAGTACATCTCACGAGGAGCTCTTTAAAGAAATAAGAGTCCTTGATCAGATCTCACTAGATACCAAGAAGACAACTGAGGAAACTGTTGAAGATCACCATTTCTCTATTTTTCAAGTCCACAATACAACTCCTAGGTGGTGATTCAGGAGACACCTCTCTAAATATACGTCCAGCACAAATATCAATAGGATTGTCATCGATAACATATATCGATACACACATTTATCGAGGACGCCTATCTCAGTCCTGCAGCCGTCATCACCAAGGTCGCTAGCAAAGGGACAGGTCATCACGAGAGGAATTCTTGCAATCCAGCAAATCGCAAGTCAGGGTCCTACCGCCAACACTACCAAGAGTATAATCACCATCTTGTATTTTCTCTATAACAACTATATATATCTGCTGATTTCAAGCAGCGGTTGAATAAATTCGCATTATCAATAATACATAATTACAACATGATCTCTATTATTATTGAGAATTAATAATTCCTGCTTGCCAATCCAATTTCCTTTGTTCCCTTTTTATTATAATTTTTAAATAAGCAATTTCAGTAATCCATTTTTTATATTTTTTTATTTCATAGTAAACAATTAATAGTAAAGTCAGTAGATATAATTTCAGAAAATAAGCACCAAGAGAGTTAACCCTGAGATTACACCCGCCAACCAAATAAATTCAAAAAAGAACAATCAAAACATCATTAAACCTATTAAACCCTCTCAAACGAAGTCTTCGCCCCTTTTTCAATTCCAAAATTTATAAGACATTTTTCATGTTTCTCACATGATAGGGGCTTGGTTAAAACGTCGGCTGGCATTTCTTCTGAGGGCAAATATCCGATTTCAATATTTTTATTTTTAAGGCATTCACGAACAAAATGATGTTTAATATCTATGTGTTTTGTACGTGAATGGTACATCGGGTTTTCTGCCAATCTACTGGCTCCTTGGCTATCACTGCTGATGTGTACAGGAGAAGTCGACAATCCGATATTGGTTAAAAATCTTCCTAGATGTATTGCTTCTTTTGCTGCTTCTGTTAGCGCCATATATTCTGCTTCGACAGTTGAAAGAGCAACGGTCTGTTGCTTTTTAGCTTCCCAAGATATGGCAGCTCCTCCAAAAGTAAATACATATCCAGAATACGATTTTCTATCAACAGGGCAATTTCCCCAATCGGCGTCGGCATATCCTTTTAATTTCTCCTTTGTTCTTGCGAATTTCAAATGATTGTCAATTGTTCCTTTTAGATATCGCAGCACTCTTTTTGCAGCTTGCCAGTGATCTTCATTGTAACAATTGTTGAATTGGCTCAAGGAATTCACCGCATAACTAATGTCTGGACGTGTGCCAACTGCTAAGTACAATAAGGATCCAATTAATTCCCTAAAAGGAAGTTTTCTTGATTCTTCATTAATCGTTTCAGGCTTTATTAGCTTTCTTGAAGGATCCAGAGGTGTTGCTACGGGTTTGCAATCATTCATTTTATATTTTGTCAAAAGATCTAAAATATATTTCTTTTGCGATAGACATATTTCATTTTTCTTCTCATCATAATTAAATTCGATTCCTAGGAAATATTTAATTAAACCCAGGTCTTTCATCTTGAATTTTTGCATCAAACTTTTCTTGATTTCGCTGATTAATTTCGTGTTTTTAGATATAAGAATTATATCATCAACGTATATTCCTAAAAACATGAATTCTCCTTTTTCCTTTTTAATGTAAAGGCATGGATCATAGTCACTTGCTTTGAATCCTAGTTTCACTAAAGTTTCATCCAGTTTCTTAAACCATTGTCTTCCGGATTGTTTCAGGCCATACAAAGCTTTCTTTAAGGCACACACTTTGTTGCCTTGGTTCATATCATTCAGCATTTTCGATGCTTCATTTTTTATTAAAATATCTTTCGATTTCTTCATTTTTAATGAATTTTCCTTTAAATTTTCTGGAATCTCCATATATAATGGTTCATCCAAATCTCCATTTAAATATGCCGTTTCCACATCCAATTGGTGAACTTTCATCTCCAGTTGAACACTTAACGCCATTAGCATTCGAATTGTACTAAGTCGAATGACTGGTGCGAACGTGTCTTCGAAATCGACTCCTGGTCTTTGCGCGTAGCCTTTTGCAACGAGTCGTGCTTTCTTCCTTTCGAGAGTTCCGTCAGAATTTAATTTATTTTTAAAAACTAAACGGCTTCCTATAATTTCTTGATTAGAGGGGCGATTACATATATTCCATGTTTTATTTTTAATTAGTGAAATATATTCGTTTAATATAGCATCACTCCATTCTTCTGAATTCGTGCTTGATTCACTTTCAGCATTGTATAAGATATTTTCATTCACTAATAAATTGCTTATTTGAATGTCTTCATCGTCAGTAATAATGATATCTTCCTCTCCCTCATCGGTTTCAGTCAGATTTTCTGAATCTTGATTCGAATCGGTGTTTTCTTCTGATACTGGCGCGGTTTTGTATTCCAATGCTGGCCTACCCTTTCTTCCAGTTTTTATTTTTCTGGGACGGCCTCTTGCTCTTTGCTGCAGTGGCTGTGTTGGAGCATCAGAGGTTTCTCTATCTTCATTTGGTTCATTTGGACCTAATGGAATAAGATATTCGAGATAAGTTGAATTCTTTTCATCTTTTTCTAGATTTTCTTCTTTTTCGATCAAATCTTCATTCAGTATTTTTACATCTCGAGTTATCTGGAATTTATTTTCATTAGTTAACCATACTCGATATCCTTTAGATTCTTCAGAATATCCTAGGAAAATACACGGTTTTGATCTTGGTTGAAATTTTCCTTTATTCGGTATTTTATTTAAAACAAATCCTCTTGATCCAAATGTCTTAAAATATGAAACTGTTGGCCGCTTACCTTTCCGCAGGTAAAATGGAACTTCACCTTTTAGTGCGCTGTTCGGGCATCGATTTCTGATGTGAACTGCCGTATTAATAGCTTCTGTCCAAAAACGTTCAGGTAATTTTGCTTCAAGTAGCATACATCTTCCCATGTCCAATAATGTCCGATTCATTCGTTCAGAAACTCCATTTTGTTGAGGTGTATATGGTACTGTTAATCGTCTTTGAATTCCGCATCTATTTAAATAATCTGAAAAATTTTTAGATACATATTCAGAACCATTATCAGTTTGGAAATTCTTAATTTTAAAACCAGTTTGTTTTTCAGTCCAATATTTAAACCTTTTAAAGACACTTAAAGCTTGATTTTTATTTTTAAGAAAATACACTTCTGTCCATCTTGTTTTATCATCAATAAATGTTATGAAGTATCTAGCTCCTCCAACGGATTTATTTCTGAATGGACCACAAATATCAGAATGGATTATTTCGTTTATTTCAGTACTTCTATCACTGTTTGCAGGAAATGGCGATTGAGTCATTTTTCCTTCTAAACATATTTCACACGCTGATAAATTTTCATTTGGGAATTTAAGTCCCAAAACTGAGTTGCTAGATTTTAATTTCTTCAAATCGTTTTCATTTAAATGTCCAAAACGTCTGTGCCAAAGATTAATTCTTGAAGTGGGGTTTTCTACGTATTTAATTTCGTGAATTTTCTTTTCTTCTCTAATGTAATATAAATTATCTATTCTATCTGCTATTGCACTCACTACACCTTTAAAATCTGTAATTTTTGCAATATTTTTCGTAAATGTTACTTTGTAACCTTTTTCTGTTATTTTTGATACTGACATAAGGTTTGTACGCAAATCAGGAACGTAGAGAGTATCATGCATCTTCACTACAGTAATTGAATTATTTACTGAGGTATTTATTTCAATTTGACCTTTTTTAATTACATTTATAGCCGTAGAATTAGCTAAATTTACAATTTGATTTTGCGATTCTGAATTAATAAAATTTTCTTCTTGGAAAGTCATATGTGATGAACATCCGCTATCAAGACACCATCTTTCGTCCTTTTTATAATTTGGATTTTCAAAAGTAGATAAAACTGTATTATAATTGCAATTATTTACTTTTTTATTTAAATTCTGGAAACAGTTCCTAGAAAGGTGCCCAAATATACCACACGAATTGCATTTTCCTTGAAAAAAGTTTTTCTTTGAATATTTATTTTTATCGTTGTACTTTTTATTTTTAAAATTAGGATTAAAATATTTTGTTGCAAGTGCGTTATCTTGTACATCTTTAGAATGCCTAGATTCACTTTCTTCTATAATTTTAATTTTTAAAATTTCGGGTTTCAGTAATTCATCCCTTGATTCTATGGCACAACGAAAATTTTCAAAATTATCAGGAAGACTATACAGAAGCATAATAGTTATTAAATCTTCATGAATTTCTATTTCAAGTTCATTTAATTTATCTATAATATCAAAGAATTTATTTAAGTGGTCTTTGATATTTTCATCGCAATTCATTTTCTTTAAGATCAATTGTTTCAATAAATTTGCCTTACGGGCTGGTCCTTTCGATTGATAAATAGTATGCAATTTGGTCCATACCTCATTTGAAGATTTACAATATTTAATTTGTCTTAACTCCGAAGGATTAATTGATAGTATCAAGTCCGACATGGCTTTGGCATCATTTTTTGTCCATACAGCCGCTTGAGTTACATCCTCCATCTTGGTACAGCTTCCATTTACGTATTCCCAAAGATCATTTTTCGTTAATACAGCCTTCATCTGAATCTTCCAAGTGTCGAAATTATCCCGTCCGAGGGGCTCAATCTTCACTGAAGTCGTAGACATGGCTTTCGGAAACGTTTATAAAATTCTTCCAAGAATAAGAAAAGAATGAAAATTTCTTGATAATTATTCTTTTTCAATTAACTGGGCACATAACCTGTTGGATATTTTGGGATATATTTGGGAGCTGTATAAAGTAAAGACACATATATTTAGATAAAATAGTATTTATTGAATAGTAATGATTATCAGAGAGAGGTCAGGTGAGGAGTGGAGAGGAACCGCTAGGTGAACATATGATAAGAGGAGAACATATGATAAGGAGAGGGGAGCAGGGCGGACAAGCGGTAGCCCTTTAAGACTGAGGTTGTTATAACTTCAACAGTTCTTATGAAATTATTTATTTTGAACTATAAGAATTTCGTTTAAATAATCAATATTTGCGGTCATTTTGGGAGATTTTGTTAAACATCGTCAATAAAATCTTTATAAGTTACTTATAAATAGTCAACAAACTGTCATAAGCTTGATATTGTTATGGTTGTTATAATTAAATTCATTAAAATGTAATTTTTCACGAAATTTTTTTTAAAAAAACTTGATGTTTTAGGTATAGTGACATGATATATCATCTTAAAGCATTTTTCTTCGTCTTTCAATTCATTGAGTAATATACGGGGGTCTTTTTTGAAAAAACTTTTGACCCTTTTATGAATAACTGAAATAATAGTAATCTTAGCATGCCCTATATAATATGGAGTCGAGTTTTCGGCGTAAATGAAATACTTCGGGTGTGTCTAAACTACCACCAAAATATCAACTTTTCATAAATTGAGAGCACTAATTTATTTAAGTTTAATTAGGGCCATCTTTTGGCCCATATTTAACACAAATTATTTTTTATCTCGAAAACCGATAGAGATAGGTATAGGACAATTTTAACAAAAAAAGTATTTTAATAAAAGGGCGGTTTTAAAAACGTGTTAATATACGGGGTGTTCCATCAAACTAGGAACGGTAATAACATATATATATATTTATGCATACGGGTTGAAAAATTATTAAGAGGAGTTATTGTGCGAATGAAGTTTATGTTTAAAAGAAGATGCCAGAGGTGAATTACGTATCACCCGGATGGGGTTTTTTCAATCGATATGTTAACGTGATTAATCGGTTACGTAAAAACCATTCAATGTTTTTTTACAATGTTTCTCTAGTGAGTGTATTTTCCACAACAGGTTGAAAGAAATTTAATTGGCCCCGGGAAGATTGGGCTTGGCAATTTTAATTACCATGGTTCGGGCCCATGGGAACGATTACTTTCAGGGCATTAGTGTCCTATAATTCAATCAATGTTAAAACTGCTTTTATGCGGGGGCGGGTTGTTCGTGGCCAGATTCTTAAGGAAGAGTTTAAGTTAAATTCATTCTTTATTTTTAATTTTTTATTAATGAAATATCAAAATACACATCTCCCTATTACATTTTTCTTATAAAATCAATACATATTTAATCAACACACCAAATCAAATCAATATTTTCACAACAATGACACAATCAGACTATAACATTCCGATATGTTTTCCGAATCCATTTTGAAATTAACACAATTATCGATATCCTTCAATATATAAAGAGATTCTTTTATTTTTCTCTTGGTCCAATTTTTCTCATAATCTAGTATCTTTACTCCTTCAAAATCGAATCGATTAATGGAAATAAATTAGTCTCCGCGTTATCCATTCATGCTATTGACAACGAGCATACTTTCGATTTTGAAGGAGTAAAGATACTAGATTATGAGAAAAATTGGACCAAGAGAAAAATAAAAGAATCTCTTTATATATTGAAGGATATCGATAATTGTGTAAATTTCAAAATGGATTCGGAAAACATATCGGAATGTTATAGTCTGATTGTGTCATTGTTGTGAGAATATTGATTTGATTTGGTGTGTTGATTAAATATGTATTGATTTTATAAGAAAAATGTAATAGGGAGATGTGTATTTTGATATTTCATTAATAAAAAATTAAAAATAAAGAATGAATTTAACTTATAATGTGTTTCTAGAATGGATTATTTATAATGGGTTTTTTAATTGTATAATGATTGACGATGCAATGAGATAATTAGAAAAAATAAAATTTGAAAATAATATTTAATATAATCATTAATTCAGAATAGTTTCTAGCTCAGTGATAAACGTTTTTATAAATTGTTGCTATATATATGTATGTGTGTGATTGTAATGAATTGTGTGATGTGTCTATATTGAAGATTTAAGAATGAATGTTTCATGTGAAATGACAAATTCCGGTTCTTGAACGAGATGTATGTATGATTTCAAATTATTGTAAAAATAAAAAAATAAAATAAATTTTGTATTATATAATTCTCTATAAAAGAAAAAATTGTAAATAAATGTTTCATTTCAATTTTTAGAACTACTGAGGATGGTCGACCAGTGGTGACCGAAACTGTATAGTTATCAATTAAATAATTCTAATAGTTATTAAAATTATTGTTTTATTATATTTGTGACAAAACCAACCCTTCAATTTAATGAAAAAATTTAAATCAAGTCACTTAAGTTCTGGAAGAAATTTAATAATTTTTTAGAAGCAACTTAACTAGAAACATTTCATTACCATCGATAAAGCGAGTATTTCTCCTCAAATGTTTGGCTTTTTAATAAAAAAAGTTTCCGATCGTTTTAGAATTTGAATTTTACAAAAAAACAATCAATAAACTTTAACATAGTTACATATTTGTATTAACCGCTAAATAAATAAATTTTGCTTCTCTCTATTGCAATTCTTTTGACGCAAGAATCAGCCGACAATGAAAATTCCTTTCTAAGTACGGATGCACCCGTTTTCTCAGAATCCTTCTTTTCATCCGTCGATACCAATGAAACATAACAATGAGTTCCTCATTACTTGAATCGCTGCTTAAAACTGCTCATTCTAAAAACTTGAAGAAGAGAGGTTTGTACCTTCTCGCTTGTAGACTCCGAGATGACTGAAATAAAAATCGCCTCTTGAGCGAAGGGCCTAACCATTTTATTAAAATATAAGCGATATGAAGCCCGGAGTTGTTCTTTAAAATTTTTGAAAAAAGTCCCACTATTCTTCAAAAATAAAATACTTAATTGTTGTATTAATTATAAAAAACCAAAACTACAATAAACTTTTCTTCTGTATATTAAATTTCAATCTAAATTCATCTCATCAATACATTTATTTTTTTCCAGATAATCGAACTAAGAATGAAACTGAAGATTATTTCTGTGAAGAATGTTTCTCTGGATTCATATCAATGTCTGAATTCGAAAGCCATATACAAGAAGGACATTCAGAAGAAGTACTCGTCACAAGTCATCTGAGCGATCGGAAATACGGTGCTGAAATTAAATCGGAACCCCTTAATGCCATGATTCCCCAGAGCGAGAAGGCTCCTAAAGTGACCTTACATAAGCGACATAATGCCGCCAAACGGTCTTTACAATGTCCTAAAGATCAAGACAAATCGAAATCAAAACAAACTAATCAATGTTTGGGAACTCATACTAATAACAAGCATACAGGCCAAAAGCCTTTCGTCTGTGATTACTGCAAGAAGGGTTTCTCACAAAAGTGTGATCTCAAAAAGCATTTACGTGTTCATACTGGCGAAAAGCCTTTCGTCTGTGATCACTGCCGCAAATGTTTTACACAAAAATCTAGTCTCAAAACGCATTTACTAATTCATACGGGCCAAAAGCCTTTCGCCTGTGATCAATGCGAGAAGGGTTTCTCAATTAAGGGTGATCTCAAAAAGCATTTACGTTTTCATACGGGCGAAAAGCCTTTCGTCTGTGATTACTGCGATAAGGGTTTTTCACTTAGTGGTGATCTCAAAAAGCATTTACGTATTCATACGGGCGAAAAGCCTTTCGTCTGTGATCACTGCGACAAATGTTTTACGCAAAAATCTAGTCTCAAAACCCATTTACTTTATCATACGGGCCAAAAGCCTTTCGCCTGTGATCAATGCGAGAAGGGTTTCTCAATTAAGGGTGATCTCAAAAAGCATTTACGTATTCATACAGGCGAAAAGCCTTTCGTCTGTGATCACTGTAGGAAAGGTTTTTCACAAAAAGTATCTCTCAAAAGGCATATGAAAATCCACTCCTAGAAAATGGACTCTATTGCTTCTATTTCAAATAACTAAATTAAATAAAATACAGAAATGGCCAACAGATAGATGAGGTTGCCCAGCTAATTACAAGGCAATTAAATTCGAAGCAGTTGAAACTGATCTCTGACGACCAACAGTCATTTAGATTCAACCTTTGTGTCTAGTGAAACTATTTGTACTTCATCCCTTGTGTATATTGTATGCTTCTTTTTCTTGAAAATTAAACAAGTCTACCCTCTGACATGCTTGAATATTTATTTTCCCCAAATTTGTCCCGTTTAGATCTTAACTTACTTTTTCAATTATATTCATTCTTTATAATAAAATATAACTCATTACTCGTTAAGTATATATGAAATAATTACTTGGCGAGAATATAAAATATTTCAAAATTCAGTTCACTGGAGGCATTCCCGAAATTTATTTCATTGTAAAAAGAAATTAAAAGCCCAGTATCAATGATGTTGTTGAAATATGATTGATTTAGATGTCAGAAGGGTTCCAGGGCAGTTGGCATAACCATTGAGATAAAATCCTTCTGACATGTATTTATGTATACAGCTAGAAAATTTCACTCACGTTAATCAAAACTATGTTGTAAAATTCTGCTTCTGACCAAATCAATTATTCAACTATGCATGGCAGAATTTTGAAATAAATATAACTAAAATATTTAATTGTGCTTTGTTTGTCCTTCATTATTTTATTTTAGTAAAAGTATAATGGAAGGAATGTATTATTATTTATATATAAAAAATAAATATTTAACTATTAGGGCAGTGTTCCGGAAAGTGTGTGCAGCGGCACACTGGTGTACCGTGGTCATTAAGGGGTGTGCCGCGGAAAAATGTCAAGTTTTGTGAAGATAATATACCTACATAGCTGAGAGTTATGCGAGCAGCCTTATCAACGATTGCTTCAAATTTTGATCGCCTGTGCTCATTTAAGCAGGCTCACATTTCTCCTTAAACATATTTTCATATTATAAATAAAACCTTGAAGGAGACAATAAAAGAGTGTGTCTTCTGCTGGAATTATAAATAAATAAAATTTATAATTCCAGCAGAAGTACACTCTTTTATTGTCTCCTTCAATATATAAAAATTCTGCTACTCTCGGCAAAAACTTTCAATTTAATAAATAAAACCCGTGAATCTATTATTTATTATTAAAATGGACATGAACCAACTAAATTTTTCATATTATATTGATTTTAATAATAAATAAAAATTAAATAAACATTGGTTTTTTCTTTGGTGTACCTCTAAAACAGGGGTGTCCAAACTTTTAGCTTCCCTGGGCCACATTGGATAATAATTGTCTTAATTGAATTTCTAAACAAGCAAAGTGCTCTGCCCCACCTTAAAATATTAAGACCTGTAAACCCCCCCTCCTGCAAATAAATAAATAAATAATAATAACAATAGGATCTTGATTAAAGGGAAATATTTATAATCGATAAACATTCGAAGCGATTTTGCAGCAGTTTTCTTCAAATGTTAACAGAAAATCAATGCTGTCCGCGAATCGTAGTTTTTAGGCACAAATTTCCACATGTTCAACGTTATATATATATATATTTGTGTTAAACTTGTATAGCTTTGAGTTAAAATTATTTGGTAAATGTAAAAACAAGAAAATGCCACCAATGAAGCGGTTTCACAGTCACTACATTGACAACTAGAGCCATCATTATGGAAATTCCGGATGTTATAATATATTTGGGATTGGTTTATAGTTAAGGGTTACTGGGTAAATAATAGAAGTAAGATATATTTATAACATTGGGTTTATTGCGAATAGTTACAATGGGAGGGCGGCAAGGTGTGTGACAGGCCTTACGATCGTATGTCAACCACCACGATCCTCCGAGTCTCCTCGCTTAAGTATACCTATGTTCAGGTCAAGCTCTGCAAATTCAGCATTACGCAAGCCTAATGCTTTTGCGTTGACCATCAAAACATGTCGACAAGGCATATCACAACACCTGACCCCCTATTTTGGGATTTTCGTCCCGAAAATCTTCAACATACAATTATTATTTTACACATAAAACTTTTTATTTTTCCCCTTTTTTTTCAAACATTTTTTTTTCTTTTACAAATATACAATTAGAACTAGTGGATACTGAGTTCGCATTTTCTTAAGAAGACATTATTATGAAATAGTTAGATACATATATTTTTTAAGTTACTAACCGAAATCTTTTATAATAGTTAATATATAATTGTTAAAACATAATTTGGTACATAGTTTATGAACAAAGTTTTTTAGCAGAAGGTTTTTTTTTGAATTAACATATTTGTTAAGATATGATTAAGTCTAAAAAGTAAGTTAAAATAGCAATCAAATGTGTATACTAAATGTGTGTTTATCATGTTGTTTGGTGTTACTTTAGTTTATATAAGGTGTTAATTGTTTTCTTTTGTCTTTCTTAAATAGATCAGAGTTGTGACAAAAATCAGTATTCATTTATTTAATTATTATTTTGATAGTTGTTTAATTATTTGAAATGGGATGGAGAATAGCTTCGAGGTCAATATTTATCTGGAGTCAGCAATAACATTCCTTTTGTACTTATATAATCATAAAATATAGTGAGGGTCTGTGCCTCTATTATGGGTTTTGTACCCTGTGCTAAGAATTATATAAATTTCGTAGATTTTTTAATGAGTCTATAGTGAATAGTAAATATTGCCTTTCATCGATTTCTCTTTTTTTTTTTTTTTTGTTTTTGTGCTATAGTAAGCAAATTAAAATATACTGATTAGAGCATCTGAAATCTGAAGAATTTGATTTATATATATATATTAATTTCGTATTTATTGTGTTGTATATGTTGCGTTTTGTGGAGGTATATGAAATGATGTTATTCTTGTATTGCTAAAATTGAGTTTTTTTTTTTTTTTCGACAGGGAGAGTTGATTAAGTGAGAGGGTGGAGACGTAGGTGTTTATGCACTCGGCTTTTGAAGGTTTGAAGATTATAAGGGCTGGGAAAGATGGAGGCTGGGAGCCAGAATCATCAATTAGCCTGACGGCTCGTTTCTGAATTGCATCCAGGGTAGCAAGAGAATATTTTGAGGCTCCTCTCCACAGATGAGGGCCGTATTCGAGACAGGGGCGGATAGATGGTGAGAAAATGTAGGGGCGTGAAAAATCGCTTAGACCTGAATAAGAGGCCAATCTTCCATGCTGCAGATTTCGCCACAGAGGAGATGTGTTCGTTCCAAGACAGGTCAGATGCGACAGAGACGCCCAACATGGATAGGCTGCCACACATTTTCAGGGTCTGTTAACTCCAAAATTTCGAGATTCTCCTTGCTTTTTGTCCTAAAAACCCGGCACAGCTCGCCTTCTGACGCAATGTCCTCTAATTCATAAAATTTCGAGACTTCTTCCATTCGAATTTTTAAATTTAGAGCTGTAATTTTTGCCATGCAGGGTGTAACAACGATAGAGCAATGCTCCAATCGCTTCCAATGAGGATAATAACAAGTCCATATAGGACACGTATATCGGCGAAAACACTCGCTTAATGTGATTCAATGATTAGTAGGGTGGAGTGAAAAAACTAAAATCAAAAATTTGAAACGGGCGTATGCGGGATGTTGCCTAATACAAAGTCCATTTATAATATAAAATCTGGGCTAAATCAAATTATATCTTAAGGTGCCCCTTCAAGTGTGTATTGCGCCGGCTCGACGTGAATGCACTTTTGACGTTGACTGATGAATTCTCTCTGAAAACAACCGAAAACATGCCGCGCTGGTCAATAAAAATGCACATTGCACAATCCGGAAATAATTTTAATTGACGTTAAGCATTCCAAATAAGAGTTATATGAGTTTTCGACGGTTTCTGGTGCTAAAAACTACGAAAATTTTGGGCTTTTTTTATATTTTGCTTATAACCCGAAAATCATGCGTCCTACAGAAAATTTTACTCTTATCAAAATGAAAGAGCATAACATTACGCGTCGAATAATCTACTTATAAGTTAAAATATCATCAGCCGTTTAGCAACAATCGATCGTCAAAATAGGCAATTTACCAAGTGAATTATGCTCATTAGGGGGTCACAAGAAACATCTCTACCAATTTTTGCGTCGCTAACCCCCAGAATTGTTACCAATTGGTTAAAAAACGGGATTGCTACCATTCATCTTAATAATTGGACAACGGTAACTCGTGCCGCAATGTGGTTGAAAAAATTGGAGTTTTTCATTCCTAAAATGAAAACCACTCATCCTAGAAACTTGATACTTGTCTCGTTTTCGAAGAAATTTTGTTGTCTTGAAGTTTTATTTGAGCCACTTTTTTGTTAAATCTTTTAGATTAGAAGAATCCAGCATTTTCCAAGACGGGACATGATCCGAACTTATTGCGGCACGGGTTGTCAAATTAAGATGAAACTTTGCCAATCTCATTTTTTAGCCAATTGTCAACTATTATGGGGATCAGCACCATAATTCGAAAACTGGTTTATTTTGATCCCATAATGAGAATAATTCACTTTTCCGCAAAGTTGGTAAAACTGCCTATCTTTGACGATCAATTGTGGTTCAAAGGCTAAACTGATTTTAAGTTTCCCGTAGCATATTCCTCGAGAAATTCTATGCTCTTTCATTTTGGTAAGAGTAAAATTTTCCGAGATTTTTGAGTTATAAGCAAAAATCTGAAAAAAGTCCCAAATTTTCGTGGTGGCAAAAGGTCACCTTAAGATTGCATCGTAGGAAGTTCAAATTTCACACACATGATTACACTTATAGGTTACCTGTAGTTTTGGCCCGTGGAAGAAAAGAAGGTGGTGGGCGTAATATTTAAATAAATTATAAATTTTAATATGAAGATTGATACATGATATTTAAATCAAAATCAAATTTAAATATTTCTAAATCGAAAGATGAAAATTATTATGTAATTAAAATGTATGATAAATTCACGAGATGTCGGTAACCACGTTCTTTTATTTTCAATATTATTTGCAAGTATTCTAAATTAATCAAAGGAGTTTTGGATATTTTAGGTAGCGCGGCTTTCAAAAGCTAATTCATTTATTCCATATATATAAAATTAAGGTTTTGTCTGAACATTGGTCCAAATCACGCCAAATTTTGGTTGCCCACGTTTCAAGCAAAGTTATGAACGAAAACACCCTCAACAAAATTCCTGTACTGTCTGTCTGTCTGCCTTTACGTTTCCGTGGTTTCCGCGAAAATTTGCTCACGATTCACGTAAAAACGGCTGAAGAGATAATTATGAAATTTCAAATTTGCATCAGATGTCTTCTAACTTATGTTTATAGATATATAACGTTTTGATATTTTGACCCCAAAAGTGGGTTTGGGGGGGGGGGGGGGCGCACGAATGAAAATTGTCAAATAACTCCTAAACTATTAACTCTACGGCAAATGTTATTATGTGCAAAGTTGTAGTTGATGTTATTTCTGATAACTTTTGTTTAAAAAAACTCAACAAAATTTTGTATACATAATCTGTGGGTCACTAGAAGGCTAGAAATGCAAAAGCTAACCACTCAAAATGGGGGGGGAGAGTCAAAAAATAAAAATTCTTACCCTTGGAGCAAACTCAACCAAATTTCTATACTTAATTTGAGGACCCCTAGAGAGCTAGAATGCCAAAACTGGGTGCGTGGGGTGGAATAGAGTGGGGTGAGTTAGGGTATGAAAGAGGGTAGAATGGGGTGTGAGGCGGAGCAGGGGGGGGGGTAGGAATACAGGGGGCTAGGCGGGGTGTGTGGTGCGCGAGGGTGGTGGAAACTGGGTGGGTGGGGTGCGGGTAGTAGTTCAGGGTTGGTGGAGTGGGGGGGTTCAGGTGAGGGTTCAGAGGCGTAGTGGGGTACTACGGGGGTGGGGGCGGTGGTTGGGTACGGGTACATGGTACGGGGATGCTGGGTGGGTTTAGGGGGTGTGGTGCGTTGGGACTGGGGTGGGAGGGTGGGGTTCGTGGGTTGGGGGTGCAGGGGGCGTGTCACCTGGTTAGCAAGAGGGCCACCGAAGGCGGGCGTAGCAGCTAGTTACAACTATAATAACGTGATTCAAATATGAGTTTTGAAAAACCTATAAATTATACTTATACTTTCCTCCACAATTTCATAAATAAAACAGTATTTAGGCCTCAGCACATAATATACCAGCTAATGTATGGAAAACAGGAGGGGTCCAGGGGCAGGGAGGGGCAGCTGCCTAAGCGCAGTGGTGGTAGTCCAGGTCTAGGGGGGCGCACCCCCCCCCCCTTGGTAAGACCATGGATGATAGATACATTGACAAAAAATTTAAATAAAAATTAATAGGGATAATTGGAATATAAAATGCTAGAAATGTTTTTACTCTGCATTTATCATATTATAGTTTAATATTGTTTCAATGAATAGAATGTTTTTTCTCCAATTAATTTGTGTCCTACTTACTTTTCATTGTAAAAATTTGGTTACCTTAATTAAATAATCTCATAAGTTTCCCCTTTTAGATTAATATATCTTTGAATGTCCCTCATAGAGAGATAAATAGCTTATATTTTAATTAATATATAATACAAATAGATAGTAATTATTCTCTAAATGTGATATCTTAAATTATTTGATAATTTAAACAATACCTACTAACCTTTATGAATAGGATAATTGTTTGGATTGTTGAGAATTTTATTGATATCAACAATTCTAAATGTATCCATTATGCTTAATTATATCTTGCAAATATTTTAATTGAATAAACAAAAAACAAATTGTTTAATATTAAAATCTATTAGCCGACTCTATTGCAATTTGAAATGTTCGGCTTGGCGCTGATTGGCTCCTGACACAATCGATGACGTCACAATAGCCCCAAACCAAAGGAATTTGAATTTAAAAACAGTACAGTGGAAATAATTTAACGGAAAAACGCTTAACATGAAAAATCGCTTAACACGAAATAATAATGCGATAAATAAATGACTAGGTATTTTTGCCCCCCCCCCCCCCCATTTTGGGTGGTTAGTTTTCGAATTTTTAGGCTTATAGAGGCTCACTGATTAAATATATAAAATTTGGTTGAGTTTGGTATAAGGCCCTCTATATTTTCATTTTTTTGACCCCCCACCCTCATTTTGGGTGGTTAGTTTTTGCATTTTTAGATTACTGTGTGCCCACTGATTATGTATATAAAATATGGTTGAGTTTGCTCAAATGGCCTTCTGTGGGACAACGGATTATATAATGTACCCGCCTTCGAAGGCCCTCTTGCTAGCCAGAGGACACGCCCCCTGCCCCCCCCCCCCCCCGCACCATGCCCAACCCCCGCCCCCACACCACCATGCCAACACTCCATTCCACACCCTAACCCACTAACACCCCACCCCCAAAACCCCTCCAGCACCCCCCGCCCCCGCACCATGCACCCGTTCCAAACCCCCGCCCCCACACCACCACCCGCACCCCACCCACCCCGGACTCTACCTCGTGCCCTCCAACCCTGAGCACCACCCCCCCGCTATGGCCCCTGGACTCCACCCCGCACCACCCCTGCACCCCCACCAGATGAGATTTCTTCTAGCTAGATGGAGTAAAAAATAGCCAGATCTAGCGGGAAAACCGCTAAATTGGCAACCCTGCTTATCTGGACAAGCCACTAAAAGTCTAAAACCCGCTGTGCGCGAACAGGGTTCCTATAACCGGTCCACTCATGCGCATTTGCGCAATGAACATCTTAGTTACCTAAAGACAAGAAAGATGGCGTGTACAGTATATATTGGGAATCAATCCGAAATTAGGCGGGGGGTGCGGGTTGGCAGTACATATCTAAAGTTTGAACTTGAGAAAAATTTAGTTGGGTATTATTTGGGTGGATTTCATAATTATTTGGTTGGAGTCGTGGGTTTTCTTGTGAATTTACATTTTGGTGGGTATTTTCGTTAAAAATTTTTTGTCTATTTGAATGAGATTGATTGTAATTTTGTGGTCTCTGTCTATTGAAATTATTCCCTTGATATTGACGATTATAATTATTATTTTTCGACCTGCAATCGCTGTAATCGTGTCCTACGCGTCTGCAGAATCTGCAATATTCTACTAAATTTTGCGCCTCTACTGGTTCTTCTAAATAGTCTTGCTCCTTTAAATATGCTGCGTCAATTGCATCTTCCAAAATTGTATAGTTACGTGCATCGATGATTATTCTTAAATTACCATGCGGGCCCTTTACGAATGTTTTTAAGCCTTTTTCATTATTGAGATTTTTAATTATATTTCTAGCCTGCTGGTTGTCTACTTTATTTAAAATGCATGTATTTAATTTTTTTATCAAATCGCGTACTCTATGCCCGAATTCTCTTGCGTTCTCTCCCGATTTTTGTATACAATTTTCAAGTTGGTTTATGATATCTAACTCTGAAATTTTTTCACCAAAAGACTTTTCTAAAAATATTTTTAAATCATTGAGTGTTTCGAAAGATCGGTCCTCCACGTCCCTTCTTGCTCTACCCTTTAATTTCAGATTTATAATTGATGCAAAAAGAATATGTTTATAATTTGGATCGACATATTTTAAAGAATATTGACAACAATTTATAAAATTTTCTAGGTCATCAGAATTTGTGCCGTCAAATACAGGTATAGAATTTTGTGCTTCTTTTAATTTTATATTTGTTTCTCGAGAGGTGTTTAGTTTGTTGTTTTTTATATAATTTTTGATTTTTCTTAAATCTTCTATTGATAAATTACTAAGAAAATTTATTCTATCCTCGCTCCTATCTGTGTGTTCGTAATCGTCTAGCCCTTGCATTTTGTTTTTGTTTCTATCAAATCTCACTATAAGGGGTCTGGAATGAAATGCTGGGTTTGTTGGTTTGTTCGGGAGGATCAGAAGAGTTCATATTTTTCAAAATAATAAAATAATTTTTCAAAACAAAAGATATACGAGAAAAAGAAAGAAAATGAGGCTTATTTGATTTTTCGGAGTGACGATGGCGGATGAATCCCTCTTTGGTTCTTTGGTGATGTCCTTCAGAAAAGCTGGTTCGATTTTTCATTGCAATTGTTCTAAGGGTCTGTTCGAGGTGTGTCTGGCATTGTTATAATATTGTTTTAGGAGTTGAGAATAATATAGCTCACGCACATTGTTGTAATATGGTTTGGGTTTCAGGGGGGTGTTCTGGGTATATTCGGGCGCCAAAAATGTTATAATATATTTGGGATTGGTTTATAGTTAAGGGTTACTGGGTAAATAATAGAAGTAAGATATATTTATAACATTGGGTTTATTGCGAATAGTTACAATGGGAGGGCGGCAAGGTGTGTGACAGGCCTTACGATCGTATGTCAACCACCTCGATCCTCCGAGTCTCCTCGCTTAAGTATACTTATATTCAGGTCAAGCTCTGCAAATTCAGCATTACACAAGCCTAATGCTTTTGCGTTGACCATCAAAAAATGTCGACAAGGCATATCACAACACGGATTCATAATTAGACACCTAGAATATTTTTTTATCTATCCTCTTGGCCTCGGGAACTAAATGCCCATTTATATATATATACTATATATGGAAAATAATAAAAATATTAAATTTAGCACAAGCTGTAAAAGTAATACCAAGAAAAAAATATTTCCCTTTAATCAGGATCGTATTGTTATTATTATTTATTTATTTGCTGGGGGGGGTTTACAGGTCTTAATATTATAAGGTGGGGCAGAGCACTTTGCTTATTAAGAAATTCAATTAAGACAAAAGTAACCCAGATATATATTTAATTCTTTCAACAGCATCAAGTACAACATTTAAATTTTATGTTTACGCTGTTTTAAAGATGATAATTTTATCAGACAGAAGGCGTCCATTATTTTCACATTGCGTAAATCGAACTGGGAAGTTTCATTCAAGTCTTTCCAGCATATCGACGGGTATGTTGGCGACAGCTTGACGAATGTTGTTCTTCAGGTGGGCCAGGGTCCTAGGACGATCGATGTAGAAAAGTGATTTCAGATGGCCCAATAAAAAAATAGTCGCAGGGGCTAAATCAGGCGACCGTGCTGGCCAGTGCAGATCGCCCCCAAGGAGATGACACAGTTTATTGAGAATAATGGTCGCCATCTGCCTGATATCATCTTTAAAACTGTGTAAACCTAAAATTTAAACATTGTACTTGATGCTGTTGAAAGAATTAAATATATAGCTTTACCTAGCCTTACTTTTTTCTTAATTGAATTTCTAAATAAGCAAAGGGCTCTCTCTGCACCACCCTTTATTTTATAAGTAACTAGGTATTTATAGTTTTGTAAAATCAATAATATAATAATATCAATAATATTTGTATTTGTTAATAATTAAGAATAATATATAATTATACAATCGAATAATGTGTCATTTTTTTAATTTAAAGGTTGCTGGTATGAATTTTCAAAGATTTTTTAGTAATACTTATCTAAATTTCTGTGATTTTTCGACCTTCAACGCTGTCTTCTTCAAGATATTATAATTTTATCAGAAAGTGTAGTTCATACCCAGGGCCGTCTTAAACTAGGCTGGGGCCCTTGGGCACACAAGAATTTGGGGCCCTTTTGGAAAGTAAAAAAAGCGAATTATAATAACATTTTTTTACTAAGTATGACCATTTATTATAGGTAATCAAATATAGTATGATATAATATGTCATCAATGATATTAGAATGCTGCTGGTTTTTTGGTTACGTTTACGATAACGGTTTCTTTCGGGTTTCTGTTGAGCAAAATCTTCTATTATATCCTTAAAGTCAATTTTTTGTAGGATATCACTTTCTATGCACATAATTGACAAATTACTCAGTCGTTCTTGTAACATTGTTGTTCGCAATTCATTTTTTATTCTCTTAAGCTGCGAAAATGACCGCTCTCCGCTACAATTGGTAACCATTAGGAAAAGGAATATTCTTGTAGCAATTTCTACGTTTGGAAAAGTTTCTTCCAATTTATCTGATTTTATTAGGTTATTTAAGGTTGAGATTGCTTTGCTATGTTTTTTAAATATTGGCTTAAATGAAAACATTCTGTTTTGAGCTCATCTGCATTAATATCTTCATGATAAAATTCTGCAAATTCCTTGCATTTTTTGGTCAACTCACCAGATTCGATTTTTGTTAACTGACAAAGAAAACTAAATCGACTATCAATTTCTTGGTATGCTGCCGAACGTTTTTTAAATGTGTATTTAATGTGTCAAGTGTAATGTGCACGACAAAAATGTTTTGAGAATAAATGTGTGAGAGAAATTGTCTGTCCTTAGGGGCCCCCTGAGAATGGGGGCCCTGGGCACGGGCCCCGTGTGCCCTTATGGTGAAGACGGTATTGTTCATACCTATGGTATATATAGCTAGAGTTTAAAATTTTTGATTTTTTTTTCAATTTCATCACATAGATCAGGGGTGAAAAATCTTTTTAACCAACGGGCCAATTTAAATTTTAAAATTTTTTGGCGGGCCGCACATTAAGTAACACTTATTAATAATTTACAAAACTTTATTTATAATCATCATTAGGATTCATTTCCATAATTTATAAATGTAATTTTTGTTTTTCAGAGGATGAGGAACAAAATAAGTGTTTGTTTATGACTTATCAATTGCAACGTTTCGCCACTTTTATTGCAGCTTCTTCAGGCAAATACATACATCAAAAAAACACATTCAAAAACAAAAATTCACTCAACTCAAAATCAATTTCATATATACCTTGATAAATAAATCTCCAAACACTTTGTCATTTTTCTTTTAAGTTTTGCCATTAATATACACACAGACACTGGAATACATTTCTACTTTATCATCAACAACTCAAAAACACCAATATCAAAAAATATACAATCATAACCCTTACAATTTCACTGGTAAAATTAAAAATATTTCAAAATTAGTCAAAATATTATAAAACTATTTACAATTTTTTTTTTTGCCCTTAATGCAATCGAATGCAAGAAGGGTGCACCAGTAAAGGTGTAGCCCCTATGGATCTCGAAAGACCCTTGCATTACCGAAGAGAAGGGAAAGTTGATTAAGTGAGAGGGTGTAGACGTAGGTGTCTATGCACCCTGGTTTTGAAGGTTTGAAGATCATAGGTGCTGGGAAAGATAGAGGCTGGGAGAGAGTTCCAGTTCCTTGAAGTCATGGGGATATATGTATTCGCGAATGAAGTGGTCCGGCACTTTTCCAATTTGACCGCAAAAGAGTGTTGGGAGTCGGCAAAACGTGTGCTGCGTGCAAAGTATGCTTTGGGGGAATTATTGATTTTATCTCATCAGAGCACCTGCCGTGATAGTATCTATAGAAAAGGGAAAGGGCAGAGACATCTCTTCGATGAGCCAACGAGTCGAGGGAGTCGGTGAGGGTAGAATCGTCAATTAGCCTGACGGCTCGTTTCTGAATTGCATCAAGGGTAGCAAGAGAATATTTTGAGGCTCCTCTCCACAGATGAGAGCAGTATTCGAGATAGGGGCGGATTTGGGCCTTGTAGATGGTGAGAAGTTGTGGGGGTTTGTAAAATCGCTTGGACCTGAATAAGAAGCCAATCTTCCTTGCTGCAGATTTCGCCACAGAGGAGATGTGTTCATTCCAAGACAGGTCAGATGCGACAGAGACGCCCAACATGGATAGGCTGTCACACATTTTCAGGGTATTCGAATCGAAGTGAATATCAGGGAAATCTCTATTTTCGCGCCTAGAAATTAGACAACATTGAGTCTTATTTGAATTAAAGTTAACTAAATTTTGAGAGCCCCATTTATTCAGTTTGTCTAGGTCGAGAGTAATTGAGGAGGCAATATTGATTCGATTATTCGGGAGAGAGGGTTTGCCGTGTAGAGTGCTATCGTCGGCGTAACAATGAGTGGGGTTTGCCGTTTGATCAATAAGGTCGTTTATATAAATAAGGAAGAGTGTGGAGGAGATTACAGAGCCTTGGGGAACACCAGAGTTTGTAGAGAACGATTCAGATGATGTTCCATCCACCACAACTTTTATACTTCGGTTTGTCAGAAAGCTTTCTATCCATTTGCGAAGTGTTGGTGTGAATCCAAAGGCTGGCAGTTTGGCAAGAAGATTTTTGTGCCAAACCTGGTCAAAAGCTTTGGAGATATCAAGGGCTACAGCGAGGGTTTCTTTTCCGGCCTCTAGAGTATTGTTGAAGGTGTGGGTGACATAGGTTAAGATGTCGCCTGTGGAACGATTTTGTCTGAATCCATATTGCCTATCGTGAATTAATTTATTGTTTTCTAAGTGATGAAGGACGTGTTGGTTTATGACTAATTCCATTAATTTGGAAAGAACAGAGGTGATCGAGATAGGCCTGTAATTAGAGATTTGAGATGTGTCTCCTTTTTAGGAATAGGTGTGACTCTGGCTATTTTCCAGCTTTTGGGGAATATGCCTGACTCGTAAGAGAGTTGAATAGCTTGATAAGATAGGGCAAGTTCAGGGCGCATTTTTAATGAGAATTGGTGGGATGTTATCCGGGCTCGCGGCGGATTTGCAATTTAATTTATTAATGGCTTTTATGATTATTTGGGCCTGAAACTTATTTTGTCCATGAGGTTGGTTTGGGTAGGCGGCGGGTTAAGCTCCTTTGTCATCTAAAGTGGAGTTAGTGCGAAGTAGGATGCTAGCGATTCGGCTTTCAGCGGGGTCGTCGGCTACTGAACCATTTGGGTGAAAGAGGGGTGGAAGTGAGGGGACGCGAAATTTCATTTATTGCCTTGTATAACGAGAAAAAGGCCCGTTTTCCATTGGGCAAGATGCGAGACGGTCAGCTATCCTCTGGTCGAATGATTTCTTGCCTCAGAGATGATTTTGCATGAGCTTCGCGACTTGGTAAATGCAACCCGGTCGCATTCTAGCTGTGAAAGTTGCCATTTCTGAAAATATTTGTTTTTTTCACGGACGGAATCTGCGCATTGTCTACCAAACCAAGGCTTAGAATCCTTGTTCCCTTTAATCAATTTTGAGGGAATATAGGTTTCTAAGCCTATTTGAATTGCTCTCGTTAAGGGCGTCTGCGAATTCTGGAAGCGTTTTTAGGAGTAAATGCACAACTATATACAAAAATCAGTCAAAAATATCTTAAAAAATATATATACAAGCTTGACGGGAATTTTTTCTGATTCTTTGGGGAATCGAAACAGATGATTTTCGTTCAGTTTTTCAATAATAAATTTTATTTAGAATATTAGAAATTATATACTGGGTTGATTTTGAAATAATTTCCATCTTTTTCAAAAAAAGACACCCAAAAAGATACTTAAATCTTTGTTTTCACTGTTTATTTAGAATGTTTATATGTTAACATTTAAATGAAAGCGAAAGTTAAAACTTTTATCCGGTCACTGCCCTATTTTGGTGCACTTGGGACCAGACTCGTTTTGATAGTGAACTCAAGAGTTGAAAAAAAGATACAGGACCCAGCCGGGTATGATCCACGGGTCTGCTGCGCTTGGGCTCCAGACAGAAGGCCTTCTGTCGGGTCCCAAGCGCACCAGACCCGTCGGATCTGCTACCCGGCTGTGGTCCTGCATCTCTTTTTTCAACTCTTGGTTCACTATCAAAACGAGTCTGATCCCAAGTGAACCAAAATAGGGCAGTGACCGGATAAAAGTTTTAACTTTCGCTTTCATTTAAATATTAACATATATATATATATATATATATGTGTGTGAACCCTGAATATGATGAAATCAATTATGTTTAAAAAGCTTGATGCCTCAGATTTGACCTTCTCCTCTTCTTATCAATTCGTCCTCTTTGACAAAAAAATCAAGCGCTTTTCAAAAATTGTTAAAAATTACAATAACCAATACATATTTTAAGACAAGTTTGATTCATAGTTACAACACAGTTTCTGAGATAATAAGGAATAAATAATGAAAAATGTTAAAAAAAAAGGAAAATTCACATACATATTTAATTATAATTAAGAAATCCTTCTTACCATTTTTATAAAAAACTAAACCAACATTAGAAAATAACCAATACATATTTTAAGACAAGTTTGATTCATAGTTACAACACAGTTTCTGAGATAATAAGGAATAAATAATGAAAAATGTTAAAAAAAAAAGGAAAATTCACATACATATTTAATTATAATTAAGAAATCCTTCTTACCATTTTTATAAAAAACTAAATCAACATTAGACAATAACCAATATATATTTTAAGACAAGTTTGATTCATAGTTACAACACAGTTTCTGAGATAATAAGGAATAAATAATGAAAAATGTTAAAAAAAAAAGGAAAATTCACATACACATTTAATTATAATTAAGAAATCCTTCTTACCATTTTTATAAAAAACTAAATCAACATTAGACAATAACCAATATATATTTTAAGACAAGTTTGATTCATAGTTACAACACAGTTTCTGAGATAATAAGGAATAAATAATGAAAAATGTTAAAAAAAAAAGGAAAATTCACATACACATTTAATTATAATTAAGAAATCCTTCTTACCATTTTTATAAAAAACTAAACCAACATTAGAAAATAACCAATACATATTTTAAGACAAGTTTGATTCATAGTTACAACACAGTTTCTGAGATAATAAGGAATAAATAATGAAAAATGTTAAAAAAAAAAGGAAAATTCACATACATATTTAATTATAATTAAGAAATCCTTCTTACCATTTTTATAAAAAACTAAATCAACATTAGACAATAACCAATATATATTTTAAGACAAGTTTGATTCATAGTTACAACACAGTTTCTGAGATAATAAGGAATAAATAATGAAAAATGTTAAAAAAAAAAGGAAAATTCACATACACATTTAATTATAATTAAGAAATCCTTCTTACCATTTTTATAAAAAACTAAACCAACATTAGAAAATAACCAATACATATTTTAAGACAAGTTTGATTCATAGTTACAACACAGTTTCTGAGATAATAAGGAATAAATAATGAAAAATGTTAAAAAAAAAAGGAAAATTCACATACATATTTAATTATAATTAAGAAATCCTTCTTACCATTTTTATAAAAAACTAAATCAACATTAGACAATAACCAATATATATTTTAAGACAAGTTTGATTCATAGTTACAACACAGTTTCTGAGATAATAAGGAATAAATAATGAAAAATGTTAAAAAAAAAAGGAAAATTCACATACACATTTAATTATAATTAAGAAATCCTTCTTACCATTTTTATAAAAAACTAAACCAACATTAGAAAATAACCAATACATATTTTAAGACAAGTTTGATTCATAGTTACAACACAGTTTCTGAGATAATAAGGAATAAATAATGAAAAATGTTTAAAAAAAAAGGAAAATTCACATACATATTTAATTATAATTAAGAAATCCTTCTTACCATTTTTATAAAAAACTAAACCAACATTAGAAAATAACCAATACATATTTTAAGACAAGTTTGATTCATAGTTACAACACAGTTTCTGAGATAATAAGGAATAAATAATGAAAAATGTTAAAAAAAAAAGGAAAATTCACATACACATTTAATTATAATTAAGAAATCCTTCTTACCATTTTTATAAAAAACTAAATCAACATTAGACAATAACCAATATATATTTTAAGACAAGTTTGATTCATAGTTACAACACAGTTTCTGAGATAATAAGGAATAAATAATGAAAAATGTTAAAAAAAAAAAGGAAAATTCACATACACATTTAATTATAATTAAGAAATCCTTCTTACCATTTTTATAAAAAACTAAATCAACATTAGACAATAACCAATATATATTTTAAGACAAGTTTGATTCATAGTTACAACACAGTTTCTGAGATAATAAGGAATAAATAATGAAAAATGTTAAAAAAAAAAGGAAAATTCACATACACATTTAATTATAATTAAGAAATCCTTCTTACCATTTTTATAAAAAACTAAACCAACATTAGAAAATAACCAATACATATTTTAAGACAAGTTTGATTCATAGTTACAACACAGTTTCTGAGATAATAAGGAATAAATAATGAAAAATGTTAAAAAAAAAAGGAAAATTCACATACATATTTAATTATAATTAAGAAATCCTTCTTACCATTTTTATAAAAAACTAAATCAACATTAGACAATAACCAATATATATTTTAAGACAAGTTTGATTCATAGTTACAACACAGTTTCTGAGATAATAAGGAATAAATAATGAAAAATGTTAAAAAAAAAAGGAAAATTCACATACACATTTAATTATAATTAAGAAATCCTTCTTACCATTTTTATAAAAAACTAAACCAACATTAGAAAATAACCAATACATATTTTAAGACAAGTTTGATTCATAGTTACAACACAGTTTCTGAGATAATAAGGAATAAATAATGAAAAATGTTAAAAAAAAAAGGAAAATTCACATACATATTTAATTATAATTAAGAAATCCTTCTTACCATTTTTATAAAAAACTAAATCAACATTAGACAATAACCAATATATATTTTAAGACAAGTTTGATTCATAGTTACAACACAGTTTCTGAGATAATAAGGAATAAATAATGAAAAATGTTAAAAAAAAAAGGAAAATTCACATACACATTTAATTATAATTAAGAAATCCTTCTTACCATTTTTATAAAAAACTAAACCAACATTAGAAAATAACCAATACATATTTTAAGACAAGTTTGATTCATAGTTACAACACAGTTTCTGAGATAATAAGGAATAAATAATGAAAAATGTTTAAAAAAAAAGGAAAATTCACATACATATTTAATTATAATTAAGAAATCCTTCTTACCATTTTTATAAAAAACTAAACCAACATTAGAAAATAACCAATACATATTTTAAGACAAGTTTGATTCATAGTTACAACACAGTTTCTGAGATAATAAGGAATAAATAATGAAAAATGTTAAAAAAAAAAGGAAAATTCACATACATATTTAATTATAATTAAGAAATCCTTCTTACCATTTTTATAAAAAACTAAATCAACATTAGACAATAACCAATATATATTTTAAGACAAGTTTGATTCATAGTTACAACACAGTTTCTGAGATAATAAGGAATAAATAATGAAAAATGTTAAAAAAAAAAGGAAAATTCACATACACATTTAATTATAATTAAGAAATCCTTCTTACCATTTTTATAAAAAACTAAACCAACATTAGAAAATAACCAATACATATTTTAAGACAAGTTTGATTCATAGTTACAACACAGTTTCTGAGATAATAAGGAATAAATAATGAAAAATGTTAAAAAAAAAAGGAAAATTCACATACATATTTAATTATAATTAAGAAATCCTTCTTACCATTTTTATAAAAAACTAAATCAACATTAGACAATAACCAATATATATTTTAAGACAAGTTTGATTCATAGTTACAACACAGTTTCTGAGATAATAAGGAATAAATAATGAAAAATGTTAAAAAAAAAAGGAAAATTCACATACACATTTAATTATAATTAAGAAATCCTTCTTACCATTTTTATAAAAAACTAAACCAACATTAGAAAATAACCAATACATATTTTAAGACAAGTTTGATTCATAGTTACAACACAGTTTCTGAGATAATAAGGAATAAATAATGAAAAATGTTAAAAAAAAAAGGAAAATTCACATACATATTTAATTATAATTAAGAAATCCTTCTTACCATTTTTATAAAAAACTAAATCAACATTAGACAATAACCAATATATATTTTAAGACAAGTTTGATTCATAGTTACAACACAGTTTCTGAGATAATAAGGAATAAATAATGAAAAATGTTAAAAAAAAAAGGAAAATTCACATACACATTTAATTATAATTAAGAAATCCTTCTTACCATTTTTATAAAAAACTAAACCAACATTAGAAAATAACCAATACATATTTTAAGACAAGTTTGATTCATAGTTACAACACAGTTTCTGAGATAATAAGGAATAAATAATGAAAAATGTTTAAAAAAAAAGGAAAATTCACATACATATTTAATTATAATTAAGAAATCCTTCTTACCATTTTTATAAAAAACTAAACCAACATTAGAAAATAACCAATACATATTTTAAGACAAGTTTGATTCATAGTTACAACACAGTTTCTGAGATAATAAGGAATAAATAATGAAAAATGTTAAAAAAAAAAGGAAAATTCACATACACATTTAATTATAATTAAGAAATCCTTCTTATCATTTTTATAAAAAACTAAATCAACATTAGACAATAACCAATATATATTTTAAGACAAGTTTGATTCATAGTTACAACACAGTTTCTGAGATAATAAGGAATAAATAATGAAAAATGTTAAAAAAAAAAGGAAAATTCACATACACATTTAATTATAATTAAGAAATCCTTCTTACCATTTTTATAAAAAACTAAATCAACATTAGACAATAACCAATATATATTTTAAGACAAGTTTGATTCATAGTTACAACACAGTTTCTGAGATAATAAGGAATAAATAATGAAAAATGTTAAAAAAAAAAGGAAAATTCACATACACATTTAATTATAATTAAGAAATCCTTCTTACCATTTTTATAAAAAACTAAACCAACATTAGAAAATAACCAATACATATTTTAAGACAAGTTTGATTCATAGTTACAACACAGTTTCTGAGATAATAAGGAATAAATAATGAAAAATGTTAAAAAAAAAGGAAAATTCACATACATATTTAATTATAATTAAGAAATCCTTCTTACCATTTTTATAAAAAACTAAACCAACATTAGAAAATAACCAATACATATTTTAAGACAAGTTTGATTCATAGTTACAACACAGTTTCTGAGATAATAAGGAATAAATAATGAAAAATGTTAAAAAAAAAAGGAAAATTCACATACATATTTAATTATAATTAAGAAATCCTTCTTACCATTTTTATAAAAAACTAAATCAACATTAGACAATAACCAATATATATTTTAAGACAAGTTTGATTCATAGTTACAACACAGTTTCTGAGATAATAAGGAATAAATAATGAAAAATGTTAAAAAAAAAAGGAAAATTCACATACACATTTAATTATAATTAAGAAATCCTTCTTACCATTTTTATAAAAAACTAAACCAACATTAGACAATAACCAATACATATTTTAAGACAAGTTTGATTCATAGTTACAACACAGTTTCTGAGATAATAAGGAATAAATAATGAAAAATGTTATAAAAAAAAAGGAAAATTCACATACACATTTAATTATAATTAAGAAATCCTTCTTACCATTTTTATAAAAAACTAAACCAACATTAGACAATAACCAATACATATTTTAAGACAAGTTTGATTCATAGTTACAACACAGTTTCTGAGATAATAAGGAATAAATAATGAAAAATGTTAAAAAAAAAGGAAAATTCACATACACATTTAATTATAATTAAGAAATCCTTCTTACCATTTTTATAAAAAACTAAACCAACATTAGACAATAACCAATACATATTTTAAGACAAGTTTGATTCATAGTTACAACACAGTTTCTGAGATAATAAGGAATAAATAATGAAAAATGTTAAAAAAAAAGGAAAATTCACATACATATTTAATTATAATTAAGAAATCCTTCTTACCATTTTTATAAAAAACTAAACCAACATTAGACAATAACCAATACATATTTTAAGACAAGTTTGATTCATAGTTACAACACAGTTTCTGAGATAATAAGGAATAAATAATGAAAAATGTTAAAAAAAAAGGAAAATTCACATACACATTTAATTATAATTAAGAAATCCTTCTTACCATTTTTATAAAAAACTAAACCAACATTAGACAATAACCAATACATATTTTAAGACAAGTTTGATTCATAGTTACAACACAGTTTCTGAGATAATAAGGAATAAATAATGAAAAATGTTTAAAAAAAAAAGGAAAATTCACATACACATTTAATTATAATTAAGAAATCCTTCTTACCATTTTTATAAAAAACTAAACCAACATTAGACAATAACCAATACATATTTTAAGACAAGTTTGATTCATAGTTACAACACAGTTTCTGAGATAATAAGGAATAAATAATGAAAAATGTTAAAAAAAAAAAGGAAAATTCACATACATATTTAATTATAATTAAGAAATCCTTCTTACCATTTTTATAAAAAACTAAACCAACATTAGACAATAACCAATACATATTTTAAGACAAGTTTGATTCATAGTTACAACACAGTTTCTGAGATAATAAGGAATAAATAATGAAAAATGTTAAAAAAAAAAGGAAAATTCACATACACATTTAATTATAATTAAGAAATCCTTCTTACCATTTTTATAAAAAACTAAACCAACATTAGACAATAACCAATACATATTTTAAGACAAGTTTGATTCATAGTTACAACACAGTTTCTGAGATAATAAGGAATAAATAATGAAAAATGTTAAAAAAAAAAGGAAAATTCACATACACATTTAATTATAATTAAGAAATCCTTCTTACCATTTTTATAAAAAACTAAATCAACATTAGACAATAACCAATATATATTTTAAGACAAGTTTGATTCATAGTTACAACACAGTTTCTGAGATAATAAGGAATAAATAATGAAAAATGTTAAAAAAAAAAGGAAAATTCACATACACATTTAATTATAATTAAGAAATCCTTCTTACCATTTTTATAAAAAACTAAACCAACATTAGAAAATAACCAATACATATTTTAAGACAAGTTTGATTCATAGTTACAACACAGTTTCTGAGATAATAAGGAATAAATAATGAAAAATGTTAAAAAAAAAGGAAAATTCACATACATATTTAATTATAATTAAGAAATCCTTCTTACCATTTTTATAAAAAACTAAACCAACATTAGAAAATAACCAATACATATTTTAAGACAAGTTTGATTCATAGTTACAACACAGTTTCTGAGATAATAAGGAATAAATAATGAAAAATGTTAAAAAAAAAAGGAAAATTCACATACATATTTAATTATAATTAAGAAATCCTTCTTACCATTTTTATAAAAAACTAAATCAACATTAGACAATAACCAATATATATTTTAAGACAAGTTTGATTCATAGTTACAACACAGTTTCTGAGATAATAAGGAATAAATAATGAAAAATGTTAAAAAAAAAAGGAAAATTCACATACACATTTAATTATAATTAAGAAATCCTTCTTACCATTTTTATAAAAAACTAAACCAACATTAGACAATAACCAATACATATTTTAAGACAAGTTTGATTCATAGTTACAACACAGTTTCTGAGATAATAAGGAATAAATAATGAAAAATGTTAAAAAAAAAGGAAAATTCACATACACATTTAATTATAATTAAGAAATCCTTCTTACCATTTTTATAAAAAACTAAACCAACATTAGACAATAACCAATACATATTTTAAGACAAGTTTGATTCATAGTTACAACACAGTTTCTGAGATAATAAGGAATAAATAATGAAAAATGTTAAAAAAAAAAGGAAAATTCACATACATATTTAATTATAATTAAGAAATCCTTCTTACCATTTTTATAAAAAACTAAATCAACATTAGACAATAACCAATATATATTTTAAGACAAGTTTGATTCATAGTTACAACACAGTTTCTGAGATAATAAGGAATAAATAATGAAAAATGTTAAAAAAAAAAGGAAAATTCACATACACATTTAATTATAATTAAGAAATCCTTCTTACCATTTTTATAAAAAACTAAACCAACATTAGACAATAACCAATACATATTTTAAGACAAGTTTGATTCATAGTTACAACACAGTTTCTGAGATAATAAGGAATAAATAATGAAAAATGTTAAAAAAAAAAGGAAAATTCACATACACATTTAATTATAATTAAGAAATCCTTCTTACCATTTTTATAAAAAACTAAACCAACATTAGACAATAACCAATACATATTTTAAGACAAGTTTGATTCATAGTTACAACACAGTTTCTGAGATAATAAGGAATAAATAATGAAAAATGTTAAAAAAAAAGGAAAATTCACATACACATTTAATTATAATTAAGAAATCCTTCTTACCATTTTTATAAAAAACTAAACCAACATTAGACAATAACCAATACATATTTTAAGACAAGTTTGATTCATAGTTACAACACAGTTTCTGAGATAATAAGGAATAAATAATGAAAAATGTTAAAAAAAAAGGAAAATTCACATACATATTTAATTATAATTAAGAAATCCTTCTTACCATTTTTATAAAAAACTAAACCAACATTAGACAATAACCAATACATATTTTAAGACAAGTTTGATTCATAGTTACAACACAGTTTCTGAGATAATAAGGAATAAATAATGAAAAATGTGTAAAAAAATGAAAATTCACATACATATTTAATTATAATTAAGAAATCCTTCTTACCATTTTTATAAAAAACTAAACCAACATTAGACAATAACCAATACATATTTTAAGACAAGTTTGATTCATAGTTACAACACAGTTTCTGAGATAATAAGGAATAAATAATGAAAAATGTTAAAAAAAAGGAAAATTCACATACACATTTAATTATAATTAAGAAATCCTTCTTACCATTTTTATAAAAAACTAAACCAACATTAGACAATAACCAATACATATTTTAAGACAAGTTTGATTCATAGTTACAACACAGTTTCTGAGATAATAAGGAATAAATAATGAAAATGTAAAAAAAAGGAAAATTCACATACATATTTAATTATAATTAAGAAATCCTTCTTACCATTTTTATAAAAAACTAAACCAACATTAGACAATAACCAATACATATTTTGAGACAAGTTTGATTCATAGTTACAACACAGTTTCTGAGATAATAAGGAATAAAAAAAAGGAAAATTCACATACACATTTAATTATAATTAAGAAATCCTTCTTACCATTTTTATAAAAAACTAAACCAACATTAGACAATAACCAATACATATTTTGAGACAAGTTTGATTCATAGTTACAACACAGTTTCTGAGATAATAAGGAATAAATAATGAAAAGTGAAAAAAAGAAAATTCACATACACATTTAATTATAATTAAGAAATCCTTCTTACCATTTTTATAAAAAACTAAACCAACATTAGACAATAACCAATACATATTTTAAGACAAGTTTGATTCATAGTTACAACACAGTTTCTGAGATAATAAGGAATAAATAATGAAAAATGTATAAAAAAAAGGAAAATTCACAATAGAAAAGCCAACGGTTTTTGGTCTCATGAATTTGAGCGCCACCATGCGAGCAAAAAGGCGATCTTGCAGTTCAAATCCGACTTTCGGCTACCGGCAAAATTAAAAAAAAAACCTGTACTGGCAAATACTCTTAATAAAAAAGTAATATAACTATTTAAAAACCTGCAAAGTGCTATAAATTCGCTGATATACTGTGGTTGGTTAGATTTACAGCTATATTACCTTATTTGGCATTCATACATTATTTTTTTCATTAAAATCTACTCTTATCAAAGGAGCAAAAATTGTTTTATATTTTTATGCAACGAAATTTTCTCTGGAGAGAGACGGACTGGTAGAAATTTTAATTGAAAGTAATGGAAGGCAGCCCAGAGTAGTGAGGAAAGAAAATTAACACATATAAAATAAGGTGTAATTTATTGGAATCCTTCCTCCTTTCTTTTCAAACCGACGTTTCGGAGGATTTTCCTCCTTCTTCAGGGTTTCAAAGGGTCAATGAATGAAACAAATAAAATGTTTCCTTCTTCTCTCACAGTAGTAATAGTAGTAGAAAGTTTTTGAACATTACTGTGGAGAGAAGAAGGAAACATTTTATTTGTTTCATTCATTGACCCTTTGAAACCCTGAAGAAGGAAGGGGAAATCCTCCGAAACGTCGGTTTGAAAGGAAAGAGAAGGATTCCAATAAATTACACCTTATTTTATATGTGTTAATTTTTTCTTTCCTCACTACCTCTGGGCTGCCTTCCATTACTTTCAATTATTATTGTTTTATGTATATACTAGCTGCAAGGCCCGCCTTCGGCGGCTCTTCTTACTAGCGGGGCACGCCCCCTGGACCCCCAACCCACGAATCCCACCCTCACACTACACTCCCCCCCGACCCATCCAGCACCCCTACCCCCGCATGATGAACCCGTGCCCAACCCCCGCCCCCATACCACAGAACCCAAACCTCACCCCCCACTCCAACCCACCACACTCCCCGAAACCCACCCAGCACCCCAACCCCCACACCACCACCCCAACCCTCACCCCACCCACCTCGGGCCCCCAACCCACGAACCCCAACCTCACCCCCCACTCCAACCCACCACACTCCACGAAACCCACTCAGCACCCCAACCCCCGCCCCCACACCACCACTTCAACACTCTAACCTGCACCCCCCACCTCGGACTCCCATCCCGTACTACCCCACTACGCCACTGGACCCTCACCTGAACCCCCCATCCACCAACCTTGCACCACCCCCGTGCCACCCCCTACTCCGCCATACTCCCTCACTCCACCGCCATTCCACTCCGCGCATCCCATGCCCTAACCCACCCCCACTCCACCCACGCACTCAGTTTTTGCATTTCTAGCCTTCTAGTGACCCACAGATTATGTATACAAAATTTGGTTGAGTTTGCTCCAAGGGCAAGAATTTATATATTTTTCTCCTTCCCCCTTTTTTGGGGGAATTTTTTTAAACAAAAGTTGTCACAAATCACATCCCCTACAACTTTGCTCATTATAAAATTTCCCGTAGAGTTAATAGTTTAAGAGTTATTTGATAATTTTCATTCGTGCACCCCCCCAAACCCCCTTTTGGGGTCAAAATATCAAAACGTTATATAGCTAAAAACGTAAGTTAGAAGACCTCTGATACAAATATGAAATTTCATAATAATCCCTTCAGCCGTTTTGACGTGAATCGTGAGCAACTTTTCGCGGAAACCACTGAAACAGACAGACAGACAGGAATTTTGTTGAGGGTGCTTTCGTTCATAACTTTGCTTGAAACGTGTGCAACCAAAATTTGGCGTGATTTGGACCAATGTACAGACAAAACCTTAATTTTATATATATATAGATTTGTATCTTAGTTCTATTTTGAAAACTGCTCTACCGATTTTGATGAAACAATTTCTATTAATAAGTTTTGAGGATGAGAAAACGATGGACCTGGAAGCTGCTTGAGTTGTTTACCATAAAAGAATTTAGTCTTTTTGATTTTAAGTCTATTCTTCCACGTTTTCAGTAGAGGTTGCCATTAATAGTCAAAACATCAAAAATGGAATGCAATGAGGTTATTCCTCTAGTATTAGATAAGAATCGATCGTTATTTTTGATTTTAAGTCGATTCCCCCATGTCTTCAGCAATGGTTACCAATAATAATCGAAACGTCAAAAACCTAATGTAGAATTGTTATTCCTCAAGTATTAGATGAGAATCGATGGCTATTTTTGATTTTAAGAAGATTCCTCCATGTCTTCAGCAATGGTTACAATAATAACCGAAATGTCAAAAATCCAATGTAGAATGGTTATTCTACGACTATTAAATGAGAATTATTTTTGAATTAATGTCAATATGAACTACAAATTGCAAGTGATATCTGATTAATAATAAAGGAACAAACATATTAATATTTCAAATGAATTTGGATAAAGTTTAGCAACGATCCGTTGCAGTTTATTTTATATAACTTTGGAAACAAATCTTATTTAATTTTGTTTTTATTTCAGATCCTATACGATTATTTTTTTATTATTATTTTCCTATTTATTTTTATATAATGTTTATCAATATGAAGGAATGCGGGCAGGGGGAGACAGGGGTTACTGTGCATCGCTTGGTGGCTCCAGGCACTATATCCTTATTATTAAAACAACTTTTTTTATTTAAACTCCTTTAATTGCGTGTAAACAGTATTATTTTCTTGTAAATAAATTAAATTATGCGCTTTATGTAGTGGACTTTTTTCTCGCTAGAGTGCGCTGTTTCCATGGTACCATATTTTTGACAGACTGTCCTGTATTGATATATACAGTATTTGATATAGGTATATTAACCGAACCGGAGTCGTTTGCACATATTCGGTTCTATTACGTGGTTTGATTTAATAAAAATATTGTAAATAATATTATTAATATTCTTTATATTATTATAATATTAATAATTACATTATTATTGATCTACTGCACTTTTAATTAAAAACCGATAATTATATTTTTAAATCCCCGGGTCAATATTCGTTGAGTGCTGCTCCCTGGGAGTGGTCAAATAACTAAGGTAGGGAAGGAAGGAGTTGGCAGAGTCGGGGAACCGTTTTGACAACGGAATTGGCGCTTGAAATAACAGACCTTCAGCTTTGCTTTTACCTCGGTTTTATTTTTTTCTTAAAAATTATTTTTCGAACACTAGTGGATTTATAAATTCAATCGCTGGCAACTGCTGTCAACACTGCTGGCCACACTGGCTGTGGCTTCCATCTCTCGATTAGAATTTGAAACTCATCTATTGTATCAAATCTCTATTCTAGATTTTACTAGTCTGTCAAAGTGATAATAATTTCTTTCTTTCTATTCTTCTATTATATAAATAAAATTATTTTAATATATTTATATAAATATAATGAATACCTTTCACAATATTGATATCAACATGATTGTAAATAATCCAAATAATTATCCTATTTATAAAGGTTAGTATATAGGTTAACTTTTTATATTTTTATTTAGAAATTTATTTTTTTCATCCGTAAGATATAGAGTAAATTACATAACTATACCTAATCATATAAACAGATGAATAAACGTTTTTTATAGCCTTTTTTACACATGTGTTTTTGTTGAGATATATATTAGGGTGGTCCTTATTTTGGGTATTTTCCAATTTTTACTCTGGCAGAGGCTCATATGGTTCGAAATAAATAAAAATATCCCCCAAGTTTCAAGCCCCTATCTCAATTTTAACCTGTGCCTCAGAGAGATGTATGATTCCCATCTAAATAACATAGGATTTTTGGCATTGAACGATTCATTTTTTTTTTGGGCCAAAGCAATGGTTTAAAAAATTTGAAACTGTAGATTTTATCCTTCTAATAGTAGCAACCCTTCAGAATTTTTACAGATTTATAGCTAATATAATTTTTGAGTCTCTAACTTACTAACTATGGCAGTATTTTATCTAGCTTTAACTACAAAATAATAATAACTAAAAATCTGAAAAAACTGAAGGATAGCTACTTATAAGGGTAAAGTTCAGAGTGATCCAATTTTTTTGAAATATTACTTTGGCCGGAATAAAAAATTCATCGTTCAATGCCAAAACACCATGTTATTTAGAAGGGAAATTTGCCTCGCTCTGAGTCACAGGTTAAAATTGAAATAGGGACTTGGACTTGAAGATATTTTTATTTATTTATTTCGAACCATGTGAGCCTCTGCTAGCGTAAAACTTCGAAAATACCCAAAATAAGGACCACCCTAATATATATATATTGCAGTAAAAACCCGTTTGTTAGTAAGAACGGGTTCTTACTAGTTAATACGCGTTTCACTGAATACCTTTGTGGCGACTAAAGTTTACTGATGTTTTAGGTTAAAAATAAAATGAGAGAGTCTTCTGTTTTTTAAATAAAATAATTTTTAATTATTTCTAGAGACTATAGTTTCGAAGGCATTGCCTTCATCATCAGTCTATCACAAATATTTCAAATTAGTTACAAATTAAGATTTATACATTGAAAATTTTGAAAAATATATAATGTCTTTTTCTTCATGTTTCCTCTTGGGAGATTAGAATATAACTAGAGCAATATCTGGGTTACTCTTTTGTTTAGGCATTTTCTAAAGAGTTTTACCTGAATTTTTACTGATGTTGTTTGAGTTTAGTTCAAAGGTTAAAATCTTAATTTTTTGACCTTCCGCCTCATTTTGGGTGTTTATTTTCAACTTTTTTTACTCCACAATGTCAAAAATTACATCCACTACAACTTGCTTCTAATTTTTGTCATTTTGGCATATAAAATAATTTTTAAGAAAAAATAAAAACCGACTTCAAAAAATTAAATGCAACAAATAAAATACACTAAAAGGTATAAAATAATTATTATCTTATTTAGTTACAACTAAACGACGAAATATTAACAAGAAATTACTTTTTGAAGTCGGTGCCAAACAAACTATACCTATAAGCGAGCATACCCTCCAAACGTACTAAGTAAGATCCGTCGAGTGCGATTCATAAAAGGTATATGTTTGGCACCAATTTCAAAAAGTAATTTCATGTTAATATTTCGTCGTTTAGTTGTAACTAAATAAGATAATAATTATTTTATACCTTTTAGTGTATTTTATTTGTTGCATTTAATTTTTTGAAGTCGGTTTTTATTTTTTTCTTAAAAATTATTTTATTTTTCTCTTTTAGTGATTCATTCATTCATTCCTATCTTCACATGGTCACCATCCTTGCGGAAATTCAACCACTTTTTTTGTGTAATGACAATAGCCACAATAAGATGTACTGAGCTATAGCCAACTTAATTTGCCTTCAAATAAATATTGTCCTATCCATCCTTTCATATCCTTATATTTATATTTGAAATAAAATTTAACAGGGCATGATTTATTTTAATATTTTTTTCTTTTAAAATTTGATTAATATTATAAGGCGTCACTAGATTTTCCTCCCCCAAAATCCGCAACATATCAACCCGGGGTTCTCTATAGTCGGGACAAATAAATAAAATATGATTTATATCTACAGGTTGGCTTTCCTGACAATGGCATATTTCTTCAGGCGCTATTTTCAATCGATTTAAATGTTTTGGTAAAACATTATGTCCTGTTCTCAATCTTGACAACACTACTATTTGTTTTCTAGATAAATTTTGATTGTGGAACCATGGCTTATTATCGACTAATTCTTGAATATTAAACAAATTGTAACCTTTAGTGAGTGAAGATTGGTTCCAATAATTTTGCCAGTCATGAATTAAATTAGATTTGATTATCTGTTTTAAATCATTCGCTGGGAAGTTCGGAATATTAATTTCTTGTAGTTTCCCAGATAATTTAGCCAAAGAATCTGCAGTATCATTTCCCGAAACACCTGTATGAGATGGTATCCAAACGAACTCAACTAATTTATTATGGAATTTTAATGAGTCTATTTGATTTAAAATTTTGAAAATAATGGGATTTACTTTACTATTTCTATTAATTGTTTGAATATGTTTTACTGTGCTTAATGAATCGGTTATAATTAAAATTTTTGTGTGATCAATCTTTTCTAAATAGGTCGTTGCTTTGAGGATTGCCATTGCTTCCGCCGAAAAGATCGAAGTATTAGGGTGCATTTTATAAATTCCACATTTTTTTATTTCCTGAAAAAAATGCACATCCTGTATATACAGATGTTTTGGAACCATCTGTATAGACTTTTAAAAAATTTGTCCATTTAGATAGATGAATATTAATGATATCCTTTGCAATTTGAGGTCTCATTTTCAAATTTTGCTCACTAGTTAGCTGCATATCAATATTAGGTTTAAAATATACTAATTTGTATGGAAAGTCGAAAATTGGCGAGATCTCCATTTTTTCAATCTTATCCTCGTATTGTTTCAATTTTATGTGACTTAGAATTATAGGAGGGGTAGGCTTATTTGATGGATTTATAACTAGTAAACTTGAATAATCTTCTATTACATTTTTTATGGGATTATTTTTAAACTTCATATGTTTCAAATAAAAATTATTTGCTAGAAATTTTCTTCTCAAGTCTAGTGGGGGTTCACCACATTCAATTTGTAAGGAATTTGTGGGAGTAGATGGCATTGAGCCGATAATGATCCTAAGAGCAGAATATTGAATTTGATCAATCTTCTTTAAAAGATTTTTACTTGCTGATGCATATAGAAAAGATCCATAATCAATTGTAGATCTTATTAAACCTTTATATATATTCAGCATGCTCGAGGGATGAGAACCCCACCGAGTACCCGCTACACATCTTAGAATATTCAAAAATTTTTCACACCTTCGCACTAAATTATTTATGTGGTCATCCCATTTTAAGTTATCTTCGAGTATGAGACCTAAAAATTTTTGTTTCTTCTTTTGCGGGATTATATTATTTTTTATTTTAATTTGGATAACACTATTTGTTACATGTTTAGAAAAAAGAACTAATGCAGACTTTCCAGTATTTATATTTATTCCCAAACCATCCATATGCTCAACGATGTTGTTAATAGCTGGTTGCAGGTGTCTGGTGATACCCATTACGGAACTTGAACTTTTGTAAATCACTATATCATCCGCATACTGGAGGATTGAAATTGAGGGGGAATGATCGATTGAATATCAATAATATAAATAATAAAAAGAAGAGGACTTAATACACTGCCTTGAGGAGTTCCTAAAGATGTTGTTCTTGATGATGACACTTCTTGACCATATTGAACTCGTATAACCCTATCTGTTAATAAAGAATTTATAAATGTAATTGTTTTATTTGGAATTCCTAGTTCAACTAATTTATGGCACAAAATATTTGGAATAACTGAATCATATGCAGCTTCTAGATCCAAAAAGACGGCACTATTTTGTTCGTTTTTTTGAAATGAAATGTTTAAATCGGTTAAGAATGTCGTAAGATTATCTATTGTCGATTTTTCTTTCCTGAATCCAAATTGTGTGTTTGGGATTATTTTTCTATTTTCTAAATAATGTTCTAGACGATTCTTAATTACTCTTTCTACTATTTTCAATACTGTTGATGTTAGGGCTATCGGTCTATATGATTCAGCTTTTCCTGGATTTTTACCTGCTTTAAGAATAGGGATAACTGTTGTTTCTTTCCAATCTGGTGGGATTCTACTAGTTTCATATATGTCATTTAATATGTCTTTAAGGAGAAAAAGAGACGAAGAAGGAATATTTTTTATTAACTGTGATGGGATCTGGTCGGGGCCGGGCGAGGAGTCTTTTTGCTTAATTATTGCATGGGAAAGTTCTTCTATTGTAAATGGATCAGAAATATAATTATTCGTGTTATTTCCATTACTTAAGAAATCCGCTTGTTTCGGATTCGAGAATGCAGGAGCGATTTTATCAGCTATTTTTTCAAGAAGTTCTTTAGATATAATTGGGGAATTCTTATGAGGTGAAGAGAATGCATTTTTTAAAGATTTAATTATTTTCCAGATTTTATCAGAAGGAGTATCAGGATTTATAGTTTCACAAAACTCTTCCCATTTTTCTTTTTTCTTAAGTTTGTATAATTTTTGTGTAATTTTATTAATTTTATTATAAGTAGATAGATTATCCGCAGATGGATTTCTTTTGAATCTATTAAACGCTTGATTTCTAATATTTTTTTGATTTTGACAATCTTCATCCCACCAATAGGTAATATTTTTCAGATTAACTGTCTTTGAACAAGGTATGGAGGAATTTGCTGCTGATTTTAATGAATTTATAAATTCTTCATATGAATTAGACATACCAAGCTTCTGTGACACAGTCACTCTAAACAGATCCCAATTAGCATTTTTTAGTTTCCATGGAGATCGAGGAGTGATAATATGATTTTTATTATGAGAATCAAATGCTATTTGAAATAAAATTGGAACATGGTCACTACCTAAAGAGTAATTCAAAGTTTGCCAATTTCCACGAGCCAATAGGTCAGAAGAACATATAGTGATGTCTATTGCTGATGGAATGCAATGTGGCCTAAAATATGTCTTTGAACCATCATTTGCAATGGTCAAATTCCCATCCTGGACAGCCTTATATAGTTCCAATCCTATGGAATCCGTTCTACGGTCACCCCACGCTGGATGATGTGCATTAAAATCGCCACACACAATTAAGGGACCAGAGATCTGGTCAAATAGATCCAACCATTCCTCCCGAGACACATATGTCAAAGGGGGAGAGTACAAACTGATTAAAGATACCAGCTCTTTACCAATCCGAACTCTAACCCCCACCACTTCCATAAATTTAGCATTAGAATTTTGATTTATTCTTAATTCAAGATTTTGAAATTGTATAGATTTTTTGATTAATATCGCAACACCTCCTCCTATTCCAGACCTATCGTGTCTTACCATATTGTACCCTCTAAATCTAATATGATGATTTGAATTTAACCATGTTTCCGCTATGGCTACTATATCAATATTATTTTGATAAATAAAATTTTCTACCGCCAATCTATTACTAAATAAGGATCTTATATTAATTTGAAGTATTGTTAAAGCCATTATTTCCTTTGAATAATTCCTTTAACATTGAGATGATAGTATTTACAGTCTGAACAATCTTTGGGTCGGCTAAACTACTAATGTGGGATTCTAGTTTACATAAAACTTCTTCTAAATTCTCATCATTCTCCCTTTTTCCTCTTTCATTCTGTGGTATTTTTTGATCATTATATTCCGCTTGCCCTTTTTTGAAAAAGAGAGCTTCTTCTACTTCTTCACTATTATAATTTTTCTTATCAGAGTTCAATTTCTGTCTTTTTCTTATATTATTGGATTGGAAATTATTTTCACTAAACTTATCTACTTTAACCAGTTTTGATTCTCCCTCCTAGATGGACCATCCATTATTTTTGAGAATAAATTTTGTTTTTTTGATTGCCTAACTTTTTTAACCGCTTCGGGTAATAATACATTTTCCTTTTCCGCCATAATCTTCGCCTCCTTTTGAATAGAGCGCTCTTGGCACTCTTGAGAAGTAGACAAATGTTTCCCTTTGCAAAATAAACAAACCGGAGAATCCTTCGCCGGACATACATTTAAATCATGATTTTCTAGACACGCTGGACATCTCTTGACTTTATCCCTACAACTATTTACTCCATGCCCATAACGAAGGCACCTCGTGCACTGTATTGGAAGGGGAATATATGCTTGCACCGGGAGTGAAAAGGAATATAAGAACACTCTCTCCGGCAATTTAGTCGTTCTGAATGTAATTAATACTGATAATGATGGGACATAATCAATTTTCCCCTCCTCATTCCTTACTTTTCTATTTAATCTTCTTACTTGTTCTATTGGATATTGGGAAATTAGATTCTCTTTAATTTCCTTATCTGACATATCTTTAGGCACATTTCTAACTACTCCCTTTTTTGTGATGGCGCCAAAAGGGACGTATGTCTTAAGATTGTAATCTTTGAAGTCAATGTCTAGGAATCTGTTCGCCTGGCTAGCCACACTAAAAGTAGCTAAAATTGAATTTCTTGAAATTCTTTTAATTTCAGTAGGTTGTGGGAACTTATTTTTATGGATTATTCTGCCTAACGATAGAGGGTGTAAATTACCTAAATTTCCATTTACGCTAGAAATAATTATTTTGAATGGAGGTAAATCCATAATACTAAACCTAATCTTAGGTCTCTCATCAGATATTATTGTCTTATTACTACTAGATTCAGAACTATCGATGGATGAACTCTCATGATGGATAGATGTGATTGAAGGGACTGCGGGGGAAAAGGGGATTTGGGCCATATCCCAGTCCCCCTCCTCCGAACCCATCAGGAAGGATATTAGATGGATAGGGCTTACCTTATAAGTTTGTATTTAAAAATTTTTATTTAATAAAAAAACAAATATTATCTTCTCCGATCCTTTTACCAATATTTATTTTGTTTTGAAGGCAAATATATTCCAAAATTTATAAATTTTTCGCTTAGAGACAAAGAAAACGATCTTGTTTCTCTTTTTAGTGATGTTATTAATAGTGATCATATCATCAGAACTTGATCAAATTAATATGGCACCATCCCCAAGACACCCCCTATCGGATAAAAAAAGAACCATCGAAATCGGTTCATAAACAAAGAGGTTAGGTCTAAACAAACCTAATAAAAAAGGTCTAATATCTATGAAAAAAAAACGAAAAAAAAATGGGACCAATCGGAAGCTAGACTGGACCCAATGCAAAAAAAATTTCAAAATCGGTTGAGAATTGGCGGAGATATGAGGTAACATAGGCAAAAAAAAATCAGTCGAATAGAGAACCTCCTCCTTTTTTGAAGTAGGTTAAATTTTTTTTGAAAATAAACACCCAAAATGAGGCGGAAGGTGAAAAATGAAGATTCTAGATCTTTAAACCAAACTCAACCAACATAAGTAAATTCTAATTGTCACAAAGGTATTCAGTGAAACGCGCATTAACTAGTAAGAACCAGTTCTTACTAACAAACGGGTATATATAATTTCATTCGAATCAAGTCTGTATGAGTTCATTTATATTCTCTTGAACTCGATTTTAGCTCTATAGAGTCCATGGGCCTTAAACATTTATATCTAACTAAAAATTGCAATAAATTATCTTTTTCAGGGCCACATTTCCTGTGCAGTGATTGTCTTACGATGTTTATTAGTGAAGAATATCTCAACATACATCAAAAGAAATGTATACATAGGAAATTACATTTAATTTTAAAATTAAAACTTCAAGCGAGACGAAATAGATCAGCTGATGGTAAGTTCATTTATTTGATTAACAACCTTCGGAGAATTCTTCAAATTCTAATTTAAATGAAAATTGGCCTCTCTCCCTTTGTCCTACATCTCGGAGACCATTAGGAAATTCAAGGATTTAAGTTTTTTAAGATTTTATTTCTTTTAATTTTCATTGATTAAGTTAGTTGTTTCGCGACAACACTAGCAAAAAGTCAATGCTAGAGTATATAGAACAGACAATAAGGATTCATAATTCACAAGCCCAAAACTTTTTGCTGTTTATGTACCACTACTACTTATCTAACGATATTATTATATGATTTCACAATTAAAAAAACAATAATAATCCTGAGCGGGTGAAATCCTCTGACATATATTTAATTATCTATTAAAATCTTTGATTAAATTGACCTTAAAAGTTTCTTTTTTGCCGAGAGTAGCAGAATTTTTATAAATTAAAGGGGACAATAAAAGAGTGTAAATTCTGCTGGAAAAATAATCTTTATACATGAATTAAAAAAAATATATTTTTCCAGCAGAAGAAACACTCTTTTTATTGTCTACTATAATTTAAATGGACCTTATTCATCTAAGGCCCTTCGCTCACGGGGCGTAATGCGTAAGAGATGAGTTATCTGAGAAATTTTTTTTACTCCACTCGACTCATAATATTCTAACGACTTTCAAGCCCTCCAAGTCATTCACATTTCTTTTTTCAAAATTAAAAGATAAAGATCCTCTATTTAATCAAAATCGATTGGTTAAATTGCAAAGGGATATACAGGGTGATTCACGGTCGATGGTACGTTAGACGTTTTTGGAAAACGGAACGCAGAATTTTTCTGAAAATTTAGCACCTTACATTTTCCTACCTGTTCTATCGATCTAAAATATTTTCAGCATTGCGACGTTTCGGCTTCCACCGAAAAGTCGCAGCAACTTTATTTTTTTAAATAGAACACCACGTATATTAACTCGTTTTTAGGACCGCCCTTTTATTAAAATACTATTTTGTTAATATTGTCCTATACCTATCTCTATCAATTTTCGAGATAAAAAATAATTTCAGTTAAATATGGGCCAAAACATTGCCCTAATTAAACTTAAATAAATTAGTGCTCTCAATTCATGAAAAGTTGATATTTTGGTGGTCGTTTAGACACACCCGAAGTATTTAATTTACGCCGAGAAATCGACTCCATATTATACAGGGCGTGCTAAACTATTATTTCCGTTATTCATAAAAGGGGTCAAAAGTACGTTTTTTCAAATGAGACCCTCGGATATTACTCAATATTATTCAAACGAAGTTCTTATGAAATTATTTATTTTGAACTATAAGAATTTCGTTTAAATAATCAATATTTGCGGTCATTTTGGGAGATTTTGTTAAACATCGTCAATAAAATCTTTATAAGTTACTTATAAATAGTCAACAAACTGTCATAAGCTTGATATTGTTATGGTTGTTATAATTAAATTCATTAAAATGTAATTTTTCACGAAATTTTTTTTAAAAAACTTGATGTTTTAGGTATAGTGACATGATATATCATCTTAAAGCATTTTTCTTCGTCTTTCAATTCATTGAGTAATATACGGGGTCTTTTTTGAAAAAACTTTTGACCCTTTTATGAATAACTGAAATAATAGTAATCTTAGCATGCCCTATATAATATGGAGTCGAGTTTTCGGCGTAAATGAAATACTTCGGGTGTGTCTAAACTACCACCAAAATATCAACTTTTCATAAATTGAGAGCACTAATTTATTTAAGTTTAATTAGGGCCATCTTTTGGCCCATATTTAACACAAATTATTTTTTATCTCGAAAACCGATAGAGATAGGTATAGGACAATTTTAACAAAAAAGTATTTTAATAAAAGGGCGGTTTTAAAAACGTGTTAATATACGGGGTGTTCCATTTAAAAAAATAAAGTTGCTACGACTTTTCGATGGAAGCCGAAACGTCGCAATGCTGAAAATATTTTAGATCGATAGAACAGGTAAGAAATTGTAAGGTGCTAAATTTTCAGAAAAATTCTGCCTTCCGTTTTCCAAAAACGTCTAACGTGCCATCGACCGTGAATCAACCTGTATATTGGGCGAGACAAAACAATATTTAAAGTCTACGTGCACAAATATTCGATTAACAAAAGGTCAGATATAGTATATATATTGCTTTTATATTTTTAAAATATTTATTTGTTTATAGTTGCTCTCATAATTTTTTATTAAATTGAAGGGTTGGTTTTGTCACAAATATAATAAAACAATAATTTTAATAACTATTAGAATTATTTAATTGATAACTATACAGTTTCGGTCACCACTGGTCGACCATCCTCAGTAGTTCTAAAAATTGAAATGAAACATTTATTTACAATTTTTTTCTTTTATAGAGAATTATATAATACAAAATTTATTTTATTTTTTATTTTTACAATAATTTGAAATCATACATACATCTCGTTTAAGAACCGGAATTTGTCATTTCACATGAAACATTCATTCTTAAATCTTCAATATAGACACATCACACAATTCATTACAATCACACACATACATATATATAGCAACAATTTATAAAAACGTTTATCACTGAGCTAGAAACTATTCTGAATTAATGATTATATTAAATATTATTTTCAAATTTTATTTTTTCTAATTATCTCATTGCATCGTCAATCATTATACAATTAAAAAACCCATTATAAATAATCCATTCTAGAAACACATTATAAGTTAAATTCATTCTTTATTTTTAATTTTTTATTAATGAAATATCAAAATACACATCTCCCTATTACATTTTTCTTATAAAATCAATACATGTTCAATCAACACACCAAATCAAATCAACATTTTCACAACAATGACACAACCAGACTATAACATTCCGATATGCTTTCAGAATCCATTCTGAAATTCACAGAACTATCGATATCCTTCAATATATAAAGAGATTCTTTTATTTTCTCTTGGTCAATTTTTCTCATAATCTAGTATCTTTACTCCTTCAAAATCGAATCGATTAATGGAAATAAATTAGTCTCCGCGTTATCCATTCATGCTATTGACAACTTGAGCATACTTTCGATTTTGAAGGAGTAAAGATACTAGATTGTGAGAAGAATTGGACCAAGAGAAAAATAAAAGAATCTCTTTATATATTGAAGGATATCGATAATTGTGTAAATTTCAAAATGGATTCGGAAAACATATCGGAATGTTATAGTCTGATTGTGTCATTGTTGTGAAAATATTGATTTGATTTGGTGTGTTGATTAAATATGTATTGATTTTATAAGAAAAATGTAATAGGGAGATGTGTATTTTGATATGTCATTAATAAAAAATTAAAAATAAAGAATGAATTTAACTTATAATGTGTTTCTAGAATGGATTATTTATAATGGGTTTTTTAATTGTATAATGATTGACGATGCAATGAGATAATTAGAAAAAATAAAATTTGAAAATAATATTTAATATAATCATTAATTCAGAATAGTTTCTAGCTCAGTGATAAACGTTTTTATAAATTGTTGCTATATATATGTATGTGTGTGATTGTAATGAATTGTGTGATGTGTCTATATTGAAGATTTAAGAATGAATGTTTCATGTGAAATGACAAATTCCGGTTCTTGAACGAGATGTATGTATGATTTCAAATTATTGTAAAAATAAAAAAATAAAATAAATTTTGTATTATATAATTCTCTATAAAAGAAAAAATTGTAAATAAATGTTTCATTTCAATTTTTAGAACTACTGAGGATGGTCGACCAGTGGTGACCGAAACTGTATAGTTATCAATTAAATAATTCTAATAGTTATTAAAATTATTGTTTTATTATATTTGTGACAAAACCAACCCTTCAATTTAATGAAAAAATTTAAATCAAGTCACTTAAGTTCTGGAAGAAATTTAATAATTTTTTAGAAGCAACTTAACTAGAAACATTTCATTACCATCGATAAAGCGAGTATTTCTCCTCAAATGTTTGGCTTTTTAATAAAAAAAGTTTCCGATCGTTTTAGAATTTGAATTTTACAAAAAAACAATCAATAAACTTTAACATAGTTACATATTTGTATTAACCGCTAAATAAATAAATTTTGCTTCTCTCTATTGCAATTCTTTTGACGCAAGAATCAGCCGACAATGAAAATTCCTTTCTAAGTACGGATGCACCCGTTTTCTCAGAATCCTTCTTTTCATCCGTCGATACCAATGAAACATAACAATGAGTTCCTCATTACTTGAATCGCTGCTTAAAACTGCTCATTCTAATAACTTGAAGAAGAGAGGTTTGTACCTTCTCGCTTGTAGACTCCGAGATGACTGAAATAAAAATCGCCTCTTGAGCGAAGGGCCTAACCATTATATTAAAATATAAGCGATATGAAGCCCGGAGTTGTTCTTTAAAATTTTTGAAAAAAGTCCCACTATTCTTCAAAAATAAAATACTTAATTGTTGTATTAATTATAAAAAACCAAAACTACAATAAACTTTTCTTCTGTATATTAAATTTCAATCTCTAAATTCATCTCATCAATACATTTATTTTTTTCCAGATAATCGAACTAAGAATGAAACTGAAGATTATTTCTGTGAAGAATGTTTCTCTGGATTCATATCAATGTCTGAATTCGAAAGCCATATACAAGAAGGACATTCAGAAGAAGTACTCGTCACAAGTCATCTGAGCGATCGGAAATACGGTGCTGAAATTAAATCGGAACCCCTTAATGCCATGATTCCCCAGAGCGAGAAGGCTCCTAAAGTGACCTTACATAAGCGATATAATGCCGCCAAACGGTCTTTACAATGTCCTAAAGATCAAGACAAATCGAAATCAAAACAAACTAATCAATGTTTGGGAACTCATACTAATAACAAGCATACAGGCCAAAAGCCTTTCGTCTGTGATCACTGCAAGAAGGGTTTCTCACAAAAGTTTGATCTCAAAAAGCATTTACGTGTTCATACTGGCGAAAAGCCTTTCGTCTGTGATCACTGCCGCAAATGTTTTACACAAAAATCTAGTCTCAAAACGCATTTACTAATTCATACGGGCCAAAAGCCTTTCGCCTGTGATCAATGCGAGAAGGGTTTCTCAATTAAGGGTGATCTCAAAAAGCATTTACGTTTTCATACAGGCCAAAAGCCTTTCATCTGTGATTACTGCGATAAGGGTTTTTCACTTAAGTGGAGATCTCAAAAAGCATTTACGTATTCATACTGGCGAAAAGCCTTTCGTCTGTGATCACTGCCGCAAATGTTTTACACAAAAATCTAGTCTCAAAACGCATTTACTAATTCATACGGGCCAAAAGCCTTTCGCCTGTGATCAATGCGAGAAGGGTTTCTCAATTCAGGGTGATCTCAAAAGCATTTACGTTTTCATACGGGCCAAAAACCTTTCGTCTGTGATTACTGCGATAAGGGTTTTTCAGTAAAAAGATATCTCACAAAGCATTTACGTATTCATACGGGCGAAAAGCCTTTCGTCTGTGATCACTGCGACAAATGTTTTACGCAAAAATCTAGTCTCAAAACCCATTTACTTTATCATACGGGCCAAAAGCCTTTCGCCTGTGATCAATGCGAGAAGGGTTTCTCAATTAAGGGTGATCTCAAAAAGCATTTACGTATTCATACAGGCGAAAAGCCTTTCGTCTGTGATCACTGTAGGAAAGGTTTTTCACAAAAAGTATCTCTCAAAAGGCATATGAAAATCCACTCCTAGAAAATGGACTCTATTGCTTCTATTTCAAATAACTAAATTAAATAAAAGACAGAAATGGCCAACAGATAGATGAGGTTGCCCAGCTAATTACAAGGCAATTAAATTCGAAGCAGTTGAAACTGATCTCTGACGACCAACAGTCATTTAGATTCAACCTTTGTGTCTAGTGAAACTATTTGTACTTCATCCCTTGTGTATATTGTATGCTTCTTTTTCTTGAAAATTAAACAAGTCTACCCTCTGACATGCTTGAATATTTATTTTCCCCAAATTTGTCCCGTTTAGATCTTAACTTACTTTTTCAATTATATTCATTCTTTATAATAAAATATAACTCATTACTCGTTAAGTATATATGAAATAATTACTTGGCGAGAATATAAAATATTTCAAAATTCAGTTCACTGGAGGCATTCCCGAAATTTATTTCATTGTAAAAAAGAAATTAAAAGCCCAGTATCAATGATGTTGTTGAAATATGATTGATTTAGATGTCAGAAGGGTTCCAGGGCAGTTGGCATAACCATTGAGATAAAATCCTTCTGACATGTATTTATGTATACAGCTAGAAAATTTCACTCACGTTAATCAAAACTATGTTGTAAAATTCTGCTTCTGACCAAATCAATTATTCAACTATGCATGGCAGAATTTTGAAATAAATATAACTAAAATATTTAATTGTGCTTTGTTTGTCCTTCATTATTTTATTTTAGTAAAAGTATAATGGAAGGAATGTATTATTATTTATATATAAAAAATAAATATTTAACTATTAGGGCAGTGTTCCGGAAAGTGTGTGCAGCGGCACACTGGTGTACCGTGGTCATTAGTGGGTGTGCCGCGGAAAAATGTCAAGTTTTGTGAAGATAATATACCTACATAGCTGAGAGTTATGCGAGCAGCCTTATCAACGATTGCTTCAAATTTTGATCGCCTGTGCTCATTTAAGCAGGCTCACATTTCTCCTTAAACATATTTTCATATTATAAATAAAACCTTGAAGGAGACAATAAAAGAGTGTGTCTTCTGCTGGAATTATAAATAAATAAAATTTATAATTCCAGCAGAAGACACACTCTTTTATTGTCTCCTTCAATATATAAAAATTCTACTTTACTCTCGGCAAAAACTTTCAATTTAATAAATAAAACCCGTGAATCTATTATTTATTATTAAAATGGACATGAACCAACTAAATTTTTCATATTATATTGATTTTAATAATAAATAAAAATTAAATAAACATTGGTTTTTTCTTTGGTGTACCTCTAAAACAGGGGTGTCCAAACTTTTAGCTTCCCTGGGCCACATTGGATAATAATTGTCTTAATTGAATTTCTAAATAAGCAAAGTGCTCTGCCCCACCTTATAATATTAAGACCTGTAAACCCCCTCCTGCAAATAAATAAATAAATAATAATAACAATACGATCTTGATTAAAGGGAAATATTTATAATCGATAAACATTCGAAGCGATTTTGCAGCAGTTTTCTTCAAATGTTAACAGAAAATCAATGCTGTCCGCGAATCGTAGTTTTTAGGCACAAATTTCCACATGTTCAACGTTATATATATATATTTGTGTTAAACTTGTATAGCTTTGAGTTAAAATTATTTGGTAAATGTAAAAACAAGAAAATGCCACCAATGAAGCGGTTTCACAGTCACTACATTGACAACTAGAGCCATCATTATGGAAATTCCGGATGTTATAATATATTTGGGATTGGTTTATAGTTAAGGGTTACTGGGTAAATAATAGAAGTAAGATATATTTATAACATTGGGTTTATTGCGAATAGTTATAATGGGAGGGCGGCAAGGTGTGTGACAGGCCTTACGATCGTATGTCAACCACCACGATCCTCCGAGTCTCCTCGCTTAAGTATACTTATATTCAGGTCAAGCTCTGCAAATTCAGCATTACGCAAGCCTAATGCTTTTGCGTTGACCATCAAAACATGCATATCACAACACGGATTCATAATTAGACACCTAGAATATTTTTTTATCTACCCTCTTGGCCTCGGGAACTAAATGCCCATTTATATATATATACTATATATGGAAAATAATAAAAATATTAAATTTAGCACAAGCTGTAAAAGTAATACCAAGAAAAAATATTTCCCTTTAATCAGGATCGTATTGTTATTATTATTTATTTATTTATTTGCGGGTGGGGTTTACAGGTCTTAATATTATAAGGTGGGGCAGAGCACTTTGCTTATTAAAATTCAATTAAGACCCTATTTTGGGATTTTCGTCCCGAAAATCTTCAACATACAATTATTATTTTACACATAAAACTTTTTATTTTTCCCTCTTTTTTTCAAACATTTTTTTTCTTTTACAAATATACAATTAGAACTAGTGGATACTGAGTTCGCATTTTCTTAAGAAGACATTATTATGAAATAGTTAGATACATATATTTTTAAGTTACTAACCGAAATCTTTTATAATAGTTAATATATAATTGTTAAAACATAATTTGGTACATAGTTTATGAACAAAGTTTTTTAGCAGAAGGTTTTTTTTTTTTTTGAATTAACATATTTGTTAAGATATGATTAAGTCTAAACTTTTTAGTAAGTTAAAATAGCAATCAAATGTGTATACTAAATGTGTGTTTATCATGTTGTTTGGTGTTACTTTAGTTTATATAAGGTGTTAATTGTTTTCTTTTGTCTTTCTTAAATAGATCAGAGTTGTGACAAAAATCAGTATTCATTTATTTAATTATTATTTTGATAGTTGTTTAATTATTTGAAATGGGATGGAGAATAGCTTCGAGGTCAATATTTATCTGGAGTCAGCAATAACATTCCTTTTGTACTTATATAATCATAAAATATAGTGAGGGTCTGTGCCTCTATTATGGGTTTTGTACCCTGTGCTAAGAATTATATAAATTTCGTAGATTTTTTAATGAGTCTATAGTGAATAGTAAATATTGCCTTTCATCGATTTCTCTTTTTTTTTCTTTTTTTTTTTTGTGCTATAGTAAGCAAATTAAAATATACTGATTAGAGCATCTGAAATCTGAAAGAATTTGATTTTATATATATATATTAATTTCGTATTTATTGTGTTGTATATGTTGCGTTTTGTGGAGGTATATGAAATGTGTTATTCTTGTATTGCTAAAATTGAGTTTTTTTTTTTTTTCGACAAGGGAGAGTTGATTAAGTGAGAGGGTGGAGACGTAGGTGTTTATGCACTCGGCTTTTGAAGGTTTGAAGATTATAAGGGCTGGGAAAGATGGAGGCTGGGAGCCAGAATCATCAATTAGCCTGACGGCTCGTTTCTGAATTGCATCCAGGGTAGCAAGAGAATATTTTGAGGCTCCTCTCCACAGATGAGGGCCATATTCGAGACAGGGGCGGATAGATGGTGAGAAAATGTAGGGGCGTGAAAAATCGCTTAGACCTGAATAAGAGGCCAATCTTCCATGCTGCAGATTTCGCCACAGAGGAGATGTGTTCGTTCCAAGACAGGTCAGATGCGACAGAGACGCCCAACATGGATAGGCTGCCACACATTTTCAGGGTCTGTTAACTCCAAAATTTCGAGATTCTCCTTGCTTTTTGTCCTAAAAACCCGGCACAGCTCGCCTTCTGACGCAATGTCCTCTAATTCATAAAATTTCGAGACTTCTTCCATTCGAATTTTTAAATTTAGAGCTGTAATTTTTGCCATGCAGGGTGTAACAACGATAGAGCAATGCTCCAATCGCTTCCAATGAGGATAATAACAAGTCCATATAGGACACGTATATCGGCGAAAACACTCGCTTAATGTGATTCAATGATTAGTAGGGTGGAGTGAAAAAACTAAAATCAAAAATTTGAAACGGGCGTATGCGGGATGTTGCCTAATACAAAGTCCATTTATAATATAAAATCTGGGCTAAATCAAATTATATCTTAAGGTGCCCCTTCAAGTGTGTATTGCGCCGGCTCGACGTGAATGCACTTTTGACGTTGACTGATGAATTCTCTCTGAAAACAACCGAAAACATGCCGCGCTGGTCAATAAAAATGCACATTGCACAATCCGGAAATAATTTTAATTGACGTTAAGCATTCCAAATAAGAGTTATATGAGTTTTCGACGGTTTCTGGTGCTAAAAACTACGAAAATTTTGGGCTTTTTTTATATTTTGCTTATAACCCGAAAATCATGCGTCCTACAGAAAATTTTACTCTTATCAAAATGAAAGAGCATAACATTACGCGTCGAATAATCTACTTATAAGTTAAAATATCATCAGCCGTTTAGCAACAATCGATCGTCAAAATAGGCAATTTACCAAGTGAATTATGCTCATTAGGGGGTCACAAGAAACATCTCTACCAATTTTTGCGTCGCTAACCCCCAGAATTGTTACCAATTGGTTAAAAAACGGGATTGCTACCATTCATCTTAATAATTGGACAACGGTAACTCGTGCCGCAATGTGGTTGAAAAAATTGGAGTTTTTCATTCCTAAAATGAAAACCACTCATCCTAGAAACTTGATACTTGTCTCGTTTTCGAAGAAATTTTGTTGTCTTGAAGTTTTATTTGAGCCACTTTTTTGTTAAATCTTTTAGATTAGAAGAATCCAGCATTTTCCAAGACGGGACATGATCCGAACTTATTGCGGCACGGGTTGTCAAATTAAGATGAAACTTTGCCAATCTCATTTTTTAGCCAATTGTCAACTATTATGGGGATCAGCACCATAATTCGAAAACTGGTTTATTTTGATCCCATAATGAGAATAATTCACTTTTCCGCAAAGTTGGTAAAACTGCCTATCTTTGACGATCAATTGTGGTTCAAAGGCTAAACTGATTTTAAGTTTCCCGTAGCATATTCCTCGAGAAATTCTATGCTCTTTCATTTTGGTAAGAGTAAAATTTTCCGAGATTTTTGAGTTATAAGCAAAAATCTGAAAAAAAGTCCCAAATTTTCGTGGTGGCAAAAGGTCACCTTAAGATTGCATCGTAGGAAGTTCAAATTTCACACACATGATTACACTTATAGGTTACCTGTAGTTTTGGCCCGTGGAAGAAAAGAAGGTGGTGGGCGTAATATTTAAATAAATTATAAATTTTAATATGAAGATTGATACATGATATTTAAATCAAAATCAAATTTAAATATTTCTAAATCGAAAGATGAAAATTATTATGTAATTAAAATGTATGATAAATTCACGAGATGTCGGTAACCACGTTCTTTTATTTTCAATATTATTTGCAAGTATTCTAAATTAATCAAAGGAGTTTTGGATATTTTAGGTAGCGCGGCTTTCAAAAGCTAATTCATTTATTCCATATATAATAAATATATAAAATTAAGGTTTTGTCTGAACATTGGTCCAAATCACGCCAAATTTTGGTTGCCCACGTTTCAAGCAAAGTTATGAACGAAAACACCCTCAACAAAATTCCTGTATGTCTGTCTGTCTGTCTTTACGTTTCCGTGGTTTCCACGAAAAGTTGCTCACGATTCACGTAAAAACGGCTGAAGGGATAATTATGAAATTTCATATTTGCATCAGATGTCTTCTAACTTATGTTTATAGATATATAACGTTTTGATATTTTGACCCCAAAAGTGGGTTTGGGGGGGGGGGGGGGCGCACGAATGAAAATTGTCAAATAACTCCTAAACTATTAACTCTACGGCAAATGTTATTATGTGCAAAGTTGTAGTTGATGTTATTTCTGATAACTTTTGTTTAAAAAAACTCAACAAAATTTTGTATACATAATCTGTGGGTCACTAGAAGGCTAGAAATGCAAAAGCTAACCACTCAAAATGGGGGGGGAGAGTCAAAAAATAAAAATTCTTACCCTTGGAGCAAACTCAACCAAATTTCTATACTTAATTTGAGGACCCCTAGAGAGCTAGAATGCCAAAACTGGGTGCGTGGGGTGGAATAGAGTGGGGTGAGTTAGGGTATGAAAGAGGGTAGAATGGGGTGTGAGGCGGAGCAGGGGGGGGGTAGGAATACAGGGGGCTAGGCGGGGTGTGTGGTGCGCGAGGGTGGTGGAAACTGGGTGGGTGGGGTGCGGGTAGTAGTTCAGGGTTGGTGGAGTGGGGGGTTCAGGTGAGGGTTCAGAGGCGTAGTGGGGTACTACGGGGGTGGGGGCGGTGGTTGGGTACGGGTACATGGTACGGGGATGCTGGGTGGGTTTAGGGGGTGTGGTGCGTTGGGACTGGGGTGGGAGGGTGGGGTTCGTGGGTTGGGGGTGCAGGGGGCGTGTCACCTGGTTAGCAAGAGGGCCACCGAAGGCGGGCGTAGCAGCTAGTTACAACTATAATAACGTGATTCAAATATGAGTTTTGAAAAACCTATAAATTATACTTATACTTTCCTCCACAATTTCATAAATAAAACAGTATTTAGGCCTCAGCACATAATATACCAGCTAATGTATGGAAAACAGGAGGGGTCCAGGGGCAGGGAGGGGCAGCTGCCTAAGCGCAGTGGTGGTAGTCCAGGTCTAGGGGGGCGCACCCCCCCCCCTTGGTAAGACCATGGATGATAGATACATTGACAAAAAATTTAAATAAAAATTAATAGGGATAATTGGAATATAAAATGCTAGAAATGTTTTTACTCTGCATTTATCATATTATAGTTTAATATTGTTTCAATGAATAGAATGTTTTTTCTCCAATTAATTTGTGTCCTACTTACTTTTCATTGTAAAAATTTGGTTACCTTAATTAAATAATCTCATAAGTTTCCCCTTTTAGATTAATATATCTTTGAATGTCCCTCATAGAGAGATAAATAGCTTATATTTTAATTAATATATAATACAAATAGATAGTAATTATTCTCTAAATGTGATATCTTAAATTATTTGATAATTTAAACAATACCTACTAACCTTTATGAATAGGATAATTGTTTGGATTGTTGAGAATTTTATTGATATCAACAATTCTAAATGTATCCATTATGCTTAATTATATCTTGCAAATATTTTAATTGAATAAACAAAAAACAAATTGTTTAATATTAAAATCTATTAGCCGACTCTATTGCAATTTGAAATGTTCGGCTTGGCGCTGATTGGCTCCTGACACAATCGATGACGTCACAATAGCGCCAAACCAAAGGAATTTGAATTTAAAAACAGTACAGTGGAAATAATTTAACGGAAAAACGCTTAACATGAAAAATCGCTTAACACGAAATAATAATGCGATAAATAAATGACTAGGTATTTTTGCCCCTCCCCCCCCCCCATTTTGGGTGGTTAGTTTTCGAATTTTTAGACTTATAGAGGCTCACTGATTAAATATATAAAATTTGGTTGAGTTTGGTATAAGGCCCTCTATATTTTCATTTTTTTGACCCCCCACCCTCATTTTGGGTGGTTAGTTTTTGCATTTTTAGATTACTGTGTGCCCACTGATTATGTATATAAAATATGGTTGAGTTTGCTCAAATGGCCTTCTCTGTGGGACAACGGATTATATAATGTACTAGCTGCAAGGCCCGCCTTCGAAGGCCCTTCTTAGCCAGGGGACACGCCCCCTGCCCCCCCCCCCCCCGCACCATGCCCAACCCCCGCCCCCACACCACCATGCCAACACTCCATTCCACACCCTAACCCACTAACACCCCACCCCCAAAACCCTCCAGCACCCCCCGCCCCCGCACCATGCACCCGTTCCAAACCCCCCGCCCCCACACCACCACCCCACCCCACCTACCCTGACCCTACCGTGCCCTCCAACCCTGAGCACCACCCCCCGCTATGGCCCCTGGACTCCACCCCCGCACCACCCCTGCACCCCCCACCAGATGAGATTTCTTCTAGCTAGATGGAGTAAAAAATAGCCAGATCTAGCGGGAAAACCGCTAAATTGGCAACCCTGCTTATCTGGACAAGCCACTAAAAGTCTAAAACCCGCTGTGCACGAACAGGGTTCCTATAACCGGTCCACTCATGCGCATTTGCGCAATGAACATCTTAGTTACCTAAAGACAAGAAAGATGGCGTGTACAGTATATATTGGGAATCAATCCGAAATTAGGCGGGGGGTGCGGGTTGGCAGTACATATCTAAAGTTTGAACTTGAGAAAAATTTAGTTGGGTATTATTTGGGTGGATTTCATAATTATTTGGTTGGAGTCGTGGGTTTTCTTGTGAATTTACATTTTGGTGGGTATTTTCGTTAAAAATTTTTTCTCTATTTGAATGAGATTGATTGTAATTTTGTGGTCTCTGTCTATTGAAATTATTCCCTTGATATTGACGATTATAATTATTATTTTTCGACCTGCAATCGCTGTAATCGTGTCCTACGCGTCTGCAGAATCTGCAATATTCTACTAAATTTTGCGCCTCTACTGGTTCTTCTAAATAGTCTTGCTCCTTTAAATATGCTGCTTCAATTGCATCTTCCAAAATTGTATAGTTACGTGCATCGATGATTATTCTTAAATTACCATGCGGGCCCTTTACGAATGTTTTTAAGCCTTTTTCATTATTGAGGTTTTTAATTACATGTCTAGCCTGTTGGTTGTCTACTTTATTTAAAATGCATGTATTTAATTTTTTTATCAAATCGCGTACTCTATGCCCGAATTCTCTTGCGTTCTCTCCCGATTTTTGTATACAATTTTCAAGTTGGTTTATGATATCTAACTCTGAAATTTTTTCACCAAAAGACTTTTCTAAAAATATTTTTAAATCATTGAGTGTTTCGAAAGATCGGTCCTCCACGTCCCTTCTTGCTCTACCCTTTAATTTCAGATTTATAATTGATGCAAAAAGAATATGTTTATAATTTGGATCGACATATTTTAAAGAATATTGACAACAATTTATAAAATTTTCTAGGTCATCAGAATTTGTGCCGTCAAATACAGGTATAGAATTTTGTGCTTCTTTTAATTTTATATTTGTTTCTCGAGAGGTGTTTAGTTTGTTGTTTTTTATATAATTTTTGATTTTTCTTAAATCTTCTATTGATAAATTACTAAGAAAATTTATTCTATCCTCGCTCCTATCTGTGTGTTCGTAATCGTCTAGCCCTTGCATTTTGTTTTTGTTTCTATCAAATCTCACTAACGGGTCTGGAATGAAATGCTGGGTTTGTTGGTTTGTTCGGGAGGATCAGAAGAGTTCATATTTTTCAAAATAATAAAATAATTTTTCAAAACAAAAGATATACGAGAAAAAGAAAGAAAATGAGGCTTATTTGATTTTTCGGAGTGACGATGGCGGATGAATCCCTCTTTGGTTCTTTGGTGATGTCCTTCAGAAAAGCTGGTTCGATTTTTCATTGCAATTGTTCTAAGGGTCTGTTCGAGGTGTGTCTGGCATTGTTATAATATTGTTTTAGGAGTTGAGAATAATATAGCTCACGCACATTGTTGTAATATGGTTTGGGTTTCAGGGGGGTGTTCTGGGTATATTCGGGCGCCAAAAATGTTATAATATATTTGGGATTGGTTTATAGTTAAGGGTTACTGGGTAAATAATAGAAGTAAGATATATTTATAACATTGGGTTTATTGCGAATAGTTACAATGGGAGGGCGGCAAGGTGTGTGACAGGCCTTACGATCGTATGTCAACCACCTCGATCCTCCGAGTCTCCTCGCTTAAGTATACTTATATTCAGGTCAAGCTCTGCAAATTCAGCATTACACAAGCCTAATGCTTTTGCGTTGACCATCAAAAAATGTCGACAAGGCATATCACAACACGGATTCATAATTAGACACCTAGAATATTTTTTTATCTATCCTCTTGGCCTCGGGAACTAAATGCCCATTTATATATATATACTATATATGGAAAATAATAAAAATATTAAATTTAGCACAAGCTGTAAAAGTAATACCAAGAAAAAATATTTCCCTTTAATCAGGATCGTATTGTTATTATTATTTATTTATTTATTTGCGGGGGGGGGGGTTTACAGGTCTTAATATTATAAGGTGGGGCAGAGCACTTTGCTTATTAAGAAATTCAATTAAGACAAAAGTAACCCAGATATATATTTAATTCTTTCAACAGCATCAAGTACAACATTTAAATTTTATGTTTACGCTGTTTTAAAGATGATAATTTTATCAGACAGAAGGCGTCCATTATTTTCACATTGCGTAAATCGAACTGGGAAGTTTCATTCAAGTCTTTCCAGCATATCGACGGGTATGTTGGCGACAGCTTGACGAATGTTGTTCTTCAGGTGGGCCAGGGTCCTAGGACGATCGATGTAGAAAAGTGATTTCAGATGGCCCAATAAAAAAATAGTCGCAGGGGGCTAAATCAGGCGACCGTGCTGGCCAGTGCAGATCGCCCCCCAAGGAGATGACACAGTTTATTGAGAATAATGGTCGCCATCTGCCTGATATCATCTTTAAAACTGTGTAAACATAAAATTTAAACATTGTACTTGATGCCGTTGAAAGAATTAAATATATAGCTTTACTAGCCTTACTTTTTTCTTAATTGAATTTCTAAATAAGCAAAGGGCTCTCTTTGCACCACCCTTTATTTTATAAGTAACTAGGTATTTATAGTTTTGTAAAATCAATAATATAATAATATCAATAATATTTGTATTTGTTAATAATTAAGAATAATATATAATTATACAATCGAATAATGTGTCATTTTTTTAATTTAAAGGTTGCTGGTATGAATTTTCAAAGATTTTTTAGTAATACTTATCTAAATTTCTGTGATTTTTCGACCTTCAACGCTGTCTTCTTCAAGATATTATAATTTTATCAGAAAGTGTAGTTCATACCCAGGGCCGTCTTAAACTAGGCTGGGGCCCTTGGGCACACAAGAATTTGGGGCCCTTTTGGAAAGTAAAAAAAGCGAATTATAATAACATTTTTTTACTAAGTATGACCATTTATTATAGGTAATCAAATATAGTATGATATAATATGTCATCAATGATATTAGAATGCTGCTGGTTTTTTGGTTACGTTTACGATAACGGTTTCTTTCGGGTTTCTGTTGAGCAAAATCTTCTATTATATCCTTAAAGTCAATTTTTTGAAGGATATCACTTTCTATGCACATAATTGACAAATTACTCAGTCGTTCTTGTAACATTGTTGTTCGCAATTCATTTTTTATTCTCTTAAGCTGCGAAAATGACCGCTCTCCGCTACAATTGGTAACCATTAGGAAAAGTAATATTCTTGTAGCAATTTCTACGTTTGGAAAAGTTTCTTCCAATTTATCTGATTTTATTAGGTTATTTAAGGTTGAGATTGCTTTGCTATGTTTTTTAAATATTGGCTTAAATGAAAACATTCTGTTTTGAGCTCATCTGCATTAATATCTTCATGATAAAATTCTGCAAATTCCTTGCATTTTTTGGTCAACTCACCAGATTCGATTTTTGTTAACTGACAAAGAAAACTAAATCGACTATCAATTTCTTGGTATGCTGCCGAACGTTTTTTTAAATGTGTATTTAATGTGTCAAGTGTAATGTGCACGACAAAAATGTTTTGAGAATAAATGTGTGAGAGAAATTGTCTGTCCTTAGGGGCCCCCTGAGAATGGGGGCCCTGGGCACGGGCCCCGTGTGCCCTTATGGTGAAGACGGTATTGTTCATACCTATATAAGTTAAAGATTCCCATTTCTTCCACTTCCCCCCGTAGCCACTAGCAAAATGCTGAATCGCTTTCTCACGGTGAGGCTGCACTCTTCCTCTGTCCTCCGCTCATCTACAAGCTTATGCAGTATCAGCATACTAGAATCATATAAGAAGGGCTGTTCCAGCCACATAATTCAGAATGGTTCGTGCAGAGACTAACTGTACTTCCTAGGCCAGACTCTAATAGGTCTCCTACGAGGCTGGACTCTAATAAGTTCCCTCATTAGTATTAGTGAAATCTCTGCCTGAACACTAGTGAGTACTGGTCACATTGAGTGGACCAACCGAACGGTAAACCCGTAGTATTTAACATCGCGTACTTCACTTCGTTCTCCTGGGTTGTCATCATTTCGTGTGACACTAAACGGTCAAACCCGTACTACCCTCCATCTAACCCAGTATAATTATATATTTTATTTTTCTCATAAATACTCTTTACAAAAAACCTCCTCTCTCCAAGTTCCAATCGTGTAGTGCCCAAAAATTCAAACTGTGCTGTGTCGAACATTATAAACATTATAAACATTATAAACATTGTAAATTACTTTAAAGAAGACTTTTTTTCATTAAAACATAAAATTAAATTAAATAAACTTTTATTCTCCTACAACATCTGACACCCTAAATTAGATCTAAAAAGTCTAAAATAAAGAAACAAACCTATCCAAGCATCACCATCAATTTTTCTCTACCGCATAAGAATTTGTTGTATTAGTTTTTAAAAAAACTTATTAACTAAGACGACAAATTTAACTGGCACCCGAGAACAGAGACATAAACAGTTAATTGATTGTTTTGTTACCGAAACTGCAAGGTCAGATTTACGTAGGAGTGGCGCCTGAATATTATCAAAATTAACATTTAATTAAACATTCTAAAAAAAACGTGAAATTATAAAAATATATGTGTTATTAAAGTGACGTAGTGACAATTCATTCAGTTGTGAAAGAAGAAGGAAAGAGAAGAAACATTCATATCAGATTACAGTCATCGAGCAAGCGAGAGCAAGCAGATAAACGCCAAGACACAAGGACACCCACGCACATGCAAGATGTTGAATCACCTTATGTGAGTAAAAAAGAACCTTGAACTTGAACTATTTAAAAATTTTTTGTAAAGAAATAATAATTACGCTAAATAAAGCTTGAAATAAATAAATAAATAAATAATAAATAAATAAATAAATAAACTTATATTGAAACATAAATAAACTTATATTGAAACAATTACGCTAAATAAAGCTTGAAATAATTGAATAAATAAATAAATGATAAACAAATAAATAAATAAATAAATAAACTTATATTGAAACATAAATAAACTTATATTGAAACAAATAAACAAACAAATAAATAATTATATAACTTAAAAATAAAAGTAACTAAATAAATAATATTGAAACGTAACAAGCTAAGTAAACAACAAAGAAATAAACAAACACTCATACACTCAAAAAAAAATAATAAATAAATAATTAATTCTTTTTATAAATAAATACACTAATTAAAAATATAAACTTTACTCTATGAAAACTTCAAAACCACTAAAAAAACAAATTAACTACTACTTAAATAAAATAAATTTTAGAAATTTTTAGAGAAAAGTTTCATGAATTTTTCATAGAATAAAATAAAATTCAAATAATTATTATAATTAATTTTATATATTGTTTTTGGTATTTTTAATTAATTTTAAGATTTTATTGGCAATAGGTTAAATATAAATAATAAATATGTCTACTACCACCAACACAACCCCCTCAGTTACAGCCACACCCCCCACCCTTCAAATTAATCTTAACGATCCTAATACACAAAATATATTTTCGACCCCCAACCAAAACAACCCTTCACAACAAAATAGTAACTCTGTCCCTAACCAATCTAATAGTTCCCAAAATTTAAATTATAATGAAATTGAATCCTTAGATCAAAATGAACAACATTTTTTAGACCAAAATACCCCTTCTACATCAGCTCCCACCTATCCCACACTTAGAATACACAAAATTAAAGAACACTTAGAAATATTACCAAATAACACATCTTCAAATTTAGACAATAGAGATATTAACAAAAATTGTAAATTCTTCAAAAAGAAAAAAGAAAAAGAAAAAATTTTTACTTTAAATAGAAATTTCCCACCACAACAAAAACTTTAGCATTCAACAGAAATTTACCCCTCGCACGACCAACCCTAAATACTTATTTAAATCAATTTCAAACTAAACTAATTTTTCAAAATTTCTCCAAACTAGAAACATACCTCTTTTCAGACAATAAAACCCCCCAGAACTACCCTTAATAATCCACCCCTTAATAAAAAATTAAAATATTTATAGATACTGGAACCACAAATTCTTATATTAATCCTAAATTAACAAATAAAATTTAAAAAAAAAAAAAAAATCAAATCACCTTCAACCCCATTATTGTAACTTCTGCTCATGGCTCTGGCAAACAAAATTTTGCAAATAAAAGATCATTTTTTGAAATTTTCACACCAATGTTCCCCTTGTATTTCATTAGTATAATTTTTATTCCAAGTTCGAAATATTATTAGGCCTTGATAATATTCGGAAACTTTAGGCAAAAATTCGGACTTGCAAACTTAATTCAAAAATTTAAATAATTTATGACGAAAACTCACTACTCATTTTTACCAATCAAATTAAATATTTTATTCGGACCACCGATGATATACCGGTAAACACAACGAAATTCTCTATAAATTAGGCAAAAGCAATTACTTTTCGACTCTAGATTTGGCTAACGGTTCTCATCAAAATTAAGTTGGAATCAGCCTATAAAGAAACAAAAAAAAAAAAAACAGCATTTAGTACTGAACAGGATTACTACCAGTACTGTCGAATGCTTTTCGATTTAAAAGAATAGCCCTAGTACATTTTAAAGTACTATGAATAATATTCTTGGAGTCCTGTTGAACCAAATTTGTTTTGACTATTTAGACAAAATAATAATTTTTTCCAACGGTCTACAAGAACATATTGAAATTTATTATCTGATAGGCTCAATAGAGCAAACTTTAAATTGGACAGTTGTGAATTTATAAAACGGGAAGTGTCTTTCCTCAGTCTCCTAGTGAAACCAGAAGGCGTAAGACCAAACCCCGACTAAATTTTAGCTAATTATAAATTTTTTATTCCGACCACGGTCAAACAAATTAAATGAGTACAAATTCGACATAAACTATAAAAAAAGGCACATCAAATTATGTAGCTGATTCCCTGTCTAGAAACCCCGCGGAAATCAATGTGAATGTCAGGAAAACCATTGACTTCTACGAGTGGTTAAACGATCCAAAAAATTTTAACACTCCCATTAACCCAGAAGAAATTGCAAATTTAGAAAAAGAAATTAATGATTCACAGACTTTAAATCTACCCACTACCTCTACTACAACTTTCGAAACTAACCCAGAAAATCTAATTAATGACTCAATAGACAGACCAGAACCCCTTGACCTAGAGGCATTAGAAAACTTAGAAGGAAATTTGTCAGATAACCCTCCACAGAATGAAATTATACAAGAATCAGGAAATACAAATATAATAAAATTAATAGAAAAACCGATTAACCACTTTTTAAATCAAATTGTTATTAAACCCTTTCAAGACCCAGCCACGTCAATAATTATAAAGAAAATGTTCGAACAAAAATTTCAAAGGTTCATAGTAAATTTATCAATACAAAATTTCGAAAAAGATCTTATAAAATTCATTAAAGAGTACATCGTACCTGGTCCTAACTATTATATTCATTCAGACCCAACCACATTAGAACAAATAGAAAAAATTATCCTTAAACATTTTAATATAAAAGAACTAAATTTATTTAAAACTAACAAAATTTTAAAAGATATCGAGGATCCTGAGGAAAGGACCGAGATTATATTAAACTATCATGAAGGCAAAACAAATCATAGAGGAATTCAAGAAACCCATGATAAACTAAAAACTCAATACTTTTGGCCAAAGCAAAGAGAAGATATTACAAATTATATAAATAATTGTGATACCTGCCAGAGGTCAAAATATGACAGGCACCCTCTCAAACTCGAATTAAATTTAACTCCCACCGCGAAAAAACCTTTCGAGATAATCCATTTAGACACTCTTACTCTCGAGAAACAAAAATTCCTTACTATAATAGATTCCTTTTCAAAATTCGCTCAAGCATATCCACTAAATTCTTTACAACCAATAGAAATTGTCGAAAACCTGTTAAACTACATCTCGAACAATAATATACCAAAATTAATTATAACAGATAACGGCGGAGAATTTAAAAATAGTATTCTCCAGGAGTTCCTCAAACTCCACAAAATCGATATCCACTTTACTTCATCGCAACACCCAGAATCCAATGGAGTTGTTGAACGCTTCCACTCAACTCTTATTGAGCACATTAGAATTTTTAATAATAGAAAAAACTTCAAAAATCTATCTATTTTAAATAAAGTACTCTACGCCTTGATAGCCTACAATAATACTAAACATTCGGCCACTAAATTTAGCCCATTCGAACTAAAAAGCGGTCATATAGACAGGCAAAATTATTCAACAAACCCCTCAGAAAACAGAAAAAATTCATTTATCAAACATTAGAAGACCTAGGAAACTAGCCCCCTCCACTCATTCGGCTAACCTTAATAGAATCATCACTCTAAAACAAGGTAACCTATTCGAAGCACCAAAAAACTATTCCCTGGCCCATTGTGTCGCTGCTGACTTTAAAATGAGCGCAGGAATAGCCGTAGAATTCAGAAATAGATTTAAAAATGTAGACAAATTCAAAAATTAATATAACCGTTTAATCGACCGAGAAGTCGTTAAACTAACTAGATAGTAAGCTACCGACCGAGAAGTCGTTAAACTAATTAGATTTTAGGTACCGACCGATGAAGTCGATAACCAATTAGATATATAGGTACCGACCGAGAAGTCGATAAACTAATTTGACTTTAGACTTTAGAAATTAGTAATTAAAAATTAGAAGTTAGAATTTAGGCATTACCCATTTATAAAAAAAAATATTGACCAAAAATTGTAAATTAATGAATTCCTAATAAATCAGCCATTTTAATAATAATAATAATATGATTTACATATGATAATAAATAATTCTAGAATAAAAAGATTGTATGTATTTAAATAAAAACATCTATTGTAAAAGTGAAAAAGTGAAAGTAAAAAAGTGAAACAAGTGACAAATTAAAGTGTTTAAGTTTAAAAAGAATAATAACTTATGCCAATATTCTAAAATTACTTCATATTCAAAAAATTGTTAAAATACCAATAGTATAAAATTAAATGTAGTACATAGTAAAGTAATAAAAAATAAAATAAAATAATAATAATATCTTACTAAATTGTAATGACACACACAGATACTTGAAAATTGGAAATAAAAGATGCTAATAATTAAATGAAATAAAAGATGCTAATAATTAAATAAAATGAAAGATGCTAATAATTAAATAAAATGAAAATAATTATTAATAAATAATAAAGAAATAAAGAAATAAAGATTAATTCACTAAAGGATATAGAGATAAAAATTGTAAAGGGAAACGAAATAAAAAACATAGACTGGTATCCCAGTACCGTAAAAAATTTGATTAATACATTTTTGATAGTCATATTAACTCTTTTAACCTTTCTTATAACGATATATTTAATAAATAAATATAAAAAGTTTAAAATATTTCGGTTCCCTAAACATATAGATCAACCTACTAAGGTTGAGCTTCAGCAACAAAATTTGCCCGCGGAAGCTCAATTTTAGGGAGGGAGGAGTTAAAGATTCCCATTTCTTCCACTTCCCCCCGTAGCCACTAGCAAAATGCTGAATCGCTTTCTCACGGTGAGGCTGCACTCTTCCTCTGTCCTCCGCTCATCTACAAGCTTATGCAGTATCAGCATACTAGAATCATATAAGAAGGGCTGTTCCAGCCACATAATTCAGAATGGTTCGTGCAGAGACTAACTGTACTTCCTAGGCCAGACTCTAATAGGTCTCCTACGAGGCTGGACTCTAATAAGTTCCCTCATTAGTATTAGTGAAATCTCTGCCTGAACACTAGTGAGTACTGGTCACATTGAGTGGACCAACCGAACGGTAAACCCGTAGTATTTAACATCGCGTACTTCACTTCGTTCTCCTGGGTTGTCATCATTTCGTGTGACACTAAACGGTCAAACCCGTACTACCCTCCATCTAACCCAGTATAATTATATATTTTATTTTTCTCATAAATACTCTTTACAAAAAACCTCCTCTCTCCAAGTTCCAATCGTGTAGTGCCCAAAAATTCAAACTGTGCTGTGTCGAACATTATAAACATTATAAACATTATAAACATTGTAAATTACTTTAAAGAAGACTTTTTTTCATTAAAACATAAAATTAAATTAAATAAACTTTTATTCTCCTACAACATCTGACACCCTAAATTAGATCTAAAAAGTCTAAAATAAAGAAACAAACCTATCCAAGCATCACCATCAATTTTTCTCTACCGCATAAGAATTTGTTGTATTAGTTTTTAAAAACTTATTAATTAAAACGACAAATTTAACTTATATAGCTAGAGTTTAAAATTTTTGATTTTTTTTTCAATTTCATCACATAGATCAGGGGTGAAAAATCTTTTTAACCAACGGGCCAATTTAAATTTTAAAATTTTTTGGCGGGCCGCACATTAAGTAACACTTATTAATAATTTACAAAACTTTATTTATAATCATCATTAGGATTCATTTCCATAATTTATAAATGTAATTTTTGTTTTTCAGAGGATGAGGAACAAAATAAGTGTTTGTTTATGACTTATCAATTGCAACGTTTCGCCACTTTTATTGCAGCTTCTTCAGGCAAATACATACATCAAAAAAACACATTCAAAAACAAAAATTCACTCAACTCAAAATCAATTTCATATATACCTTGATAAATAAATCTCCAAACACTTTGTCATTTTTCTTTTAAGTTTTGCCATTAATATACACACAGACACTGGAATACATTTCTACTTTATCATCAACAACTCAAAAACACCAATATCAAAAAATATACAATCATAACCCTTACAATTTCACTGGTAAAATTAAAAATATTTCAAAATTAGTCAAAATATTATAAAACTATTTACAATGCACAACTATATACAAAAATCAGTCAAAATATCTTAAAAAATATATATACAAGCGACGGGAATTTTTTTCTGATTCTTTGGGGAATCGAAACAGATGATTTTTGTTCAGTTTTTCAATAATAAATTTTATTTAGAATATTAGAAATTATATACTGGGTTGATTTTTGAAATAATTTCCATCTTTTTTCAAAAAAAAGACACCCAAAAAGATACTTAAATCTTTGTTTTCACTGTTTATTTAGAATGTTTATATGTTAACATTTAAATGAAAGCGAAAGTTAAAACTTTTATCCGGTCACTGCCTATTTTGGTGCACTTGGGACCAGACTCGTTTTGATAGTGAACCAAGAGTTGAAAAAAAGATACAGGACCCAGCCTGGTATGATCCACGGGTATGGTGCACTTGGGACCAGACAGAAGGCATTTGCGGGCTTAACGCAGAAGATGTCGGATCATACCCGGCTGGGTCCTGTATCTTTTTTCAACTCTTGGTTCACTATCAAAACAAGTCTGGTCCCAAGTGCACCAAAAATAGGGCAGTGACCGGATAAAAGTTTTAACTTTCGCTTTCATTTAAATGTTAACATATATATATATATATATGTGTGAACCCTGCATATGATGAAATCAATTATGTTTAAAAAAGCTTGATGCCCAAGATTTGACCTTTTCCTTATCAATTCGTCCTCTTGACAAAAATCAGGGCTTTTCTAAATTGTTAAAAAGCGGGACGTCTGGTCACTTTAGCCAAGGGCCCTATATTTTCCTAATCCAGCACTGCATATAATAATTTTAAATAAAACTAGTTGAGTCTTTGGTATTTTGAATATCTTCCAAATTCTAAGGGCAATAGAATGACTTTTCGCAAATTGAATATAAAATAACAAAATCTACTTCTATCGGGAATGTGAACTCTTAAATTAAATTTCATGTTTTAATTAGAGATTGATACCGAATCATTGAAAAGGTCGAATAATGTTGAAAATTTAAATAAAGGTGAAAAAAAATATATATATAATCTTATACTGCAAAGGAACAACATTTAACAGAAATGGGTGAACATATATATTGAAATAAGAGAGGACCTCTATATTTGAATTTTGAAAAAATAAACGAGAGTGAATTGGCTGGTTTAAAAGTGGCATGAATATTGTGAGCTGATAATATTTCCTTAGTATATTCGGATAAGCTTTTTATGTATGGGAAAAATAAATATGTATCTTAAATTTTCGTGTTATTATTACTATTAATATTATTTTCAAAAAAGAATTTTGTATTAAAATTGATAAGTGAAATTCAAACTTGGCTCATGAATGAATTTTATACATTCAAGTCTGTCTCTAAGTAACATTGAACGTTCAATACGATTTGATGTTAAATTTTCTCATAATAGGATATGGGTTAGTATGTGTAATGTAATCTTTCTAAAACGTTAAGACTTTGAGAGGATTTGCAGGCGAATGCGCTCGCCAAGTAATTATTTCATATATAAAATTGAAAGTTTTTGCCGAGAGTAGCAGAATTTTTATATATTGAAGGAGACAATAAAAGAGTGTGTCTTCTGCTGGAATTATAAATTTTATTTATTTATAACACTCTTTTATTTCATATATACTTAACAAGTAATGAGTTGTATTTTATTATAAAGAATGAATATAATTGAAAAAAGTAAGTTAAGATCTAAACGGGACAAATTTGGGGAAAATAAATATTCAAACATGTCAGAGGGTAGACTTGTTTAATTTTCAAGAAAAAGAAGCATACAATATACAATATACACAAGGGATGAAGTACAAATAGTTTCAGTAGACACAAAGGTTGAATCGAAATGACTGTTGGTCGTCGGAGATCAGTTTCAACTGCTTCGAATTTAAATGCCTTGTAATTAGCTTGGCATCCACATTTATCTGTTTGACATTTCTGAGGTCAAATTAGAAAAGAGCCGGACCACTTCATTCGGCAATAAGTATATCCCCATGACTTCAAGGAACTGGAACTCTCTCCCAGCCTCCATCTTTCCCACCACTTATAATCTTCAAACCATCAAAACCCGAGTGCATAAAGAGCTACGTCTACACTCTCTCACTTAATCATCTTTCCCTTCTCTTCGGTAATGCAAGGGTCTTTAGAGATCCATAGGGGCTGTATCTTTACTGGTGCACCCCTTCGTGCATTCGATTGCATTAAAAAAAAATTTAATTTAGTTATGTAAAATAGAAGCAATAGAGACAATTTTCTAGGAGTGGTTTTTCATATGCTTTTTAAGATGAACTTTTTGTGAAAAACCTTTATCGCAGTGATCACAGGCGAAAGGCTTTTCGCCTGTATGAATTAGTAAATGCCTTTTGAGAGATGTATTTTCTGGAAAGCGCTTCTCGCAGTGATCACAGACGAAAGGCTTTTCGCCCGTATGAATACGTAAATGCTTTATGAGACTATATTTGTGGGAAAAACGCTTATTGCAGATATTACAGACGAAAGGCTTTTCGCCAGTATGGATACGTAAATGCTTTTTAAGATCATTCTTTTGTGAGAAACCCCTATCGCATTGATCACAGACGAAAGGCTTTTCGCCAGTATGAATACGTAAATGCTTTATGAGACTATATTTGTGGGAAAAACGCTTATTGCAGATATTACAGACGAAAGGCTTTTCGCCAGTATGGATACGTAAATGCTTTTTGAGATCATTCTTTTGTGAGAAACCCCTATCGCATTGATCACAGACGAAAGGCTTTTCGCCAGTATGAATACGTAAATGCTTGTTGAGATCACCCTTATTTGTGAAACCCTTCTGGCAGTGATAACAGACGAAAGGCTTTTCGCCTGTATGAGTAAGTATATGGATTTTGAGAGATCCTTTTTCTGAAAAACCTTTCTCGCAATGATCACAGACGAAAGGCTTTTCGCCCGTATGAATACGTAAATGCTTTTTGAGATCACCCTTAATTGAGAAACCCTTCTCGCATTGATCACAGACGAAAGGCTTTTCGCCTGTATGAATACGTAAATGCTTTTTGAGATCACCCTTTTCTGAGAAACCCTTCTCGCATTGATCACAGACGAAAGGCTTTTCGCCTGTATGAATACGTAAATGCTTTTTGAGATCACCCTTTTGTGAGAAACCCTTCTCGCATTGATCACAGACGAAAGGCTTTTCGCCTGTATGAATACGTAAATGCGTTTTGAGACTAGATTTTTGTGTAAAACATTTGCGGCAGTGATCACAGACGAAAGGCTTTTCGCCCGTATGAATACGTAAATGCTTTTTGAGATCACACTTTTGTGAGAAACCCTTCTCGCATTGATCACAGACGAATGTCTTTTGGCCTGTATGCTTGTTATTAGAATGAGTTCCCAAACATTGATTAGTTTGTTTTGATTTCAATTTTTCTTGATCGTTAGGACATTGTAAAGACCGTTTGGCAGCATTATATCGATTATGTAAGGTCACTTTAGAAGCCTTCTCGCTCTGAGGAATCATGGCTTTAAGGGGTTGCGATCTAATATCAGCTCCATATTTCCGATCGCTTAGATGACTTGAGAAGAGTGCTTCTTCTGAATGGCCTTCCTGTATATGGCTTTGAAATTCAGACAATGATAGGAATCCAGATAAACATTCTTCACAGAAATAATCTTCAGTTTCATTCTTAGTTCGATTATCTGGAAAAAAATGAATGTATTGATGAGATGAATTTAGAGATTAAAATTTAATATACAGGAGAAAAGTTTATTGTAGTTTTGGTATTTTTATAATTAATACAACAATTAACTATTTTATTTTTGAAGAATAGTGGGATTTTTTTCAAAAATTTTAAAGAACAACTCCGGGCTTCATATGGCTTATATTTTAATAAAATAGTCCCTTAGCTCAAGGGGCGATTTTTATTTCAGTCATCTCGGAATCTACAAGCAAGAAGGTACAAACCTCTCTTCTTCACATTTTTAGAATGAGCAGTTTTAAGCAGCGATTTAAGTAATAAGGAACTCATTGGTATCGACGGATGAAAAGAAGGACATTGTCGGCTGATTGTTGCGTCAAAAGAATTGCAATAGAGAGAAGCAAAATTTATTTATTTAGCGTTTAATACAAATATGTAACTATGTTCAAGTTTATTGATTGTTTTTTTGTAAAATTCAAATGAATAACTCGTTTGTAAAACGATCGAAAAAGTTTTTTTTAAATAAGTCAAACATTTCAGGAGAAATTCTCCCTTTATCGATGGTAACGAAATGTTTCTAGTTAAGTTGCTTCTAAAAAATTTTGAGAGCAACTATAAACAAATAAATAAATTCAAAATATACAATGATACAGATTGTCTTGGAGATGAGATTAGCCAATAAAAAAATATAAATCTTTTAAAAGCAATCTGAATATATCTGACCTTTTGTTAATCGAATATTTGTGCTCATAGACTTTAAATATTGTTTTGTCTGCCCAATATATATCTTCTTGAAATTTAAGCAATCGATTTTGATTAAATAGAGGATCTTTATATTTTAATTTTGAAAAAAGAAATGTGAATGAATTGGAGGGCTTAAAAGTCGTTACGCATTACGCCCCGTGAGCGAAGGGCCTTAGATGAATAAGGTCCATTTAAATTATAGGAGACAATAAAAGAGTGTGTCTTCTGCTGGAAAAATAATTTTTTTAATTTATTTATAAAGATTATTTTCCGAGCAGAAAACACACTCTTTTATTGTCCCCTTAAATTTATAAAAATTCTGCTACTCTCGGCAAAAAGAAACTTTCAAGGTCAATTTAATAAATGATTTTAGTAGATAATTAAATATATATGTCAGAGGATTTCACCCGCTCAGGATTATTATTGTTATTTTTAATTGTGAAATCATTTAATAATATCGTTATATAAGTAGTTTGTAGTTTGCTAAGTAATTATAATTTTGCATTCATTAATCAATGAAAATTAAAAGAAATAAAATCTAAAAAAGTTTTATCTCTCAAATGTCCTAATGGTCTCCGAGATGGAGGACAAAGGGAGAGAGAGGCCTATTTTCATTTAAATTAGAATTTGAAGAAAGGTTGTAGTAGAATTCTCCCAAGGTTGTTAATCAAATAAATGAACTTACCATCAGCTGATGTATTTCGTCTCAATTGAAATTTCATTTTTAACATTAAATGTAATTTCCTATGTATACATTTCTTTTGATGTTTGTATAAGAATTCTTCACTAATAAAATTCGTAAGACAATCACTGCACAAGAAATGTGGCCCTGAAAAAGATAATATTGCAATTATTATTGGTTAGATATAAATGTTTGAGGCCCCATGGACAGTAGCGAGCTAAAATCGAGTCCAGCTGAATATAAATGAACTCATACAGAATTGATTTGAATCAAATTTCTTTATTTATATCCTAACAAAAACACATGTGTAAAAAAAGTCCAATTCGATTAATAACAACTTTTGTCAAAAAAGTAGTGAAATCTAATGTGCCGCCAAGTTTAAGCCAAGTTTAATATCATCAATTTATTAAACGAGTCGCGAATAGAGTAGCTTCAATTAAAACGCATGTTTTTCATTTTACATGCCCACATACCAGAGACAGGGTGACAACTCAAAAACAATTTTCAAATTCCGGTTCTCCCCGCCAAAAACATCAATTTCTCCCGGTTGACAGTAGCCGATTAACAATTATTTGTAAAAGGTCAGCCAATAATTATACGAGCAAAAAAAAGGTCAATCTGCTACTAATAATTATTTCTCACCTCTCTGGTCATTTGTCTCCATTTTCCCGGTTATATATCGAAATTCCCATTTTCCCCCCTCAATTTATTTCAAAAGCAATTTTCTTGGATTTTCTGCAATGCGAGTTAAAACGAGTTCTGTGAAAGAATCCTTCAAACTATTTAAAAGTTTTCTATGTACGCTAAGCTAGTCCAGTGCCTGGAACGTTAAAAAAATGAAAACCTATGATTTCAGTTACAGTGAATGAAATTTAAAAATACAAAATGGAATAACTGAAGGTTTTCTATAATACATTTGATTCAATCGCGAATCTAATGTAGGGAATTTTTGTCAAATGTTGAGTGAAAATAATATTTGAACTTATATATTTCTAACTTGAAATAATGATATTAAATAAATTTTAATTTTCCTCATTAAATTTATTTAATATCATTATTTTAAGTTAGAAATATATAAGTTCAAATATTATTTTCACTCAATATTTGACAAAAATTCCTACATTAGATTCGCGATTGAATCAAATGTAGAAAACCTTCAGTTAATTAATGGCAAGCATCTAACATACATGCTAATAGATCTAGCGCTCTGGACTGAGAGATCGAATATATAACATCTGAGATTTCAAATTCACTTGGTGATCCATCCGAATGTCTAGCGGGCTATACGCGAAATGACGTTGGATTTGTAGCCAAGTGGATCACAACTTTTTCTCTCTTGGTCCGAGACTTATACTCGCAGACTCCAATAGCGTAATCCGCAGTATTCTCGCGAGATAAAAATATCTTTTTCAAATCAGCGCGGTCAAAATAATCCTCGTTGACGTATCAATTATTCTTTGATATATTAATGAGGAAAATTAAAATTTACAAAATGGAATGTTTATCTAATAATATATATATAAAAAAGTTTACCTATTAGAAAATTGTGATCTTGATGTAAAAAAAAAATTGATAATTGGAATTTAATTCAAATAGTATAATGCATATTTAGTCCAGTAACTTTGTCATGGAAAGCATAGGTCTAAGTTGCATCAAATGGTGGTAGTAGGATTCGTTTTTTTTTAAATTATTGGATAAAAATACTTGGTAGGTTTCACTCTTAATGTGAAACCTACCAAGTCATTTTTTATCCAATAATTTTAAAAAAATGTTTCACCAAGTACCAACACCAAATTCCTTAAAAACTATTCGTTTTTTTTCTTGAATGCGATGTGTCTCAGATGCAAAATCCAAGTTTTCGACCTCGACAGCCCCCCTGGGTCACTTTTGAATATCCCGAAAACTGGAAAATTTTCGCCTTTTTTTGACCATAAAGGAGCACGTTTTCGACAAATTTTTTTTCATCTGAGCAGGGTATAAATGGACCCCCCCCCCGCTCGGTACACCCATCTATATTTTTCATAAAGAGAACCAAAGAAGTTGTCCTCTGCTTGATGTAAACATACTCACACGAGTGGTGAACCGCTACCTAATATTGTGTACACCTACTTCCACTTCCACTTTTATTTCCAAGTAGAAGACAATAGATAAAGGGGCATTATCTAATGAATTCCAAGATAATTCCACATAATTCCAAAGACGGTGTACACCTAATTCCAATAGCGGTTCACCCTCATAATCATATATATATTTACTACAATTTCTCATCTGTCTGATTCTTTGGGGAATCGAAACAGATGAATTTTGTTCAGTTTTTCACTAATAAATTTTATTTAGAATGTTTATATGTTGACATGTTAAATGAAAAGCTAAAAGCCTAAATGGAGAAGGCATTTGCGGGCTTTGCATTAAACAATCGAATGCAAGAAGGGGGTGGACCAGTAAAAGATGCAGCCCCTATGGATACTCGAAAGACCCTTGCATTACTACTGAAGAAGAAGGAAAGTTTGATTAAGTGAGAGGGTGTAGACGTAGGTGTCTATGCACTCCGGTTTTGAAGGTTTGAAGATTATAGGTGCTGGAAAGATGGAGGCTGGAGAGAGTTCCAGTTCCTTGAAGTCATGGGGATATATGTATTCGCGAATGAAGTGGTCCGGCACTTTTCTAGTTTGACCGCGAGAGAGTGTTGGGAGTCGGCAAAACGCGTGCTACGTGCAAAGCATGCTTTGGGGGAATTATTGATTTTATCTCATCAGAGCACCTGCCGTGATAGTATCTATAGAAAAGGGAAAGGGCAGAGACATTTCTTCGATGAGCCAGCGAGTCGAGGGAGTCGGTGAGGGTAGAATCGTCAATTAGCCTGACGGCTCGTTTCTGAATTGCATCCAGGGTAGCAAGAGAGTATTTTGAGGCTCCTCTCCATAGATGAGAGCCGTATTCGAGACAGGGCGGATTTGGGCCTTGTAGATGGTGAGAAGTTGTGGGGGTTTGTAAAATACACAGATATTATATATATATATATATATTATTTATTTGTTTGCGAATATAGTTTTGAAGGCTTGGCCTTCATCATCAGTCTTTTATTGATTTTAAATATTATTTTTTTCGGGTGGATATTGAACATTTTTGTTCTTACTTAGCAGACAAGATTAATTAAGACATGTAAAAAATGTTTGCTCGAATCGAGCTTGGCTGCGGAACTGACCGGCGTGGCCCCAGATAATTATACGGAATATCGAAACTGAACATATTGCAAGTTCATTATAATTAAACAAATTTATTTTTTTATTTAATGCCAAAATAATTAATAATTTAAAAGCTGCATATGATTCTGATCCATTCGGGGCAAAAATGAACTTTTTCTATTTTTTTTTTTTTTTTTTTTTGGCTCTTCGGCCCTTCTAGCCATAAGCCTAATTACGATACTGGTTATATTTTTTTTTAAATTTGTCTCTATCCCCGGGGGTCAGATTTTAGCTGGATGCCTCGAGTCGGATTCGAACCCGGGTCCCCTGGTTAAACTTTTTCTATTAAACTGTTTAATTGAAATGAATAAGAAACTAATAATGGTCAATATAGATGACAATTAATTATTGAATAAATAAACAAAACATTTTATTTATATTCCATGACAAAGGAGAAAACTAACCTGTATAAATCGGATATGTTTGTTCCATGATTTATAATTTCAGCCATAATTGATATAATTTCTTCAAAATCAAACAAACAATTAAAGGATTATAATAATGAATGGAGTGGTTTTTAATTTAATTAAACTATATAAATGAAATGACATAAAAAAGCTTGGTTTCTTTAGATGAAATAATGAAACATACAATAAATCCACCAGATGTCAGGGCAGTCAATGTAAAACGTCCCTCCAATTTTGAATCCATGCAATATTAAATATTCAGTCGGCTCGCAATTGAAGAATTTTCTATTCCAATAAAATTAAATTATTTAAAGTACTCAGGACGGGCTCTTCTGGCGGTGAATATGTAGAAAAAATCTATAAATTGACAACATAGATTCAGGAGATTTTATATTTCAATCTAATGTTTCAGAAAGTAATAAATATTCCTAATAAAAGAAAATGTTAATAGATTTGGAAGATTTTTTCCCAGTTTTGTTAGATTTCTGTGAAATGTATAATTTTCTAAATTCAATTTAAAATTCCTTGTGTCTTGTGGATCGGCGCATCTAGTGTTGGGCAATTAGGGGATATGGCCCGGGCCCCATTCACAGGAGGCACAAAATTCGCAAATTATTAAATTTAAAACATAAAATTAACCTTATTTAAAAAGAACCGTGTTTGGTGGCCCTAGTTATATTTTAATGAATTGGCTAAGGGGCCAGTTATGGGAAAAAAGTTGAAATAAAAGCCAACTTATTTTGGTCAGACGTAATCGATATTTTAAAACGTTTCGAGCGCTACACCGCTGTTCTTCATCAGTGCACGTCAACATATATAGAACCCAACCTCCCCTCTCCATTTGAGATCAATGTACTCTAGGTTATTTATAAAATCTTTTATTCGACTTGAAGGGAGACCAGAGTGTTATATTTTTTATAAAATCTACATATCGCACAAAAGATCGATAATTGATATTATTTTACATTTAAAATTTATTTTATTAATTTAATATTTCTAGAAATCTATATACATAATTAAAAGTTGGTTAATTTTAACAATTTTAGAATTTAATTTTGTTAATTTTGTCAAGTAGACAAGTGTAGAGAGTGGATATTTTTAATAGATCAAGCTTGTAATTTATGCCGTTGTTAATGTCCATTTGTATATAAATACCCTCCTTGTATTTCCTTTTCCATGTGACTCTTTCACTGTCCACTATTTTTGTATCTTCAAAATTCATCAAATGCCCGTTGTCAACTGTATGTAGGGCCAAGGCACTGACCAAATTCCTCTTAACTACAGATGAAGTATGTTCTTTCAAACGAACACATAAAGGGCAGCAACTTTCTCCATAATATACCTACTTTTGTTTTATCTTCCAAGTCCCTGCAAGATGATTCATGAGTGGCCTGCCTCTATTAACACTGTGTACCAATTTTGAGTTGTTTTTATCTCGCTTGCTTGTCAGCTGATTGGAAGCCTTCGACCGACAAACATCAAACCGCCTTTCTAAAGGTGAAAATGAATTTTTATTTTGAAATGCATTTTATATTGAAAAGAGTAGAAAATAAGATCCTACACATGTATAAATTCTGATAGTGATAAATAGATAATTCAGGATAGTCTACAGTACTGATTAGCGAATGTTGTTTTGTTGCATTTACCGTAAAATCTCAATTATAATACGGACCTGCAATTTAAAAAAGGATTAATAAAATAAAAATTCAAAGCGACCCAGGTATTCCAATATCCCTAGAAACAATAACTAATACTGATATACGGTCGACCCCAAAAAGGGAAAAAAAGACCTATTCTAATATCTCTCCTCTCTCTAAGAATTAAAAATATCCTAATGAGAAATAAAAATAAATTAAAGGAAGATCACCAGTATATAATAGAGGACTTCCCCAAAGACGTTTTGGAGGCGAGGAAGAAACTAGTTCCTGAATTGGTGAAGGCTAGAGGCGAGGGAAAGTTCGCTATCATCAAATACGACAAACTTATCATAAAGGATTCCCCAAAACAAGACAACAACAACAATAAAAAGAGACCCTTAACAACATCACCGATAGGAGATGTTGAGGGCGAAGAGGGGAATGGATGTGTGATACAGAGTGCGGAAAAGAGGGGAGAACCGATGTTATTTACAAACAAAAGCAAAAACTGAACCAATTTACTTTTCTTAAGGGAAGTGGATCACAAAGAGATTCAAACTCTGATTCTAATCCCGGAACTATAGCATAGAATTATTGGCGTGGGCCCTCGAATACACCGGCCAAGAGCTCCATCCACCACCCAGTAGGTCTGGTCAACCCGGGTGATTTAGACCAAAACCTCCCAAATAGGTATAATGATCCCGAAAATACAAAAACATTTTAACTATACATTACCGAATAATTCTAATAATAAATCAATTTATCCCGATTGCAATACTATTTTGGCTCTCATTAAAATGATAATATGAATTATAAAATTAAACAGAAAAATATAAGTATTAAATATAAAAGCGACATTTCCTGCAAAAATAATAATAATATTAACAGTAACGATATTAATCCAAATAAAGGTAAAAACAAAATAAAGATAAACAAGAGAATGGAAAATGTTACCAAAATTGGCACATTAAATGTTCGAAGTCTAAAAGGCGAGGAAAAATTGTTAGAATTGGAAAATGCTATGAGCGATTCAAAAATAGATATCCTTGGACTGGCAGAAATAAGACGTCTTGATGAGAAAATTATTAAAGAAAAAGTGGATACACTTATATCATAAAGGAACAATTGCAGGTCAGAGAGGAGTGGGATTCTCGATAAGTCCGGACCTCAGCAGATAGGATTAGAAGAATTTAAGGAGTATCTCGACAAGAATCGTAACTTTAAAAATAAAATATAAAAATGAACATTTCTTAAATCTAATTCAAGTCTATGCACCTACGTCAGAGTCAAATGAAGAAGCATGCAGAAGAATTTTACTAATTACTTAACGAAACAATAAAAAACAACAACCTAAGTACAACAACTAATTAATTATCATCAGGTGATTTTAATTCTAAAATTGGACAAAGAGAAATTAATGAAGAAAGAGTTATGGGACCTTACAACTATGGAATTAGAAACGAAAGAGGATACAAATTAATAAATTTCTGCCAAGAAAATAATTTGAAAATAGTTAATAGCTATTTCAATAATAGAGCAGGAATGAAATGGACCTGGCTCCATCCAAATGGATATAATAAATCGGAAATTGATTATATAATTACACCATATCTCAATATAATAATCAGTTTAAAATTCTAAACAAGTTTTCTTTTACACAGACTCTTATATACAGAAATATCTACACACTCAATAAGAAAAAGACCTCGGCCTGAATGGAATGGTAAACCTATCACAAACTTCTAAAACTAGATAATGAAACAATTAATAATATGGAAGAACAACTAAAAATTATGAATTTCCCTTTATATACTGATACTCAAAAGCAATATAATGATTTTGAATTAATTTTGAAAACAATACAAAACAAATCTTTAGAAACAATTAAAAATGAGCCAATACTATCAAACGACACTAAAAATCTTATTAAAATAAGAAATAATTTAAAACAAAAGAGAAACAGCAGTCGAATCGAACATAATCAAATGTGCAAATATGTAAAATACAAAATTAAGACAGATTTAAAAAACTATTATGATAACATTATTAAAAAGCTTATTGAACCACATTCATCTGTTAAAAAAATGAAAAAAGATATGTTTCCACATAAATATATAATTCCAAGTATGAAAGATAAAAATAACACTATTCAATACAGTCAATCAAATATCTTAAAAATAATAACAGAATTTTACAGAAATTTATATACATCTAATACAATTAATGACCAAATTGACATATCAAAATATATACCTGAAAATATCCCAGGTATTCTGGAATCTGAAGTATCAAATATAATTAGCAAGTTAAAAACAAATAAATCACCTGGAAGTGACGGTATTAAAAACGAAACTTTAAAATATGCCCAAGAAATAATTACAAAAACCACTCACTTTAATATTTAATAATATAATAAAATCTAGAATAATTCCTATCCAATGGAAACAATCAAATATTATCATTATGTTTAAAAAAGGTGACCGAAACGATATTAACAATTATAGACCAATTACACTATCTTCTAACATAGGAAAAATATTTATGAAAATTTTGGAGAATAGATTAAAAAATATAATAAATTTTAACCAACCGCTCGAACAAGCTGGTTTTAGATCTGGATTTTCTACATGTGATCATTTACAAGTCATCAATCAATTGATAGAAAAACTCGTGAATATCAAATAGATATATATATATATTTAGCATTTCATGATTACAGAAAGGCATTTGACACCATTGAACAAAGCTATATATTCAAGTCCATGCTCTGTCAGGGAATAAATCCAAATTACGTTTCATTAATTCAAGAAATTTACTCAAATTCAGAATCAAGAATAATTCTAGAAGAAAATGGGCCTTATTTTCCAATTAATAGAGGTTTAACACCTCAGCAAGGCGATCCGCTGTCACCGGCACTATTCAACTGTGCTCTTGAAGATATGTTCAAAAAATTAAATTGGACTAACAAAGGTATAAAAATAAACGGAACATCAACTCCTAATCCGGGAACTACGAGAGGGGATGAACAGACTCCGTCCAGTCCCAGGGACGAAACACCGCGAAGACCGCACCTTCATCCACAAAGCTCTCAGAGACTCAACGCACGTCTTCATCAGACAAGACGCCCTCCGGGGCGCACTCGAGCCAGCTTACGCCGGCCCCTATAGAGTTGTATCGCGGGATGATAAAACTTTCGACGTCGACAGACGAGGTCAAACGATAAAAGTCTCCGCAGACAGGGTGAAGCCAGCTTTCATCTCCCAGGAAAGCACCCCGCTCCCGAACAACGCACCTTCACCGGTAACCAGCCCTCCGTCAACACCGCTGCCCGCAGCCACGACACCGACCGAGACGTTTACACGTGTAGGAAGAAGAGTACGAGCCAGAGAATTTCCGGACTACCAAGTCTATTAGGAGTCGGCAAACCGTCATCGCCCTCCTCATCCGGGACCATCGCTCTGGGGAGGGGTGGTGTAGTGGCAGCACTTGCCACCCATACACTAACGCCACCAGATGTCTGCACCGACACACAAGCCTGAGCTGACATGAGATCAGCAGCTACGAGCAGTCTGTAACGCGACACGAACGAGCGAACATCCAAACGACTCCTACCCTTTGCTGTATTATTTCTAGTCAATAAACAAGTATTTATATAATATATCAGAGTGTTATTCCTGCCGCAACCCTCCTCTATAGAGCCATGTTAAGGAGTATCCTTAACTATCAAAAGAAAGGATAGAATAAAAAATGAATATATATACAAAAAAACAAAATTAAAAAATATAACATATTTAATAAAAAAATTAAAAGTGGAATTGGGCAGGTCACATAGCCAGACTTAGCGACGAAAGATGGACCAAGATCGTAACAGAATGGTGGCCTATCGAAGGAAAAAGAAGACGGGGAAGACAACACAAGAGATGGTGTGACGATATTAGGAAGATAGCGGGAAATGAATGGAGCAGAACTGCCAGAAGAAGCCCGATATGGAAAGAAAAGGGAGAGGCCTACGCCCAAACGGGCCTGGTGCAAAACGAATGAACAATACTTAAATAATATATTATACTCATGGGCGGATCCAGGGGGGCGGAGGGGGTGATCGCCCCCCCCCCCCCCCGCCAGAGGCCCGTGCCTGGCAAAAAAATTAGTAAAAAAAAAACATTTATTTTTTCAAAAAATTTTAAAATTGAAAATAAAGTTCTATATATGTGTGTGTGTGGGGGGCGTCTCTGACCCCCCCCCCGCTTGGACAATTCGATCGCGACACACTTCCGAGATAAAAAGTAGATCTTACACCGGGCACCTTATATACATTCGCCCCCCCCCCCATAAAAAATTCCTGGATCCGCCCTTGATTATACTATACATGTAATAATACTAAAATCTTTTTTGTAACTTGTTAGTTATCTTTTATTTTTCTAAATACTGTATAAATATATAAAATGAACCAAAAAAAGGCTTAAATAAATAAATAAAAATGCTGATGATGACTAGCATGGAAGTGTTCGAAACGCCGTTATATGAGATCATAAAACTAAAAAAAAACCGTGTTATATTCAAGCAAAAAATAAAAAATAAAATAAGAACCAGTTCAAGAGAATAACACATAGACAAAAAATTCAATTAAAAAATTCAATTTTTTGATTCAATTTTGAAAAAATAAATGAGATTGAATTGACTTAAAAGTGGCATGAATATTGTGAACTGATAATATTTCCTTACTACATTCGGATAAGCCTTTTATGTATGGGAAAGATAAATATATATATATTAAATTTTAGTTATTATTAATATTATTTTCAAAAAAGAATTTTGTATTAAAATTGATAAGTGAAATTCAAACTTGGCACAGGAATGAATTTTATACATTCAATTATGTATCTAAGTAACATTGAACGTTCAATACGATTTGATGTTAAATTTCTCATACTAGGATATTATGGGTTAGTATGTGGAATGTAATCTTTCTAAAACATTAATAATTTAAGAGTATTTGCAGGCGAATGCGCCGCCAAGTAATTATTTCATATATACTTAACGAGTAATGAGTTATATTTTATTATAAAGAATGAATATAATTGAAAAAGTAAGTTAAGATCTAAAGAGGACAAATTTGGGGAAAATAAATATTCAAACATGTCAGAGGGTAGACTTGTTTAATTTTCAAGAAAAAGAAGCATACAATATACACAAGGGATGAAGTACAAATAGTTTCACTAGACACAAAGGTTGAATCGAAATGACTGTTGGTCGTCAGAGATCAGTTTCAACTGCTTCGAATTTAATTGCCTTGTAATTAGCTGGGCAACCACATTTATCTGTATGACATTTCTGAGTTATATTTAATTTAGTTATTTAAAATAAAAGCAATAAAGTTATTTTCTAGGAGTGGATTTTCATATGCCTTTTGAGATTACTCCTATCTGAAAAACCCTTATCGCAGTGATCACAGACGAAAGGCTTTTCGCCAGTATGAATACGTAAATGCTTGTTGAGATCACCCTTATTTGTGAAACCCTTCTGGCAGTGATAACAGACGAAAGGCTTTTCGCCCGTATGAATACGTAAATGGTTTTTGAGAGATCCTTTTTCTGAAAAACACTTCTTGCAGTGATCACAGACGAAAGGCTTTTCGCCCGTATGAATACGTAAATGGTTTTTGAGAGATCCTTTTTCTGAAAAACCCTTCTTGCAGTGATCACAGACGAAAGGCTTTTCGCCCGTATGAATACGTAAATGGTTTTTGAGAGTATCCTTTTCTGAAAAACCCTTCTCGCAGTGATCACAGACGAAAGGCTTTTCGCCTGTATGAATACGTAAATGCTTTTTGAGATCATCCTTTTGTGAGAAACCCTTCTCGCATTGATCACAGACGAAAGGCTTTTCGCCTGTATGAATACGTAAATGCTTTTTGAGATCACCCTTTTCTGAGAAACCCTTCTCGCATTGATCACAGACGAAAGGCTTTTCGCCTGTATGAATACGTAAATGCTTTTTGAGATCTACATTTTTGTGAGAAACCCTTCTCGCATTGATCACAGACGAAAGGCTTTTCGCCCGTATGAATACGTAAATGCTTTTTGAGATTAAATTTTTCTGAGAAACCCTTCTCGCAGTGATCACAGACGAATGTCTTTTGATCGTTAGGACATTGTAAAGACCGTTTGGCAGCATTATATCGCTTATGTAAGGTCACTTTAGAAGCCTTCTCGCTCTGGGGAATCATGGCTTTAAGGGGTTGCGATCTAATATCAGCACCATATTTCCGATCGCTTAGATGACTTGAGAAGAGTACTTCTTCTGAATGGCCTTCCTGTATATGGCTTTGAAATTCAGACAATGATAAGAATCCAGATAAACATTCTTCACAGAAATAATCTTCAGTTTCATTCTTAGTTCGATTATCTGGAAAAAAATAAATGTATTGATGAGATGAATTTAGAGATTGAAATTTAATATACAGAAAAAAAGTTTATTGTAGTTTTGGTATTTTTATAATTAATACTTCAATTAAGAATTTTATTTTTGAAGAATAGTGGGATTTTTTTTCAAAAATTTTAAAGAACAACTCCGGGCTTCATATGGCTTATATTTTAATAAAATAGGCCCTTAGCTCAAGGGGCGATTTTTATTTAAGTCATCTCGGAGTCTACAAGCGAGAAGGTAGAAACCTCTCTTCTTCAAGTTATTAGAATGAGCAGTTTTAAGCAGCGATTCAAGTAATGAGGAACTCATTGTTATGTTTCATTGGTATCGACGGATGAAAAGAAGGACTCTGAGAAAACGGGTTCATCCGTACTTAGAAAGGAATTTTCATTGTCGGCTGATTGTTGCGACAAATGAATTGCAATAGAGAGAAGCAAAATTTATTTATTTAGCGTTTAATACAAATATGTAACTATGTTAAAGTTTAATATTTGTTTTTTTGTAAAATTCAAATGAAAAACTCGTTTGTAAAACGATCGAAAAAGTTTTTTTTAAATAAGTCAAACGCATAGAGTATATAGAGAAGAAGGCTCCATAAGGGCCCTATGTATTTTAGCGTATACGAGTTTCAGAGCTCTCTGGCGGTTCGTATACAGAAGCAAAATGGCGGGAACCGCTCCCATCCAGGAAAATTTTGGTGACGTCACACAGCGGATGATTCAAAATAATTTATCATGAGTAAAAAAATGAGCTTATATTCAGGGTGATTCACGGTCGATGGGACGTTATCCGTTTTATGTAAAACGGAAAGTCGGATTTTTCTGAAAATTTAGCACCTTACATTTTCTTACCTGTTCTATCGATCTAAAATATTTCCAGCCTTGCGACGTTTCGGCTTCCATCGAAAAGTCGCAGCAACTATATTTTTTTAGATAGATAAAACAGGTAAGAAAATGTAAGGTCCTAAATTTTCAGAAAAATCCGACTTTCCGTTTTACATAAAACGGATAACTAACGTCCCATCGACCGTGAATCACCCTGTATATTAAAGAAAAAAATTATTAATTGTTTTGTAATTAAAATAAATACAAATCTTTAAAATATATATATAATAAAATCGTACTTTTATTAAAAAAAAACTTTGGCAAATAATTAATGTAAAGATTTAAGTATCTTTTTTGAGTTTCTTTTTTTGAAAATAATTTAATTAAGATTCAGGGACTTTGAGGGACTAGGAGGAAATTCATATATAAAATAAATACTTGAAAATAATTTAAAATTTACCATTTTTTTATTTAGACCAAAAAATGACATTACAAATATTTTAACAAATAAATACAATCTTTTCAATGGAATTTTTGTGATTCGCATTCGCCAACATTAGTTATTTGAGGAAAACCTTCAAAGAATCACCTAGACACTTAAAAAAATAAACAATATTTTTACTTTATTTTCTAATTGAAATGATCTTTTTTTTATTAAATTAAAATAAGATATATCTATTTACCTATAAAATATAGGCTATTCTTTATTTTAATAAAAATATGTATATATATGTTGTCGGCTTCTGGCACAAAATCTAATCAAGAGCCGGTGTTTGGAGACCTGTGGACGGACGGCTTTAATGTGGATACGAAATCACTTCATTCTGGAGAATCTCGCTGCAGACGTCGTGGATATTTTTTATAAATTGTTTTTGATTAAAAATTGTCAGAACATATAAAGAAATATTTATTATTTTCATTGATATCAGCAAATTGACACCAGCGTTTAGCTCTATAATTAAATTATTCAAGAATTAACACATAAAAATCAAAGAAATAAATTATTAGTTAATTTTAAATAGGTTACTTACATTTCATTGTTTTTAGGGCGTCGAAAAAAAGTATGTTCTTTATCTGATTTTGTGTCGCGAAAGCAACCTTTCACACAACATTGACGTCGAGAACTAGCCATATTTAATGATATTTTAATCGATAAATGTGTACGTTGGAAAATTTTCTAAATGAACGTTTGATAAAAACAAAGCCTGTAGAATCTTTTATCTATGACAAAAACAAAATGTCAGACTGAATATCATGTCACGTCACATGACTCATGTGACAATATGCTCTATGAATGGCTCTTAAGGACTAAGAGTTTGAGCATGACCCGCTAGAGAGTGCTTTTTCCAAATACGCAAGCTTTCCTCTCTATATACTCTATGGTCAAACGTTTCAGGAGAAATTCTCCCTTTATCGATGGTAACGAAATGTTTCTAGTTAAGTTGCTTATAAAAAATTTTGAGAGCAACTATAAACAAATAAATATATTAAAAATATACAATGATACAGATTGTCTTGGAGATGAGATTAGCCAATAAAAAAATATAAATCTTTTAAAAGCAATCTGAATATTTCTGACCTTTTGTTAATCGAATATTTGTGCTCGTAGACTTTAAATATTGTTTTGGCTGCCCAATATATATCCCTTTGCAATTTAAGCAATCGATTTTGATTAAATAGAGGATCTTTATATTTTAATTTTGAAAAAAGAAATGTGGATGAATTGGAGGGCTTGAAAGTCGTTAGAATATTATGAGTCGAGTGGAGTAAAAAAATATCTCCGATAACTCATCTCTTAAGCATTACGCCCCGTGAGCGAAGGGCCTTAGATGAATAAGGTCTATTTAAATTATAGGGGACAATAAAAGAGTGTGTCTTCTGATAGAAAAATAAATTTTTTTAAATTTATTTATAAAGATTATTTTTCCAAGAAGAAAATACACTCTTTTATTGCCCCTTTAATTTATAAAAATTCTGCTACTCTCGGCAAAAAGAAGCTTTCAATGTCAATTTAATCAAAGATTTTAGTAGATAATTAAATATATATGTCAGAGGATTTCACCCGCTCATGATTATTATTGTTATTTTTAATTGTGAAATCATTTAATAATATCGTTATATAAGTAGTTTGTAGTTTGCTAAGTAATTATATTTTGCATTCATTAATCAATGAAAATTAAAAGAAATAAAATCTTAAAAAAATTTTCTCTCAAATGTAATAATGGTCTCCGAGATGGAGGACAAAGGGAGAGAGAGGCCTATTTTCATCTAAATTAGAATTTGAAGAAAGGTTGTAGGAGAATTCTCCCAAGGTTGTTAATCAAATAAATGAACTTACCCTCAGCTGATGTATTCCGTCTCAATTGAAATTTCATTTTTAAAATTAAATGTAATTTCCTATGTATACATTTCTTTTGATGTTTGTTCAAGAATTCTTCACTAATAAAATTCGTAAGACAATCACTGCACAAGAAATGTGGCCCTGAAAAATATAATATTGCAATTTTTAGTTAGTTATAATTGTTTAAGGCCAGGAAGGGGGCAGCTGCCCCCCCCCCCCCCCCCCTCCGCCTGCTAGGTACACCCATCTATATTTTTCATAAAGAGAACCAAAGAAGTTGTCCTCTGCTTGATGTAAACATACTCACACGAGTGGTGAACCGCTACCTAATCTCGTGTACACCTACTTCCACTTCCACTTTTATTTCCAAGTAGAAGACAATAGATGAAGGGGCATTATTTAATGAATTGCAAAATAATTCCACATAATTCCAAAGACGGTGTACACCTAATTACAATCGCGGTTCACCCCTCGTAATCACATATATATTATTATTTATTTGTTTGAGACTATAGTTTCGAAGGCTTGGCCTTCATCATCAGTCTTTTATTGATTATAAATATTATTTTTCATCGGGTGGATATTGAACATTTTTGTTCTTAGTTAGCAGACAAGATTAATTAAAACATGTAAAAAATGTTTGCTCGAATCGAGATTGGCTGCGGAACTGACCCCGTGGCCCCAGATAATTATATTCTTTAAAATTAAACAATTTTTTTTTTTATTTAAATCCAAAATAATTAATAATAAACCAAAAGAATAAAATTAAAAATAAACAATAATTTATTAAATATAATCTGTTCAAGATTTTTAAAACCTGCATTGGATTCTGATCCTTTCAAGGCAACAATGAACTTTTTCTATTAAACTGTTTAATTGAAATCAATAAGAAACTAATAATGGTCAATATAGATGACAATTAATTATTGAATAAATAAACAAAACATTTTATTTATATGCCATGACAAAGGAGAAAACTAACCTGTATAAATCGAATATTTCTGTTCCATGATTTTAATTTCAGCGATAATTGATATAAATTCTTCAAAATCAAACAAACAATTAAAGGATTATAATAATGAATGGAGTGGTTTTAATTTAATTAAAATATATAAATGAAATGACATAAAAAAGCTTGGTTTCTTTAGATGAAATAATGGAACATACAATAAATCCACCAGATGTCAGGGCAGTCAATGTAAAACGTCCCTCCAATTTTGAATCCATGCAATATTAAATATTCAGTCGGCTCGCAATTGAAGAATTTTCTATTCCAATAAAATTAAATTATTTAAAGTACTCAGGACGGACTTTATTAAAAAATTCTTTTGGATAACCAAATTGCTCTCACATTTTTTCATCCATCCATCCGTAGGCACACAATGAAAAAATCACACTTTTTGACCTCTGGTAATTTTTGGCAAAACCATCACGTGCTAAATTTCAACCTAATTGAATACTACAATTTGTGACTTTATTTGAGTGGATGAGTTCCGTAGTCTTTACCTGAGGACCCTTTGAAGTCTCGCTTGCCGCGAGGCCGATTACAATACTTTCCCCATGCTTCGCATTGGATAAAGCAAAAAAGGTCTTAAGGGCTTTGTTGCAAAAAATTAGACAAGTAAATATTTTGAAAATAGACAAGGCTATCTTAGAGATGAAATTACCTTCAGTTAAAATAAAATATATATATTTAAGAAAAATAGATTAATAATTATAAATAAATACATGTATAGGATTTATTAGGATGATGGATGGATTTTGGCTCAAAGGGTTTTTTTTTTTTTTTTTTTTTTTTTTTTTTTTTTTAATGATAATGATGAGAGAAGGAGTTACACCAAAGGTGCAACCCTAAAGGCCTCGGTTGGCCCCTCCATCGTGAAAAGAAGAAGAAAGAATTTTATGGGTTGGGCGGAGGTCGAAGGTATCTGTGGATACGGGTCTTAAATAGCTTAAGGTTATCAAGTCGCGGGAAAGATGGTGGCAGGGAGCGAGTTCCAGTCTCTGGAGGTCATAGGAATAAAAGAGTTGGCGAAAGCGCTTGTTCGACTTTTATCCAATTTGGCAGCGAAGGGGTGCTGAGCGTTAGAAAACCGCGTGTTTCTCGTAAAGAGGGCATTAGGGGGGATAAGAGATTTCAGCTCGACTGAACAGACACCGTGATAGTATCTGTAGTACAGGGAGTTTATTAGGAAGATGGCCGTCCAGGTGGAGTCTTGTTCGGGCTTTAATGCTGGATGGTCTTCTGAGATTAGAATCTCTATTGGGCGGCTAGAGGCCAAAATAAGAATATGCACTTGGGCAGTGAAATTTGATTTTTAAAAATAATGGCACAAAGCCCGTGTTTATTATCCTGTCGTTACAATTCGTCGGCACTTGGTCCGCTTCAAACACATCGTGTATAAAAATACTTCTTCGCTCAGAGAACCAGGGCATAGAGACAGGGTGCCTCTTTTAATCTCTCCAGGGCAATTGCTTCTGGAGAGTTGAATAAGTGTATGTTTTTAAATAAAAAATTTTTATGCTGATGATGACTAGCATGGAAGTGTTCGAAACGCCGTTATATGAGATCATAAAACTAAAAAAAAATCGTGTTATTTTCAATCAAAAAATAAAAAATAAAATAAGAACCAGTTCAAGAGAATAACACATAGACAAATAAGCTGACGTGTTCTGATGTGGCCATCCACTTGACTTTACCATATAGCCTGGTCCCTAAAATTATATATAATCATGTAGGGGGAGGGGGGTAGTTTTTGCATTCTTATATTTCTGGGGTCCCACTGATTATGTATACAAAATTTGGTTGAGTTTGCTAAAACGGCCTAGATTTTTAATTTTTAACCCCCATCCACCCCACTTAATTTTGGCTCGATTGCACCAAAATCTAATCAGCTCTTAATCTCAATGAACCAAAACTACGCCTGTGTGAAATTTGGTTTCGATATTCCCACTAGTTTTAGAGCTAGCTCGTCCACAAAAATTTGGTAACGCACAGACTAAAAGACATTTGGACAAAACAATTATTATCTCGAAAAATATAATTTTTTCTATGTTCACTTACTAGAGCTTTTTTGTAGACCAAAGTGCCATGGTTTTGCCCAATTTTTTTAATCAAAATAGTTTCAGATGTATTTGAGATATTTCGAAAAAAGGAAGGAAAAAAACACCTTTTTCTTGCACGATTAATTTAATATTTCTCGAAATCTATATACATAATTAAAAGTTGGTTAATTTAACAATTTTAGAACTAAATTTTGTTAATTTTGTCAAGTAGACAAGTGTAGAGAGTGTATATTTTTAATAGATCAAGCTTGTAATTTATGCCGTTGTTAATGTCCATTTGTATATAAATACCCTCCTTGTATTTCCTTTTCCATGTGACTCTCTCACTGTCCACTATTTTTGTATCTTCAAAATTCATCAAATGCCCGTTGTCAACTGCATGTAGGGCCAATGCACTGACCAAATTCCTCTTAACTACAGATGAAGTATGTTCTTTCAAACGAACACATAAAGGGCGGCAACTTTCTCCATAATATACCTACTCTTGTTTTATCTTCCAAGTCCCTGCAAGATGATTCATGAGTGGACTGCCTCTACTAACACTGTGTACCAATTTTGAGTTGTTTTTATCTAGAATTTTCAAGACTCTTGGAGACAATTCATGTACGTATATTATAGAGAATAGATCTTTTTATAGTTTTTTTCTCTTCCATCGCCTCGGATGCCACTTTATTTTTTTATTTGGTTAACACTTTATTAAAAAATTCTTTTGGATAACCAAATTGCTCTCACATTTTTTCATCCATCCAACTGTAAAAAATCGTACTTTTTTGACTTCTGGTAATTTTTGGCAAAACCGTCACGTGCTAAATTTCAACCTAATTGAATACTACAATTTGTAACTTTATTTGAGTGGATGGGTTCCGTAGTCTTTACCTGAGGACCCTTTGAAGTTTCGATTGCCGCGAGACCGATTACAATACTTTCCCCATGCTTCGCATTGGATAAAGCAAAAAAGGGCTTAAGGGCTTTGTTGCAAAAAATTAGACAAGTAAATATTTTGAAAATAGACAAGGCTATCTTAGAGATGAAATTACCTTCAGTTAAAATAAAATATATATATATTTAAGAAAAATAGATTAATAATTATAAATAAATACATGTATAGGATTTATTAGGATGATGGATGGATTTTGGCTCAAAGGGTTTATTAGGAAGATGGCCGTCCAGGTGGAGTCTTGTTCGGGCTTTAATGCTGGATGGTCTTCAGAGATTAGAATCTCTATTGGGCGGCTCAGAGGCCAAAATAAGAACATGCACTTGCGGCAGTGAAATTTGATTTTTAAAAATAATGGCACAAAGCCCGTGTTTATTATCCTGTCGTTACAATTCGTCGGCACTTGGTCCGCTTCAAACACAACGTGTATAAAAATACTTCTTCGCTCAGAGAACCAGGGCATAGAGACAGGGTGCCTCTTTTAATCTCTCCAGGGCAATTGCTTCTGGAGAGTTGATCCCTTATCGGTTGACGCGGGTTCAGAACTGATTTCCCATTGAGAGGCTCGCTATCTTTATAAGACTGGCTGCTCTAATTGGCGATTGACTCATTGGCTGCGTTGAGATGACGTGTACGTAAATATTCGCGAATCGGCTTAAGCGATATAAAAGGGCCGTATCCCCGCGGCTTGCTTGTCAGCTGATTGGAAGCCTTCGACCGACAAACATCAAACCGCCTTTCTCAAGGAGAAAATGAATTTTTAAATTCTGATAGTGATAAATAGATAATTCAGGATAGTCTACAGTACTGATTAGCGAATGTTGTTTTGTTGCATTTACCGTAAAATCTCAATTATAATACGGACATGTAATTTAAAAAAGGATTAATAAAATAAAAATTCAAAGCGACCCAGGTATTCCTAGATCCCACAAAACAACACCTAATACTGATATACTTCTTTAATAACGAAATAAAAAAATATTGTAATATTGAGTTGTAACAAGTGTATGTTTTAAAATAAAAATTGTTATGCTGATGATGACTAGCATGGAAGTGTTCAAAACGCCGGTATATGAGATCATAAAGAAAAAGTTTACGAATTTAATACAAACCAAATAAATTTTGTAAAGAGAGTGGGTCGACCCCAAAAAGGGAAAAAAGACCTATTCTAATATCTCTCCTCTCTCTAAGAATTAAAAATATCCTAATGAGAAATAAAAATAAATTAAAGGAAGATCACCAGTATATAACAGAGGACTTCCCCAAAGACGTTTTGGAGTCGAGGAAGAAACTAGTTCCTGAATTGGTGAAGGCTAGAGGCGAGGGAAAGTTCGCTATCATTAAATACGACAAACTTATCATAAAGGATTCCCCAAAACAAGACAACAACAACAATAAAAAGAGACCCTTAACAACATCACCGATAGGAGATGTTGAGGGCGAAGAGGGGAATGGATGTGTGATACAGAGTGCGGAAAAGAGGGGGAGAACCGATGTTATTTACAAACAAAAGCAAAAACTGAACCAATTTACTTTTCTTAAGGGAAGTGGATCACAAAGAGATTCAAACCCTGATTCTAATCCCGGAACTATAGCATAGAATTATTGGCGTGGGCCCTCGAATACACCGGCTAAGAGCTCCATCCACCACCCAGTAGGTCTGGTCAACCCGGGTGATTTAGACCAAAACCTCCCAAATAGGTATAATGATCCCGAAAATACAAAACATTTTAACTATACATCACCGAATAATTCTAATAATAAATCAATTAATCCCGATTGCAATACTATTTTTGGCTCTATTAAAAATGATAATATGAATTATAAAATTAAACAGAAAAATATAAGTATTAAATATAAAAGCGACATTTCCTGCAAAAATAATAATAATATTAACAGTAACGATATTAATCCAAATAAAGGTAAAAACAAAATAAAGATAAACAAGAGAATGGAAAATGTTACCAAAATTGGCACATTAAATGTTCGAAGTCTAAAAGGTGAGGAAAAATTGTTAGAATTGGAAAATGCTATGAGCGATTCAAAAATAGATATCCTTGGACTGGCAGAAATAAGACGTCTTGATGAGAAAATTATTAAAAGAAAAAGTGGATACACTTTATATCATAAAGGAACAATTGCAGGTCAGAGAGGAGTGGGATTCTTGATAAGTCCGGACCTGGCAGATAGGATTGAAGAATTTAAGGGTATCTCCGACAGAATCGCAACTTTAAAAATAAAATATAAAAATGAACATTTCTTAAATCTAATTCAAGTCTATGCACCTACGTCAGAGTCAAATGAAGAAGCATGCGAAGAATTTTACCAATTACTTAACGAAACAATAAAAAACAACACACCTAAGTACAACAACCAATTAATTATCATGGGTGATTTTAATTCTAAAATTGGACAAAGAGAAATTAATGAAGAAAGAGTTATGGGACCTTACAACTATGGAAGTAGAAACGAAAGAGGATACAAATTAATAAATTTCTGCCAAGAAAATAATTTGAAAATAGTTAATAGCTATTTCAATAATAGAGCAGGAATGAAATGGACCTGGCTCCATCCAAATGGAAATAATAAATCGGAAATTGATTATATAATTACACCATATCTCAATATAATAATCAAGTTTAAAATTCTAAACAAGTTTTCTTTTTACACAGACTCTTATATACAGAAATATCTAGACACTCAATAAGAAAAAGACCTCGGCCTGAATGGAATGGTAAACCTATCACAAAGTCCGAAAATTTCGAGGTTTTTCGGCCATCAAAAAGTTGTCCCCCACACTTTCGAGGTCTCGAACTTAGATTTGGCATACCCACACCATACCGAGCTATCCTAGAAAAAAAATATTTTCCCGCAATTTATGTAAGCTGAACCACTTTTTGGATCCTCTCTATTTATTGGGTTACAGACAAATTAGACCGAAAAAAGGCCGCGCTGGCTAATAAATATGTACAAGGTGGAAATAATTTTAATCGACTTTAGGCATCCCAAATAAGGAGTTAACGAAAATTTTGGACTTTTTTTCAGATTTTTGCTTATAACTCGAAAATCATGAGATCTACCGAACATTTCACGCTTACCAAAATGAAAGACCATAACGTTAAAGAATAAATAAAATTGAATGAATAAAGTTAAAATCGGTTCAGCCGTTTTTCCCACAATTGATATAATAATAAAACTTGAGTAAGATACGAGGTAGGTTTCTTTTTTTTTGTGAAACCTACCTCGTATCTTACTCAAGTTTTATTATTATATTAAAATGTTTCACCTAGAACCAACACCGAACTCCTTAAAAGCCACAATTGATCGTCAAATATAGGCAATTTTTGGCGGAAAAGTTAATTATGCTTATTAGGTGGTCACAAGAAACCACGCTTCGAATTTTTGCTGTGCTGACAGCCCACATAATAGTTGACAATTGGCTAAAAAATTATATTGGCAAAGTTTCATTTTAATTTAACAACGGTAACTCGTGCCATAATGAAGTTAAACGACGAAATATTAACATGAAATTACTTTTTGAAGTCGGTACCAAACAAACTATACCTATAAGCGAGCGTACCCGCCAAACGTACTAAGTAAGATCCGTCGAGTGCGATTCATAAAAGGTATATGTTTGGCACCAACTTCAAAAAGTGGTTTCATGTTAATATTTCGTCGTTTAGTTGTAACTAAATAAGATAATAATTATTTTATACCTTTTAGTGTATTTTATTTGTTGCATTTAATTTTTTGAAGTCGGTTTTTATTTTTTCTTAAAAATTATTTTTATTTTTCTCTTTTTAGTGATGTTATTAATAGTGATCATATCATCAGAACTTGACCAAATTAATATGACACCATCCCTAAGACACCCCCTTTCGGATAAAAAAAGAACCATCGAAATCGGTTCATAAACAAAGAGGTTAGGTCTAAACAAACCTAATAAAAAATAAAAATAATTTTTAAGAAAAAAATAAAAACCGACTTCAAAAAATTAAATGCAACAAATAAAATACACTAAAAGGTATAAAATAATTATTAACTTATTTAGTTACAACTAAACGACGAAATATTAACATGAAATTACTTTTTGAAGTCGGTGCCAAACTAACTATACCTATAAGCGAGCATACCCTCCAAACGTACTAAGTAAGATCCGTCGAGTGCGATTCATAAAAGGTATATGTTTGGCACCAACTTCAAAAAGTAATTTCATGTTAATATTTCGTCGTTTAGTTGTAACTAAATAAGATAATAATTATTTTATACCTTTTAGTGTATTTTATTTGTTGCATTTAATTTTTTGAAGTCGGTTTTTATTTTTTTCTTAAAAATTATTTTTATTTTCTCTTTTTTAGTGATGTTATTAATAGTGATCCTATCATCAGAACTTGACCAAATTAATATGACACCATCCCTAAGACACCCCCTATCGGATAAAAAAAGAACCATCGAAATCGGTTCATAAACAAAGAGTTTAGGTCTAAACAAACCTAATAAAAAAGGTCTAATACCTATGAAAAAAATACGAAAAAAAATGTGACCAATCGGAAGCTAGACTGGACCCAATGCAAAATATTTTTTAAAATCGGTTGAGAATTGGCGGAGATATGAGGTAACATAGGCACAAAAAAAAAAAAAAAAAAAAAATCAATCGAATAGAGAACCTCCTCCTTTTTTGAAGTCGGTTAAAAAAGGTCTAATACCAATGAAAAAAAACCAAAAAAAAAATGGGACCAATCGGAAGCTAGACTGGACCCAATGCAATTTTTTTTCAAAATCGGTTGACAATTGGCGGAGATATGAGGTAACATAGGCACACAAAAAAAAAAAAAAAAAAAAAATTCAGTCGAATAGAGAACCTCCTCTTTTTTGAAGTCGGTTAAAAAAGAAAAAAAAACATTAAATTACTTAGACCTTAAAATTAAAATTGAAAAAAATAAACACACATTCGAAATTTATAGGAAAGAGACATCAACAGATACCGTAATTCACAACATGGCTTGTCGACCGATGTCACATAAATTAGCAGCATTCCATTCAATGATCCACCGTTTAAATAATATCCCATTAAAGAAAGAGCATTTTTAACAGAACTAGAGATAATTAAAGAAATAGCTATGAATAATGGTTATGAAAGCAATTTAATAGATCAAATATTAAAAGGAAAAATTCAAAAATCAAATTTAAATTTAATCTATTCACAAAATTCCCAAATTAAAGATCTGCCAAAACTAATATTACCATATTATGGTAAGATGTCCGAAAAAATAAAACATAAATTAAAATCTTTAGGGTACGCGACAATCTTTAGATCACCGCATATACATTAGGAAGTGAATTAAGTCAAATTAAAGATAAAATTCGGGTAAATGAAAAATCCGGTGTATAAGTATAAATTGACATGCCAAGATTGCAATGCAACTTATAAAGGAAAAACAGAAAGAAATTTATCCATTAGGATCAATGAACACAGGAGGGCCTACAAATTGAAATATGAAAATTATGCATTTGCAGAGCATTTAAATGCTAATAATCATAGTTTTCCAGATCAATCCAAAATTAAATTGATCAAGGAAGTCAATGACCCCTTAATTCTTTCTTTAAAAGAATCCATAGAAATTTTAAAATCCTTAGAAAAAAGTCCACTTGAATCTTTAAATGAAAGACTAGAAATTGTCAATGACCCATTTCTAAAAGCCTTTCATTCATTCAGGTAAAACTCTTTACAAAAAGCCTAAGCAAAAAGAGTAACCCTGATATCGCTCTATCTATATATATAAAAAAAAATTCAGTCGAATAGAGAACCTCCTCCTTTTTTGAAGTCGGTTAAAAAGCCAAATGTCAGACCTTAGACCATATAAGATATGGTCTAAGTGTCAGACAGTACCTGTGGCGCCTTAGCGTACGATGTGGGAGAAAAAGCAACTAATATTTAATGACAGTTGTTATATTGTCAAATTTTACAAACAAAACATATCTATTCTCTATATTATATATCTATAATATCTCTATATATTAATATATTCCTCTATTAGATTTACGGCATGCCTCATTTGAAATTTTAGTAGGCAAATTTATTAATTTTAAATATATTATATATTAATAAGTTAATGGAGACTCGTGGAAGGATCCACAGTGATCAGCCAAAGTTTTTTCCGAAATACCTCAACATTCTACAACAACAATAATATTATATATTAATATATATTTAATTTTTGGAAATAATTCATACCGCGAAAATTAATTTTTTTTTTTGGAATTTAAGAAAAATATAAATTCTTAAAATTTTAGTAGACAAATTAATTTTAAAAATATATATACTATATATTAGGTATATATTTTTAATTTATAATATAAGTTTTAATGAGATATGATTTAATATGGGATAATGAGATTAATTCTTAATTTATTACTGCGCGGGTCATTTGAAATTTTAGTAGATAAATTAATTTTAAAATTATTATATATAATTAATTTAGAGACACTTTTTAGATAAATTTAAATATTGAAATGTATTATTAAAAAGAAAAAGGTTTCCAACCGATCGGGAACTTCGAGAGAAATGGTTGCATGCTCTAATAAAATATTTATAAAGCATTTAATGATATTTTTTATCTTTCTTTGATCAATATTCATTATTCAAAAAAATATTTTTTTCAAAACATATAATTACGGACAGCTAATAATCACATCTCGAGACGCTGCCCGCCAGGGCCACCAGCCCGGAGGGCTGAGCAGTGCCGGGCGTGCCGTAGGCACGCCGAGGTACTGCTCGTTTATATTATAATCTCCCAAGAGGAAACATGAAAAAACATTATATTTTTCAATATATAAATCTTAATTTGAAGGTAACTAAATACTGAAATATTTGTGATAGACTGATGATGAAGGCAATGCCTTCGAAACTATAGTCTCTAGAAATAATTAAAAATTATTTTATTTAAAATACAGAAGACTCCATCTCTCATTTTATTTTTTAACCTAAAAAAAAAAATTATAAATAAGCTAAAATTCATATCGCTCTGTGATTGGTGCTCAGATACGTTTGCCTCCTGGCTCCAAATGTGACAAGTACTGGTGGCAAATTTTGTCTATAGGAAATTTGAATATGACCGGGGCAGCGGGGAAGTCTCGCTATGGGGGGGGGGGGGCGATCGCCAGCTCCGTCCACCCCCTGGATCCGCCCTTGAGTAAGAAATAATAAACTTCATTATATATTATGTTATTGTGGGGGCCCTGAAGAGGTCGGCGGGGTCGGGGGGGGGGGGGGGCGTTGGTTGATGGATGAAGGAGTCACACATGGGGGCTTGTCCTTGTTTTCCTAATATAAACATTCAAATTAATTTTTATTACTTTAGAGTTAAGAAACAATTTTGATTTGCCAATGAATTTCATTACTAAAGAATTAAAATTGAAAATCTATCTTATTACACTAAGTAAAATATCCGCTTGAGATTGAAACGTATAATTTAGAACACACCCTTTACTTTATTAATTAAAAACAAACGAGTATCTTGAAACTTGATATATTTACTTATTTTCATCGTAACTGCTTCTTTTTAAAATTCTATCATCTTTTAGAAAGAAATATCGGCTGAAACCACCTAGAGTGCACATTTTAAATGTGATCAACTTATCATATTTATCATTATACCTATTCGATCTGAACAGAAAATTCTACCATGCTTCTATCTCCACATTATTGATTTTAACATCTAGAAAGAGAGGATTTAAAAATTCCATTTCTTTTCATAAAATTCTAAAACACTTGTTAGTATTATTAACTAGCTGCAAGGCCCGCCTTCGGCGGCCCTCTTGCTAGCCAGGGAGACGCCCCCTGGACCCCAGCCCACGAAAATTTATATATTTTCTTATTTACATCGTAACTGCTTCGGCTTTTTTGTTTTACTTATTTTTTAACCCAAAAAGATCACAAAGAATCTACAACAGGCATTACAAATATCATACATGTGTGCAATATCATAATCTCTGGCCAAATAAATATCGTTTAACATTTTCATTAAATTTACTCATAGTTCTCATATCTTTCAACCCTTCAGGCAGTTCATTATACCAGATAACAGCAGTGTGAGAGATCCTCCTCTGACCCACATTCGTGGCATATGATAGTGCTGATTAGCTCTGGTGTTGTGTCCATGTATACCACTGTTAAATATTGGGTTAATGCATAATTATATACCTCAGGAACTCATTTCTGATGAGTACGTGGATTGCGACCACGGGGTTATCCGAGCTAAGTCTGACATTGCTTCCACTTACTTGTGTCAGGCTTCTCTTTTTCTCTCTCCTATACGGCCTCCCTTGGCCAACTCTTGTTTTTTTACCGACTCCGACGCTATTAGGTTTTCGAGGGCTAGGAGTTGATTTCCTTTTTCATTTTTCTTCTCTTCAACATGTGGAAGGCAACGGGAAACCACCACATTACAAATCCCGAGAATATGCAACATGACGATTTCTCTTCGAGTAAAGAATTCCGGAGGTAAACTAGCCCCTCGTTCGGATCTCCGGGAAGGGGCTACCCGAGGAGAGACCATCATAAAGGGAAAAATAAATAATGACGTTCTACGAGTCGGAGCGTGGAATGTTAAGACGCTAAAGGGAGAAGATAAACTAGTGAATTTAAAGCGGGAAATGGATAGACACAAATTGGACATTATTGGGATTGGTGAAATGAGATATCCAGAAGAGGGAGATTTTTGGTTCGAAAACAGCGATAGAATCATTCACACGGGGGGGGGGGGGGGCAGAATGGGAGGGCAGGAGTGGGCATTATTATGAATAAAAAAATAGGGCAAAGGGTAAAGAATTATCTACAGGTAAGCGAAAGGATTGTTATGATTACAGTGGATTCGAAACCGAAAGATACTGTGATAATCCAGGTATACATGCCTACTACATCATATGAGGACCAAGATATAGAAGAAATGTACGAACAAATTGAAAACCTGATGAAGCGCGTTAAAGGGGATGAAAATTTAATAATTATGGGGGATTGGAATGCAAGAATAGGAAAAGGCAAAGAAGGAAAAGTGGTGGGCGAACACGGTCTAGGAAATAGGAATGAAAGGGGCGAAAGATTAATTGAATTTTGCAGTAAGCACAGTTTAGTAGTAGCAAACACACTCTTCCAACACCATCCAAGAAGGATCTACACGTGGAAAATGCCGTTAGACAAGGGGAGATTTCAAATAGATTACATATTAGTCAGACAAAGATTCAGAAATCAATTAAAGGACTGCAAAAGTTATCCTGGGGCTGATATATCTAGTGATCACAATCTAATTGCGATGAAATGCCAACTAAAATTTAAAAAACTAATAAAAAAGGGGCGGTCGCGAAAAAACTGGGATATATCTAAATTAAAAAATAAGGAAACCCAAAAACTCTTCGAAAACGTAATGAATAAGAAACTGGAAGAAAAAACACCCACAAATAATAAAGAAGATGAAATCGAACAAGAATGGAATGACATGAAATCAAGCCTGACCGAAACAGCCAACGAAGTCCTTCAATCAAAGAAAAACGAAATTAAAAAGACATGGGTAACAGACGAAATACTGCAACTGATTGACGAACGAAGAAAATTTAAGAACAGAAAAGACGAAGAAGGGAAAGAAACATATAAAAAATTAAGATGGAAAGTTATAAGAGAATGTAGAAAAGCAAAAGAAAAAATGATTCAAGAAAAATGTAAAGAAGTCAACGAAAATCTAGTATTGGGAAAAGTTGATGTAGCCTATAGGGCAATAAAAAGAAATTTTCAAGAAGACAAGCCAAAAAGCAAGAACATAAGAGATAAAGGAGGCCACATTATTCTAAACGAAAACGAACAGGCAAATAGATGGAAGGAACACCTAGAAGAACTCTATGGAGAAGAAAAAACAATGAACCCAATAGAAGAAGAAGAATCTGTGGACGAAAACGAATTAGGAGACCCCATACATACTCAGGTCAGAATTCGAGACAGCTTTGAAGGAACTAAAATATAATAGAGCACCCGGAATAGACAATATACAAGCTGAAATCCTAAAGAACTCTGGAGAAAAGGCACATGACAAACTTTGTGAACTAACTAGCAAAATTTTAAATTGGGAATCATCCCAAAAGATTTCCAAAAAAACAAAATAGTCACACTTCCCAAAAAGACAGGCGCGGATAAATGTGAAAATTTCAGGACCATTAGCCTACCTACATTAACCTCACATGCCTCCAAAATCCTAACCAAAATAATCCAAAGAAGAATAGAACAAAGAGTTGAAGAAAATCTGGGGGAAGACCAGTTCGGCTTTAGAAGAAACAGAGGCACCCGAGAAGCAATTCTCTCTCTTAGACTAATAATAGAAAGGGCTTTTATCAGGGAAGAATCTGTCTACATCGGATTCATAGACCTAGAAAAAGCATTCGATAACGTCAATTGGGAAATTATGTTTAAAATATTAAAACAGGCGGGAATAAAATTCAGAGAGAAGACTAATCTACAATCTATATCAAAACCAGACGGCAATTATAAATATTGGTGATGAACAAAGAGAAGCCAAAATAAAAAAAGGTGTAAGACAAGGATGTGTGCTGTCACCCATGATTTTCAACTTATACATAGAAGAAGCGATTAAAGAATTCAAAGACAAAATTGATACAGGTATAGAAATCCAAGGTCAAAAGATCGCTATGTTAAGATTTGCCGATGACATTGCCCTTCTAGGAAGCAATAAAAAAGAATTAGAGGACGCCTTGAATGGAATTAACCAAATCCTAATAGAAGAAATCAAAATGAAAATAAACAAGAATAAAACCAAGGTCCTAGTATGTACAAAAAAAGAACAAACGAGACAGGAATGCATCAAAATTAACCAAGAAAACCTAGAAGGAGTTAAGGAATTCCGCTACCTAGGAAGTAAAATAACATGGGATGGGAGGAGCAAAAACGAAATTAAATCAAGAATTGCCCAAGCAAAAATGGGGTTTAATTCAAAACAAAAACTACTATGCTCCTCCTCAATCAGCTTAGCAAACAGGAAGTTGCTATTGAAGACATATGTATGGAGCATAGCCATGTACGGGTGTGAAACCTGGACAATTGGAAAAGCGGAGAGAAAGAGATTGGAGGCTTTCGAAATGTGGTGCTACAGAAGAATGATGAATATCAAATGGGTGGATAAAATTACAAATGAAGAAGTTCTTGGAAGAATCGGAGAAAGAAGAACCTTGTGGAAGAGTCTGAAGAAGAGAAGAGGCCAGATGATGGGGCACACACTGAGACATGGGGGACTGCTTAGGGATATCTTGGAGGGGGAGGTGGGAAAGAAAAGGGGAAGGGGAAGACCCAGATTAGAATATTTCAACCAAATAATTGGGGATATGGGATGCCAGACATTTAGAGAGGCTAAACAGCTGGCGGGGGACAGAGTCGAGTGGAGACGGATTGTTGCATCAAACCAGTCTTAGGACTGTATACTCAATGATGATGATGATATATTTGTAGTTTTGCCTGTATTATGACTTCACATTAAAATGTTAATAAAATCATTAATAAAAATATGTTTTCTGCATTTACAAAGTGCAAGTTCCAATGCCAAAAACCGAAAATCTTATTAGTTTTCCGTTGTAGGAATACAAATATTTTGGCACAAGAACAAGTGGAATGTGGGGGGCAATAGCCCTGAGCGGCACTTTGCTAGGGAGAGCGATGTGCAAATCTTGATCCTGTCTTGAAAGATGGCATTGATGGAAATGATCTCTTCAAATAGGTCCAAATATTTGCACCTAGGTTGAACTTTCTCCGGGCAAAGTCTTCTTCACAAAAAATGGCCATGGGGATTCATTAGCTAACGTTTTTGTACGCTCAAATATACTTCTCCCTCGCCCAGTGTCAATGAGTGGGATTTTTCAAAATTAGAACAAATAAAGAATTATTTAAATAATTAATAATAACATATATTAAGAAGGATTGAATGGTAGCTTTGATGGATATTGAAAATTGAATTTTCACATGATTTTTATGAAAAGGTAAGTTAAGAACTAAACGGGACAAATTTGGGGAAAATAAATATTCAAACATGTCAGAGAGTAGACTTGTTTAATTTTCAAGAGAAAGAAGCATACAATAGAGACAAGAGATGAAGTACAAATAGTTTCACTAGACACAAAGGTTGAATCTAAATGACTGTTGGTCGTCAGAGATCAGTTTCAACTGTTTAGAATTTAATTCATTTATCAGTTGGCATTTTCTGATTTTTTTTTTAATTTAGTTATTTGAAATAGAAGAAGTTGTAGCGATTTAACGGGCTTTTGATAATTTAAGAGAGCCCTATTTTAGGAAAAGGTCAGGTGTATGTAATGGTTAACACTCTGGTTAAATAAAAAGATAATAAATAGAAAAAAACTATTTATTTATAGAAAAAATTAATAAAAATAATATATAGATATAATATGAGGTACAAAAATCAAACCTGCCAGTTAAGTTAATAAAGGTTTTAAATAAGTTAAACTATAACAAAGAACAATATATTCAAAGGAATATATTTAATGAAATACAAATAAAAAAAGGTACTTTATGGCAAGGGTGATGCTTGTCCGTTAATTTAAGAAGTTATATAAATATATAAATAAATGAAAATAAAGAATCTTCACGATAAGCGCAGAGGCTAGTGAAGTACGTTGCACAGAATGAAAGAAAAATGTCGAGCGCGAGAGGGAACGTGTGTTCAGTCCTGTCATCTACTCGAGAATCTCCTGCAGAGTCCTTTGCATTCGTCGCCAGCCAGCTGAGCTGGTGCTGGCCTGAGGTGAGGCGCGCCAAGAGCAGGTCTCCAGGCTGCCAACCGTTGAGCATTAAATCATTCTAAAAAATAAAATAAAGAAAGAACTGGCAACGAAGTTGCCTATTAAATGGGGGGCTGCCGGTTGTATCATTACAAAGTAGAGTCAATTTTCTAGGAGTGGATTTTCATATGCTTTTTGAGATTAACTTTTAGTGAGAAACCCTTCTCGCAGTGATCACAGTTAAAAGGTTTTTCTCCAGTATGAATACGTAAATGCATTTTGAGAGATCCTTTTTGTGAAAAACCCTTCTCGCATTGATCACAGACGAAAGGCTTTTCTCCAGTATGAATACGTAAATGATTTTTGAGAGATCCTTTTTGTGAAAAACCCTTCTCGCATTGATCACAGACGAAAGGCTTTTCGCCCGTATGAATACGTAAATGCCTTTTGAGATCACGCTTTTGTGAGAAACTCTTCTCGCATTGCTCACAGAAAGGCCTTTCGCCCGTATGAATACGTAAATGCATTTTGAGAGAACCTTTTTTGGAAAAACCTCTCTCGCATTGATCACAGATAAAAAGCTTTTTGTCAATATGAATACGTAAATGCCTTTTGAGAGACTCTTTTTGTGAGAAACCCTTCTCGCATTGAATACAGACGAAAGGCTTTTCGCCCGTATGAATACGTAAATGCTTGGTGAGATCACCTTTTTGTGAGAAACCTTTCTCGCATTGATCACAGACGAAAGGCCTTTCGCCCGTATGAATACGTAAATGCTTTTTGAGATCATCCTTTTTTGAGAAACCCTTCTCGCAGTGAACACAGACGAAAGGCTTTTGGCCTGTATGCTTGTTATTAGAACGAGGTCCCAAACATTGATTAGTTTGTTTTGATTTCAATTTTTCTTGATCGTTAGGAGATTGTAAAGACCATTTGGCCGCATTATATCGCTTATCTAAGGTCACTTTAGGAGTCTTCTCGCTCTGAGGAATCATGGCATTAGTGGGTTCCGATTTAATTTCAGCATCATATTTCCGATCGCTCAGATGACTTGTGAAGAGTACTTCTTCTGAATGGTCTTCCTGTATATGTCTTTCGAAATCAGACAAAAATAGGAATCCAGAAAAACATCCTTCACAGAAATAATCTTCAGTTTCATTCTTAGTTCGATTATCTGGAAAAAAAAATAAATGTATTGATGATATGAATTTAAGAGATTGAAATTTAATATACAGGAGAAAATTTTATTGTAGTTTTGGTTTTTTATAATTAATACAACAATTAAGTATTTTATTTTTGAAGAATAGTGGGATTTTTTTCAAAAACTCCGGCCTTAATATCGCTTATATTTTAATAAAATGGTTAGGCCCTTCGATCAAGGGGCGATTATTATTTTAGTCATCTCGGAGTCTACAAGCGAGTAGGTACAAACCTCTCTTCAAGTTTTTAGAATGAACAGTTTTAAGCAGCGATTCAAGTAATGAGAACCTCATTGTTATGTTTCATCGGTATCGACGGATGAAAAGAAGGACTCTGAGAAAATGCGTGCATCTGTACTTAGAAAGGAATTTTCATTGTCGGCTGATTGTTGCGACAAAAGAATTGCAATAGAGAGAAGCAAAATTTATTTATTTAGCGTTTAATACAAATATGTAACTATGTTGAAGTTTATTGATTGTTTTTTTTGTAAAATTCAAATGAAAAACTCGTTTGTAAAACGATCGAAAATGTTTTTTATTAAAAAACCAAACATTTCAGGAGAAATTCTCTTGAAATGTTTCTAGTTAAGTTGCTTCTAAAAAATTATGAGAGCAACTATAAACAAATAAATAAATTCAAAATATACAATGATACAGATTGTCTTGGAGATGAGATTACCCAATAAAAAAATTAAAAATTATAAATATTTTAAAAGCAATCTATATCTGACCGTTTGTTAATCGAATATTTGTGCCCGTAGAGTTTAAATATTGTTTTGTCTGCCCAATATATATCCCTTTGCAATTTAAGCAATCGATTTTGATTAAATAGAGGATCTTTATCTTTTAATGTTGAAAAAAAGAAATGTGAATGGATTGGAGGGCTTGAAAGTCGTTAGAATATTATGAGTCGAGTGGAGTAAAAAAATTTCTCCGATAACTCATCTCTTACGCATTACGGCCCGTGAGCGAAGGGCCTTAGATGAATAAGGTCCATTTAAATTAAAGGAGATAATAAAATATTAATTTACGTATTTATATGGATTATTTTTCTACCAGCAAACACACTCTTTTATTGTCCCCTTAAATTTATAAAAATTCTGCTACTCTCGGCAAAAAAAAAAAAAAAAAAGAAACTTTCAAGGTCAATTTAATCAAAGATTTTCGTAGATAATTAAATATATATGTCCGAGGATTTCACCCGATGAGGATTATTATTGTTATTTTTAATTGTGAAATCATTTAATAATATCGTTAGATAAGTAGTTTGTAGTTGGCTAAGAAATTATAATTTTGCATTCATTAATCAATGAAAATTAAAAGAAATAAAATCTTAAAAAGTTTTATCTCTCAAATGTCCTAAGGACAAAGGGACAGAGGCCTATTTTCATCTAAATTAGAATTTGAAGAATTCTCCCAAGGTTGTTAATCAAATAAATGAACTTACCCTCAGCTGATATATTTCGTCGCAATTGAAATTTCATTTTTAAAATAAAATGTAATTTCCTATGTATACATTTCTTTTGATGTTTGTTCAAGAATTCTTCACTAATAAAATTCGTAAGACAATCACTGCACAAGAAATGTGGCCCTGAAAAAGATAATATTGCAATCATCATTAGTTAGATATAAATGTTTAAGGCCCCCATGGACACTAGCGAGCTAAAATCGAGCCCAGCTGAATATAAATGAACTCATACAGACTTGATTCGAATGAAATTTTCTTTATATATATTTATATCCCAACAAAAATACATGTATAAAAAAAGCCCAATTCGATTAATTAAAACTCTTAGTCAAAAAAGTAGTGAAATCTAATGTGCGGCCAAGTTTAAAATCATCAATTTATTCAACGAGTCGCGAATAGAGTAACTTCAATTAAAACGCATGTTTTTCAATTTACATGCCCACATGGGTGTACCCAGTTTTTGACTTAGGGGGGCGGGGTAAATCCGCTACAGGTTGGCAACTCAAAAACAATTTTCAAATTCCCGGTTCACCCGGCCAAAAACTTTAATTTCTCCCGGTTGACAGTAGCCGATTAAAAATTATTTGTAAAAGGTCCGCCCATAATTATACGAGCAAAAAAAAGGCCAATCTGCTACTAATAATTATTTCTCACCTCTCTGATCATTTGTCTCCATTTTCTCGGTTATATATCGAAATTCCCAGTTTTTACCCTCAATTTATTTCAAAAGCAATTTTCTTGGATTTTCTGCAATGCGAGTTAAAACGAGTTCTGTGAAAGAATCCGCCAAACTATTTAAAAGTTTTCTATGTACGATAAGCTAGTCCAGTGCATGGAGCGTTAAAAACATGAAAACCTCGGATTTCAGTTATAGTGAATGAAATTTAAAAATTCAAAATGGAATGTTTAGCTAAAAATATATATATATATAAAAGTTTACCTATTACAAAATTGTGATCTTGATTAAAAAAAAAATTGATAATGGCAATAATTCAAATTGTATAATGCATATTTAGTCCAGTAACATTGTCATGAAAAGCATAGGCTTAAAATTTGCATCATGTGGTGGTAATAGGTTTCGTTATTATTTCTTGAATGGGATGTTACAGAGATGCAAAATCACACATAAAAAACTTGTCCTTATTTTCCCAATATAAACTTTCAAATTATAAATTAAATTATGGACGGAAATGATAATAATTAAGAACAATTGAAGAAATAAATAGAAGAATAGGTTTATCATGGAACAAATTTTGGTCGTTGAAATTTATTTTGAAGAATAAAGAAATAAAGTTAGATTCAAGGATTTTAAAAAATGTATTCTACCAACTCTTACATATGGCGCGCAAACGTGGCTTATAATAGAAAAAATCTCAAAAAAATTAGAAACAACACAGAGGGATATGATTAGGAATATCTTAGGAATAAGAAGAAAAGATAAGCAAACGAATAGTTGATATCTATAAAAAAACAAAAATGGAAAACATAAACATCGCTATAAGGAAAATGAAATGGAGATGGGCGGGACACATTGCGAGGGTGGGAAATGAAAGATGGACAAAAACCACCACTGAATGGTGTCCGTTGAATAAAACCAGGGACCGAGGAAAACCACCGAATAGATGGTCAAACGAACTGGACAGGACAGTCGGAAGAGACTGGATGAGGACTGCGAGGAATAGAAAAGTATGGAACATATTGGGAGAGGCCTATGCCCTAAGGGGCCTAGTTCCATCATAATTTGTATAATTGTAAATATAATATAAGTATAAATATATTGTAAATATGTTGTAATTTATTGTGTATTGCTTAGTTATATATAATTTAAATGTAAAATTGAACTAAATAAAGGCTATAATAATAATAATAGTTTCGAAGGCTTGGCCTTCATCATCAGTCTTTTATTGATTATAAATATTATTTTTCATCGGGTGGATATTGAACATTTTTATTCTTACTTAGCAGACAAGATTAATTAAAACATGTAAAAAAATTTTGCTCGAATCGAGCTTGGCTGCGGAACTGAGCCCGTGGCCCCAGATAATTATACCGGATATTGAAACTCAACATATTGCAAGTTCATTATAATTAAACAATTTTATTTTATTTTTTATTTAAAGCCAAAATAATTAATAATAACCCAAAAGAATGAAATTAAAATAAACAAAAATTTATTGAATATTATCTTTTCAAGATTTTTAAAACCTGCATTGGATTCTGATCCATTCGAGGCAAGAATGAACTTTTTCTATTAAACTGTTTAATTGAAATCAATAATAAAAAATTAACAATGGTCAATATAGATGACAATTAATTATTGAATAAATAAACAAAACATTTTATTTATATTCCATGACAAAGGAGAAAACTAACCTGTATAAATCGGATATGTTTGTTCCAAGTTTATAATTTCAGCCATAATAGATATAATTTCTTCAAATCAAAACAAACAATTAGAAGATTATAGTAGTTTTTAATTTAATAAAACTATATAAGTGAAATGACATAAAAAAGATAATGAGAAATGTCGGTTTCTTTAGATCTTTAGATGAAATAATGCAAAATACAATAAATCCTCCAGATGTCAGGGCAGTCAACGTAAAACGTCCCTCCAATTTTGAATCCATGTAATATTAAATATTCAGTCGGCTCGCAATTGAAGAATTTTCTATTCCAATAAAATTAAATTCTTAAAGTACTCAGGAAGGGCGCGTTTGTGGCCGAATAGGTAGAAAAAATCTATAAATTGACAACATAGATTCAGGACATTTTATATTTTAATCTAATGTTTCAGAAAGTAATATCAATTAATTTTTATTGCGTGGTCTATCGATATATCTCTTCGTTGTAATGCAAGTATTTGTTCGATCAATACATAGTAGAATTTTATTCCATACAGAAAGATTGCAGATAAATTTGTTGTCAATTAGGAACAGCAAACTTTTAGCACTTGAAACTGTTTCTGGTTTTGATGCAGTTGAACCATATGCTCCCAGACATAAGGGAACATTGCAGCAACGTTGCGAACCTTGCACAACATTGCAGCAACATTGCAGTGGCAACATTGAAATGTAATATTGCAGCAACATTGCAGTTGCAATATTGAATTAAAAAAATTAGAAAAATAAAAACTTAAAAATTTTTTTAAAAAGAACTCCCCCGGCACTTAGCCTAGCAGTGTAATATTGTTTGCTATTATTCTAAGTTACTTTGTTGGAATGTTTTATGTTACGCTAATAAAAATAATGTATTATTTAATTTTTGTAATATTTCTATGTATATATTGTACGATAAAGGGCCTAACGGCCCTATAGATACAATTAAATAAATAAATAAAGAAAAATAAATAAACTATCATCATAAGACTGATCTCACATTTTTTTTTAATGCAATCGAATGCAAGAAGGGGTGCACCAGTAAAGATGCAGCCACTATGGATCTCGAAATATTATTGTAATGTATCTGTACTTGCCATTTTATATTAATAAACGAAACTTATTTCATCATAAAATATTATTTCTTATTCATTTTCCTGCAATATTCCTGCAACATTCGCAATACTCCTGCAAGATTCGCAATATTCCTGCACCGTTGCTGCAATGTTCCTGCAACATTGCTGCAACGTTCATTTCTGTCTGGGCTATCGATTCCAATGCTTTCTTTACTTCGAATAAATGCAAACTTAACGATTTTATGGTATTGGCCTTGGATGACCATCTTGTATTTGACAAATTTTTTAGAGTTAATTTTAAATATTTCATTTAAATTTCCCATCGTGTTGTTGATGACGAAACAAAGTTAAATATTCTTTGCACAGTAGCAAAAAAGTTATCATTTCTGGTCTTATTATAGATGCAGCATGGACACCAGCTAAATTAAGGTTGGGAGCCCTACAAGGTACAAATATCGACAAATTCTTGATTTCAAAAATACGTGCTCTTACACCTTTGTATTTAAGATTCACTTGTGCCTCTTGTGCGCAATGCGATGATCATACGCTAAGAGATCAGCATAAATAGCTTCGTATAATATTAGTAGTTGTGAGAGATCAGCGTTGTAATCATAAACGCTAGTCATAAACGTCGAGTTGGAGATGACCCCGATATCCTAACGCATCTCATCACTAGGTGGCATTTCTATCGTGGTTCTTTTAATTGTAGTTTCTTCTTTAGGTTCTTTATTTTGATAACTTTTAAGGAGTTCGGTGTTGGTTCTAGGTGAAACATTTTAATATAATAATAAAACTAAGATACGAGGTAGTTTTCACAAAAAAGAAATAAAACAAAATTGAGTTTTGAATTCGATATATTTCGGGGGTTAGCCCATCATCAGGAGTCTAAGAAAACTGATTACATATTGGAAAAATAGTTTTACAAGTAAGAATTTAAAAAAAAAAATTTTTTATTTTTTATAAATGTATGTGGTGGGGGGAATGTAGGGGAAGAGGGGGGGAGAAGTTGTTCTAAGAATTAATATTTTCTATTGAGATTTGAGCTGGCTGAAAGGGATCTATACCTGCTATTATAATAGCAAATGGACAAGTACCTGAGAAGGTACAACTTGAAAGGTATATAAGAGAGTGCAATTACCCTAGTATATTCAATGTGCAAACAATGAAAGGAATGTTTATTTAATTTATTATAACATATAATCAATAATTGTATTTTTATACACTTCCAATTGATTATTTAAAATATTTGAATTATTAGAGAGGGCTATTTTTATCTCGGTGGATTCCAAGAGGTCCAATTTAAGGCAGATCTTATATATAAATATTAATAATTATTTAATTTTACAAAGAATTACAATAAATGAAATATGGTGTACATTGAAAAACATTAGTTCACATTAGAGATTTACAAACATATCACAGGGTGAAATCACAACGATCCGATCCATTTAACCAATTTTTTTCTCAATACTTTCTTGTCACACGACATATTTAATGAATTGAAAATCAAGATTTTAAGATTATAAAGAAAGGTTTTATTAGTACTTTGAATGCAGAATCAGCGCGAAGCTGCTAGAGAATGAGAGGCAGCAAAAAGACAGATTTGCGATTTAATGTTGACTAAAATTGATTAAGGCGAAAAAACAGACATTTTTTGTGTATTTTAACGAATATCTTTTTTGTTTTTCGCAATACAAGGTTATATAACAAATGAAGTTGATTATTAAAATTCTTTATGAATTATGTCCATTGCGTATTATCCACAAAATCTATAGTTATTTCATTAAAGCGTCAAAATTAGTAAAAATTCATCACTTGAGACCGCCATGGGGTCTATTCTATAAAAATGTATGTTTTAATTTTTAATAAAATCTAAAAAATAATGAGAAGAAAAAACCTTTCAAAGTAATCCATTAAGGTCATAATTGATTGCTACGCTATCTAGGTTTTATGAAATATACGCATAGGATATAATTCATAGAGGATTCCATAATCTTGCATTTATTACATAAAAAACGCACTCGTCGACATATACGTGGAAATACAGAAAAAAGTCTTCTTGACACCTTTAATCAATTTTAGGAAAAAGAAAAGTTCACATCAATATTACGTTATTTCTTATCGATGGAGAGGGTGCTGTAAATCAAACCATCACTTGAAAACTCCCTCTCCTCTTATCTCCAATCATGGACCTTCTCTCAAAGCCCAGAAGTTCTCCCTCTAGCCAGACTCCAGCCTAGTAAACCAAACCCCTGGACCCCGCACGCCCTGAATCCCCACCTTTCCCATGGATCCCAACCCTTGCCCCCCCCCCCCCCACTCTCAACCCCTGGGGGGACATAGAAACATAGGTACATACAGAGGCAGGCACAAATGTCCTTTAGTAGTATGTGATTATGTATGGTATATATTATGTCAGGTTTCGCCCCCTCAGGAGTCGAAATCTTCTGACACATAATATATACCATACATAATAATCTAATAAGGTCTTTGATAAAATTGTCTTTTTATAAATTATCAAATAATTAAATCATTTTCATATCGTTAATGTCTTCTTTTTCAAGGTCAGAAAAAATGAAGGGTCTTCTACAATTGCAGTAAGCTTCAGAAATTGTTAAAAAAATGTTGAACCCATTTCTAAGGAAAAAAAAATTATAATAGTTATATTATATACTTTATGACAATGTCCCAAAAATAGGACACTGCATTTAGAAGTGAGAAACACTTACCCAGAATATATCTGAAATAATATTTCTCGATCGATAGGTAAAACAAAGTCCAAAGAACAAGTTTTTTATTTTGAAGTATTGTGAACACTCTGCGTTATCAGAAATAAAAACGTACACAAGGCCGGGTGAGGTTAGTAGTTCAAACCTGATGTTATCAATTATTTAAAAGAAAATAGCTGGAATTTTTAATACTTTCATGAAGCACGTGATATGATCTCATTATTGTAATGGCTGTATTTTATTTAGAAGTTGCAGTTATGTTATAAAATGTGTCCCAAAAATGGGAGATTGGCGGAAAATGGGTTAAGAGATCTAAGGAGACATCGCAGGCTTCTCTCCAGAATGGATCAGAAGATGCTGATTGAGAGTGTGTTTTTGTGAGAAGCGTTTCTCGCAGTAATTACAGCCGAATGGCTTTTCACCGGAATGGGTCATCAAATGCTGATTGAGATTGTTTTTTTGGGAAAAGCGTTTCTCGCAGTGATTACATCTAAATGGTTTTTCTCCGGAATGGGTCAACAGATGATGATTGAGAGTGATTTTTTGTGAAAATCGTTTTTTGCAGTGATTACAGCCGAATGGCTTCTCTCCGGAATGGATTAGAAGATGCTGTTTGAGATTGCCCTTTAGTGAGAAGCGGACTTCACAATAATCACAACCGAATGGCTTCTCCCCAGAATGGACCAGTAAATGTTTTTTAAGATTGCTTTTTTGTGAGAAACGTTTCTCGCAGTAATTACAGTCGAATGGCCTCTCTCCAGTATGAGTCAGCAGATGCTGATTCAGAGTAGCTTTTCGAGTGAAATGCTTTTCACAAATTTCACATCCAAATAGCTCTTCTCCATTATGGGTCATCGAAGGCTGATTGAGAGTTATATTTTGTGTTAAACCTTCCTCACAATGAATATAACCGAATGGCTTCTCTGTGGAATGAATAAGCAGGTGCTGTTTAAGACTGTTTCTGTGTCTAAAGCGGATTTCGCAATGAATACATTCAAATGGTTTCTCCCCAGAATGGAGCAGAAGATGCTCTTTGAGAGAGCTTTTGTATTTGAAGCGTTTTTCGCATTGATCACAACTAAATGGCTTCTCTGTAGTGTGGCTGAGCAAATGTAGTTTGAGGGTGTCTTTCTGTGGGAAACATTTCCCGCAGTGAATACAATCGAATGGCTTTTCCCCGGAGTGGATCATCAGATGACGATTTAGATGTTTTTTTTGAGAGAAGTGCTTCTCGCAATGATCACAGCTAAAGGATTTCTCTCCGGCATGGATTAGCATATGCTGTTTGAGATTGCCCTTTATTGAAAAGCTTTTCTCGGATTGATTACAGTTGAATGGCTTCTCTTCAAAAGTAATATATTTGTCGTTCGAATATTTATTCCGGCTTTTCTTTCCCTCATCATTTTTTATTGAAATATTGACATCTGAAAAAGAAGCGAATCAATTAATTAAGTTCATATTATGAATAGTGAATAATTTTCAACTTTTTTTTACAGTTGTATTTATCTATTCTTATAATTGGAGAATAAATACTTTAAAGTTGTTTATATTTATAGCGTGACAAATCAATTGCTGGGACTTTCGGGCTAAATTCGAAGAATTTGAAATTTCTAAATCAATTTGTTAATAAAGCAGCAAGGATTCAGGAAAAATCGATCACAACAGATGCTATATTCATTATAAGTCAGATAGTCGAGAAGTCAATTGAATTCAACAACCCGGCATATCTTTGCTTTGTGGACCTTACAAAGGCCTTCGATAGAATAAGATTAGAAGACATAATTGACTGCCTTAGAGAAAGTAAAGTTCCCGACCAAATGGTAAAATTAATAAAAGAACTAAACTCTAATAACAAAGCAAGAGTGAAATCAAACAACCAAATAACGGGGTTCATAGAAATAAAAAAAGGGGTGAGGCAGGGTGATTCGCTGAGTCCTATACTTTTCAACCTGATCATGGACAAAATAATAACATTTTAATCAAATTCGACCAGACGGCTATAAAACTAAATATGGAAATCTCTTTAAAGAGGACAAAATGCCTATCAATCTCTAAAACAAACCAAAGGTGTGAAATAAAACTAGGAGATACCATATTAGAAAAAGTCTCCAAATTCAACTATTTAGGAGTAGAAATATCGAGCAATAGGAATTTGAGAGAAGAAGTCAAAACTCAATGACTAAAGGAGCCCGAATATCCGGCTGTTTGAACAATTCAATAAGGCGAAACAGATATTGTCATGTCAGCGGAGAGTAAAGTTCGCATTTATAAGACCAGCGTGCACCAGTGTTGACATATGCTACAGAGACAAAGGCAGATACAATTTCCACCCAACAACTTCTCAGAACACCCGAGACAGAGGCGGCGTTAGGCGTGGGCGAAGTGGGCCACCGCCTACGGCCTCGCGGTCCGTGGGGTCTCTCGCAGCTCAAATACGCATAACTCGGACGCAACGTAAAAATTAAAAATTTATTCATTATAAAACGATAAATATATTGACATCATTATCTAGCCACGATATTCAAAATGAATTGATCACATTAATGTCAAAAACAGTTACCGAAGAAGTAATTCGTAGGGTAAAAGAGGCAAAATATTACTCTTTTTTGCTTGACTGCACAAGAGACTGTAGTAAAGTTGAACAAATGTCAGTTATCTTAAGATTTTGTAATACATCAACCGGCCATAGAAGAACACTTTATCGGATTTCTTGCTGTCTCTGAGACAACTGGAGAGTATTTATCTAATGCAATACTGGGAGAGCTAGAAAGAAATGGCTTAGATATTCAAAATTGTCGTGGCCAAGGATATGACAATAGTGAAAATATGGTTGGCGTTAAAACTCGGATATTAAATATTAATCCCAGGGCATTTTCACACCTTGCGGTTGTCACAGCTGGAATCTGTTGATGGAAGTAGCAGCTAGTTCTTCTGTAGCAGTAAAAACATTTTTTGGTTTTATCCAGAACATTTATGTGCTATTTTCAAGTTCCAGTAAACACTGGGAATTAATCAAGGACAAATTAAAGCTTACGATTAAGCCTTTATCGGACACAAGGTGGGAAAGCAGAATCGAGGCAGTGAATGAAGGCCATATTACTGCAATTCGATGATTTTGTTGAATGTATTGAAAGCTTAAAAAATCAAACAGAACTTAGTGATTGTGATTCGGTTTTAAACGAAATGCTCAGTTTGGAATTTATCATATCATTACATTTATGGTATGAGATATTATCGCGTGTAAATATTATAAGCAAATTATGGCAGTCTGTACAAGTTCATTTAAGCATTTCCCTTAAACATTTGCTTACATTTTGTGACTGGATCAAAGAATATCGACAAACTGGATTTGAAAAATGCTTGTCTGACTCTCGTCACTTTATTGAGAAAAGCAGGTATGATCTGCCAGAAGACTTTAAAAATAAAAGAGTAGCCAAAAAGAAAAGGATGTTTGATTATAAAACCAGAGATCAGCCTATACAGTCTCCCAAAAGTCTATAAGAGTCTGGTTTTTTAACACAATGGTCGATTCTATAATAAGCAATATGGATTCGAGATTTATGTCGTTAAATGAACATTTTGAAAATTTTGGTTTTCTCTAAGATTTGAGAAAATTAAAAAATATACCAAAAGAACAAATATTAAAAAACTGTCAAGATTTACACACAGTCCTGCGAGTGGGTGAAAGTAGTGACTTCCAACCTTACGAATTATATGAAGAATTACAAACAGTGATCCTAAATGTACCAGACTTAATTAAAGATGTGAAAGAACTGATTCAATACATAATAGAAAATAACTTGAAAGAAATTTACCCAAATATTTACATTGTGTATCGAATTTTGCTAACGATACAGGTAAGTACAGACTCCGCTGAAAGGAGCTTTTCAAAATTAAAACTTATAAAAAATTATTTGAGAAGTACAATGGGTCAGGAAAGACTTTCAGCTTTGGCAGTTTTATCTATTGAAGAAGACATAGCATCAAAGCTTAATTACGGTACACTCATTAAGGAGTTTAGTAAGGATAAAAGCAAGAAATTTCTGTTTGTTTAATTGTTTAATGTTAGTTATTACTTAATATTATGTAAGGTGAAGATTTTTGGATTTTTATAAATAAAAATTTACATTTTGTTGAAACTGAAAATTCGACAGTTTGTTAAAACTTTTTTGTTTTATTTCATCCTTTGTGAAACAACACTCCATCTTCTTAATTTTTAGAAATATCATCATTAAGTAAACAATTAAATATCCCAGCGCCTCCCATCAATCGCAGACCCCAAAGGTCGAAAATAATTTTCTCTTCACCCGGGGCGCGACCACAACGAGGCCGTGTAAATACAATCAATAACAAAGTTAAATTTAGAGAACGAAGAAAAGATTATTTTTATTACAGACAAAAGGATCAGCCGGGGCTCGAACCCGGGATCTTTGCATGTGTACTGCAATGCTTTGTCATAAGAGCTTTAGCTCCTATATCCACTAAGCTACTGATCCCTGAACCCAAACTAATACTTATTGTTTATATGAATTATGGAATTTCTTTTTTAATCCTCTCCTCGTTCATTTTCGCAGCGTGGACCTTGATTCATTGTCAACTTTGTTATTGATTGTATTTACACGGCTTTGTTGTGGTCGCGACCCGGGTGAAGAGAAAATGATTTTCGACCTTTGGGGTCAGCGATTGATGGGAGGCGCTGGGATATTTAATTGTTTAATTAATGAATCAAGGCCTACGCTGCGAAAAATGAACGAGGAGAGGATTAAAAAAGAAATTCCATAATTCATATAGACAATAAGTATTAGTTTGGGTTCATGGATCAGTAGCTTAGTGGATATAGGAGCTAAAGCTCTTATGACAAAGCATTGCAGTACACATGCAAATCCCGGGTTCGAGCCCCGGCTGATCCTTTTGTCTGTAATAAAAAGAATCTTTTTTTTCTTCTTCTTATTCTTCTATATAGGTGTGAACGCCTGTTTCTCCAACATATTACAATCAGTCATCAGGGTCATAACTCTCTTTCCATCGTTTTTTTGGTCTTCCACGGCTTCTGACCCCCTCGGAACGGTTTTTTGCCAATATTTTCGGGAGACGGTCGTCTTGCATTCTGTCTACATGGGCAGCCCAGCATCTTCTTCTTACATGAACCCAATCGACTATGTCCTGAAGACCGCTTATTTGCCTAAGGTGTTCGCTCCGGATTTTGTCATGTAGGGTCTTCGAATGGATGGCTCTTACAACTCTCATCTCAGTTGTCCGGAGAAGCTGCTTTGTAACGGTTGTGTCTGCCCTGGACTCAGCCCCATATGTTATTATCGGGCGAACACAGGTCTTATCATCATCATCAGCCTGTCGATAGCGACAATCCACTGCTGAATATAGGCCTCTTCCATCAAATGGAAGGGGGTTGGCATTAAGTCACCACGCTTGCCAGACGGATTGGTGACTAGGAATCAGATTTTAGCCGGTCAAATATCAATGCAGGGACTCGGACTCGAACCCGGGACTCCTGCTTAGAAGGCTAGTGTCTTTAAGCTCTCGGCTAATCCGATTCCCCAGGTCTTATATATCCTAATTTTTCTTTCGGCAGACATAAACTTATTTTTCCAGACTAGATTGGATAGACAGCCCGAAATTTTTGATCCTTTGATGACTTGCGAAGTTACTTCTTCCTTAAGGTTTCGTCTGCTAGAAATCTGAACTCCCAGATAGTTAAAGCTTGGGGCTTGTTCTATTGGACTATTGTTGATGAGTAAGTTACACCTAAGGGAAGCTTTTGCAATCGCCATGCATTTTGTCTTGGTGCTAGAGACTTGCATGTTAAGCCGACCGGAATTTTCAGAGAATTTGTCCAGGAGAATTTGAAGGTCCTCTTCACACTCCGCCATCAGGACCGCGTCATCAGCATAGTACACCACTGGCAAAGTAGTTTCCCCCAATTTGTAGCCAAGGTGTTCGGGTAGATTTTTGATAATGTCGTCCATTTTCACGTTGAAGAGCATAGAACTCAATGAATCTCCCTGTCTTACTCCACTGAAGATGCTAATAGGTTTTGTTCTCTCACTATTGGATTTGATGTAAAATAATGTCTTTTCTTCGTTCTCTAAATTTAATCATCATTAAGTTTCACCTAAAACTTACATCGATTTCCCTAATTATAAGTAAAAATTGGACAGTTTCAAAAAAAAATTCTCTCTATGTAAAATTGCGCCACCATGGAAGGGGGGGGGGGCTCGCAAAATTTACCTCGCCCACATAAAATTTTGGTCCACTGAACCGAGATGAGGATAATTAGAACTATACAGGGGTGAACACTAAGAGATAGAGTCCGCAGTGAACATTTAAGGGAGATAAGCGGCATACCGGATATAGTCGACTGGGTCGGTATTAGAAAAAGAGAATGGGCAGCCCATGTAGATCGTATAGGAGAGGACCGATTGGCCAAAGTAGAAAAAGAAAGTCGTCCCCAGGGTGTAAGAAACCGAAGAAGGCAAAAAAAAGATGGAAAGCGGGCCTAAATGTACATCCTGACTAAAAATCGAATGGAACAACGACCTTCATTTGGAGAAACTGGCGCAGGCCTATTGAAAAGATGAAGAAGAAGAGAATAAAGTTCTTTATTTATTTACAAGGACTTATTGTGAAAGTTTGATCTAAAAGTAATAAATATATAGAAAAAAAAATTCACCTTTATTTATTAGATTCCTCTTCAATTGTGATAGTTTTGATTTTAATATTGAGATTAACGTTTTGTAAATGCATTTCTTTTGATGTTTATTCAGAAATTCTTCACTAATGAACATGGTGTGGCAATAACAACACATACAGAGAGGACCTGAAAAAAGAGAGAGTGAAATGCAACAGAGCATATTAATATTTGTGATAACAACGAGATAAGAATACACCTTCAAGTAAATAAGCCCAAAAAGTGAAAGAGAAAATAGTTATATTATAATATTACCTATATTTGGGAGGTGGTTTTGGCACAGATATCTTCACAGGGTTTAAAAGAGCTCTAAAATTTGGCCCAGGCGAAGGGCATAAAATATAACCCCGCCATCTAGACACAATCTTGGCATTTGGATTGTATACTAATAGGGTTTTAAATTATAGCTCAGTAAAATTGGGCCCGATACAAAGAGAATATAATTGTAATTTTTTATCTTTTCTCAGTTTTGAGCAGTTATTTTTTGCAGCAAAAATTTCGAAGGGTCCTATAATAATCAAAGTATTTATTTATTTATTTATTTATAGAGCATCGCCCATAACAAGTTAGTTCGAGTGGTCAAACATACAACATAAAAAAAAAAGAAACAATATTAAATTACAATATGCAGTTCCCCAAAGCAGTTACAAAAAACAATACAAAAATAAACAAGACAATACATACTTGGGCGTAAATAGTAGGTGGGATCCATGCCCTCCCCCCCTCACCCTCTTTTTAGGAATCAGAATTTTAGTATGGGAATCTCAGATTCACTAATAAATGATAACTATCTATCTATCTACTCTTATTAAACGAGCAAAAATTGTATATATATTTATATATTTTTATCTTAGTTCTATTTTGAAAACGGCTCTACCGATTTTGATAAATCCAACTCTATTAACAAGTTTTGAGGATGAGAAAACGATCTGGCTAGGTCTGGACCTCATCAAAATTCATCTTAATTGATCTTTTCTTAATTAAAGTAATTATTGGTAGATGAAAATCTAAATAAAAAAAGTTTGTTTACATTTTTTTCAATTATCTTTTATTTATTAATTGGTTTTTTAATTTTAAAACCCACTAATAGGTTATAACAAATATTATATTATATTAAAATTAGGATTTTTTTTAATTAACAGGTGTCTAAATCATAATATTACAGGTGAATTCATAACAAAACAGGTGTGTTTACAAATAAAGTGGTTGAAGTGGCTTTTTTTTATATAACTTGGAAACAAATCTTATTTAATTTTATGTTTTTATTTCAAATCATATACGATTATATTTTTTATTATTTTTTTATTTAGTAGGGGTGGCGGTGGGGGCGAGGTGCCTGGTTTCGGGTGGGGGCTCCAGGAGGCGTGTACTAAATAGATTTGTATTTTTTTTAATTTGGTTACCGTGCATCGCTCGGTGGCACCAGGTACTATCTTATAATAGACCGAGAGCTACTGTCCATCTTGGTAGCTTATTTTAGAACCCAAATAACATATCCCATATAGTGTAGTGTGATCAGCACACACCCCTCGCCAAAGCGAGTCGTTTTTAGGGGTAAACGACCCCTGAAGGTGTCAAAAAATACCGTAAAATCCCCTCATTGATTATAACTCCTAAACTGTTTACTCTACGTCAAATTTCATTAGAAGCAAAATTGTAGAAGATGTAATTTTTGACATTGTTGTTTAAAAAAAATTGAAAATATGCACCCAAAATGGGGGAGAGGGGGGTCAAAAATGAAAATTCTAGCTCTTTCGACCAAACTCAACCAAATTTTGTATATAAAATCAAATGGGCCTCCAAAAGGCTAGAAATGCAAAAACTAAGTTAAGTTTGGTACAATGGCCTAGATTTTTATTTTTCACCCTCCCCCCCATTTTGGGTGGTTAGTTTTTGCATTTTTAGCCTTCTGAGGGTCCACAGAATATGTATACGAAATTTGGTGGAGTTTGATCGAAAGGGCTAGAATTTTCATTTTTGACCCCCCCCCCCCCCCACCATTTTTGGGGGTTATTTTAAATTTTTTAAACAACAATGTCACAAATTACATCTTCTACAATTTTGCTTCTTATGGAATTTGTCATAGAGTAAACATTTTAGGAGTTATAATCAATGAGGTGATTTAACGGTATTTTTTAACATCTTCAGGGGTCGATTACCTCTAAAAACTCGATTTGGCGAGGGGTATGTGCTGATCACACTACAGTATTTGGGTTATGATATCAGTTTCCAAAATGGACAGTAGCTCTCGGTAAAATATGTATTAATTATAAATAAATTATATAAAGTTGAACGAAACACATGTTTATTTTTACTTTACCATACAGGGTATTTAATGTGCATGAAAAGTGGGTTTTTTGCTTCTTTTTTTTCGAAATATCTCAAAAACGGCTGAAACTATTTTGATTAAAAAAATTGAGCGAAACCATGGCATTTCGCTCTACAAAAAAGCTCTAATAAGTGAACACCGAAAAAATTATATTTTTCGAGATAATAATTGTTTTGTCAAAATGTCTGTTAGTTAGTCTGGTTGTCCGTTAGTCTTTGATGCGTTACCAAATTTTTGTGCTGATTAGATTTTGTTCCACATAGACCCAAAATTAAAGGGCGCGGGGGGGGGGGGGGCTAAAAAATAAAAATCTAGGCCATTTGAGCAAACTCAACTAAATTTTGTATTACAGTGAAAGCAAAGTTTTAAGTATCTTTTTGAGTGTCTTTTTTTGAAAAAAGATGGAAATTATTTCAAAAATCAACCCAGACCTATAATATTAATAAATAAATTTAACTTTTAAGGTCATCATAGATATTAGAGAAATATTTTTTTTTACATTGCCTATCAGAGAGGTTCGTCCCCTTAGGAATCGAACCCAAGCGCTAACTAAGCTTGCCGGGCCAGTAGCCAAACCCTTAAGACAAATCTCTCTCTGACATGCAACATATTTATATAAGTATTATAGCTAAAGATTTTTCACTCCCTTCAACGTAAAAATATTTCTCTTATATCTATGATGTCCTTAAAAGTTAAATTCATTTATTAAATTTTGTATATTTAATCAGTGGGACACGATAAGTCAAAAAAATGCAAAAACTAACCGCCCAAAATGGAGGAGGGGGGTGTAGGGTCATCATCATCATTGAGTATACAGTCCTAAGACTGGTTTGATGCAACCGCCCGTCTCCACTAGGCTTTGTCTCCGGCCAGCTGTTTGACCTCTCTAAATGTCTGGCATCCCATATCCCCAATTATTTGGTTGAAATATTCTAATCTGGGCCTTCCCCTTTTCTTTCCCACCTCCCCCTCCAAGATATCCACCCCTAAGCAGTCCCCCATGTCTCAGTGTGTGCCCCATCATCTGACCTCTTCTCTTCTTCACTCTTCCACAAAGTTCTTCTTTCTCCGATTCTTCCAAGAACTTCTTCATTTGTAATTTTATCCATCCATTTGATATTCATCATTCTTCTGTAGCACCACATTTCGAAAGCCTCTAATCTCTTTCTCTCCGCTTTTCTAATTGTCCAGGTTTCACACCCGTACATGGCTATGCTTCATATATACTAGTATGTCTTCAATAGCAACTTCCTGTTTGCTAAGCTGATTGAGGAGGAGCATAGTAGTTTTTGTTTTGAATTAAACCCCATTTTTGCTTGGGAAATTCTTAATTTAATTTCGTTTTCCTCCCATCCCATGTTATTTAACTTCCTAGGTTGCGAAATTTCTCAACTCCGTCTAGGTTTTCTTGGTTAATTTTGATGCATTCCTGTCTCGTTTGTTCTTTTTTTCTACAAACTAGGACCTTGGTTTTATTCTTGTTTATTTTCATTTAGGGTTCATGTAGGGTCAGAAAATGAAAATATAGGCCCTTGTCAAGTGGATGGGCACATCAGTTTATTTATTTCTATAATAATGATAATTATATTGTTGTTGTCATGGCAACATATTTAAAATAAATTGGTTTAGTTATATCAATAAATAATAAGTTGGAGGTTTATAATAGAAGATTTGGAAGCCCCTCATTAATGAATGTAATTAATTTTGTAAGCCTCTTTTAAAAGCCCCCCACCCCCATAATTAGAATTTTTCTTAATTTTAAATAATTCTAGAGAGAATTTGTACTTTTGTCTCGTGGTATTTTTACCCGGCTAGGCCCTATAAGTAACTAAGTATAGGTTTATTTTTAACATTTTCAATTTATCTTTTGAAATCTTGTGGGGGGGTCTCAGCTTCTTTGCAAACAAGTTAGAAGTTTCTATCTAGGCAGACTGAAATTTACTCATTAATTTATGTTTATTTTTATATTAAATGATAGCATTAGTTCTATTTATTATACATAATATCTAGATCAATATTTATAAATAACTAACCTGTATAAATGGCGAGTCCGTTTTGATCTGTAGAGAATTCAGCCATCATAATAGATTTATATATAAAGAGCAGATTTCTAAAATAATTAGAAAGATAGAAGAATATTAGAGATGATTAATTTGGCATTTGATTAAACTCGCAAAAAAAAGCGAAAGGAAAATTTATAAAAATCAATTTCTGATTACATAGATACAATATAAAGATGCTAAGCTCGGGCATTTTTTATGGAACATTTAAATAGTTATTAGTCCCACCGCTAAGTCGCTATTATCGCATACAAGGACCCACACCAAAAGACAAACTTGGTATTATTTTTATCCCACTTCAAAAAAGGAGGTTTTTAAAGAAATTAACTTTTAAACTTTTAGTTTTAATTTTTTCTTAACCCTGCTGCCTTCTTTGGGTCTATGTGACCCGAAACGAAGTTTAAACTAATCTATTTCTTTTATTTGTTTCCTATATGATCTAAAAATTTATGACTTTGCTTATTTATGATATTTCTTTAGAGATATAACATGAAAAGAGAATTTTTTTTTTATTATCTCTACTTCAATTTGTTGCATTTGTCTCCCTTTGGGTCACCAAGACCCGGATGTATTCAATACATTTTACAATCAATATTTATATTTTTCCCATTTGACAAATTTCTTTCCATATTTTTTTAACATATAAACATTCAAATTTCCGTTGTCGAACTATATAAAGACAGCATTTTTGAGGGTGCACTCATTTATTTCTAGTACTCTGTTCAGTGAAGTAGCTATCTAATTTGTTCCATAATGGCAAGACGATTTCTTACTGAGGAAGAATTAGAAGCATTAGTGAATGCATCAGACAGCGTTGAAGTTTTTTCTGAAGAAGAAAATCACACCAGTGATGGTAGCGATCGTCGAAGTTCAGAATCCGAAGAAAACTCTTCTAATAATGAGGATTTACCAGAAAATATACACAGTGTCGAAGTCAAGTCCAAAGATAAAAACATCACATGGTTTACCGAACCCTTTCCTGAGCATTGAAGAAATTCAAGAGAAAATATACTCAAGCTGACCCCGGGTCCAACAAGATATGCCACTTCAAGAGTAAGTGATATAAAATCATCTTTTCAACTAATTTTCAAAATACACTTATGAACATTGTATTGAAAATGACCAATATTGAAGGTAGAAGAGTGTTCCCAAATAACTGGAAAGAATTAGATAAAATTACCCTTGAAGCATATATTGGTTTACTTTTATTGGCTGGTGTATATAAATCGCATGGTGAATCAACTAAAAGCTTGTGGAATCCAGACACAGGTAGAGCAATTTTTCCTGCTACGATGTCTCTAAAGCTTTTTGAAAGTATTTCACGTGTGTTGCGATTTGATGATAAGTCTGATCGTCGAGAGAGAAGAGCAAAAGATAAACTTGCACCTATTAGAAATTTATGGGAACAATGGATGGAAATACTTTCAAAATTATATAATCCTGGTATAAATGTAACTGTTGATGAACAACTGGTGGCTTTTCGAGGACGTTGTCCATTCAAACAATACATCCCAAGTAAACCTGCCAAATATGGAATAAAGATTTGTACTTTATGTGACAGTAATAGTGCATATGTTTTGAAAACACAAATATATACAGGCAAATTACCTGGTGGAGCACCCGAGAAGAATCAAGGTATGCGAGTTGTTATGGATCTGACATATGGTCTAAGAGGACAAAATGTTACGTGTGACAATTTTTTCACATCATATTTATTAGGTCAATCACTTCTCAAAAGAAATGTTACAATGTTGTGGACAGTAAGAAAAAACAAGCCTGAACTCCCTAACAACATTTCGAATAAAGAAACTACAAACAGTTCAAAATTTTATTTCACTAAAGATACCACTTTGGTGTCTTACATCCCGAAAAAGAATAAGAACGTTATTCTGATGAGTACAATTCATAAAAACAAGGAAGTGAGTAACAGAGCAGATAAAAAACCAAAAATGATTCTTGACTACAATGCTACAAAAGGAGCAGTTGACACGCTTGATCAACTGATTGCAACCTATACATGCAAGAGGAAATCCAATCGTTGGCCGATGATTGTCTTTTACAATATTCTTGGCACAACAGCCTACAATGCTTTTGTATTATGGAGAGAAATAAATCCAGAGTGGAAAAAAAACAATCTCTTCAAAAGAAGAATATTTCTTGAAGAATTGGGAAGAAGTTTAGTTACCCCATATATTGAGAATCGACAAAGACAACCTCGAAATGAACCTTCACTTGGTATTGTAGAGAAAATAAAAAAGCACGACACTTCTGAGCCAAGCACAAGTCGATGCTCCTCTTCTTTCAAATGTGCAAGATGCAAGTTTTGTCCGTCAAGTTGTGACAATAAAACATCAACAACATGCTGTGTTTCTAAGAAATATCTTTGTAAAGCACATGTTTCTTATTATTGTCCAAACTGTAAAAAATAAAATATATAAATGTTAGTAGAAACGTTATTATAAATAAAATATTATTTTGAAGAAATTTTTTATTTTATTTAATCCTATTTAAATTATTGTTAATAATATTCTTATTTTATTAAATTATATTAGCGAATGTATTTTATGTCAAATGAAGGTTTAATTGATAAAATACTTTTCCTAACACCTTGTCTCTAAAACTAAGCACTTCGGGTCACCATGACCCGAAAGAATACAAGTGAGCGATAATTTTAAAGAAGGCTTTCTTAAAGCAATTTGAACCGCGAAAGTTAAATAATATGATCAATAATTTCTTATGTTAATTCTACATATTAGAAAATGATTTTATTATTTTTTGATTTTTTGAAAAGGAAAAATAAATTGAGCATCCGTCAGGACTCGAACCCGAGTCTCTCTCCTTCAAGCGAAGAGCGGCTTACCAACTAGCCCTCGGATGGAGGTTCTCAATTCGACTGAATTTTTTTGTCTATGTTACCTGATTTCTTCGCCAATTGTGAACCGATTTTGATGATTTTTTTGCATTGGATTCAGTTTAGTTTCCGATTGGTAAAAATATAAATTTCATTGGTATTGGACCTTTTTTGTTATGTTTGTTCAGGCATAACTTCTTTGTTTATGAACCGATTTTAATCATTCTTTCTGCGTTTGGATCAGTATAGCTCCAAGATAGTCAAGATACCTAACTATTTATTTATTTTAAGTATGTTCAGCGAGAAATGTTTGCCTCGTGGACCGATTTCGATGATTATTTTTTATCGGAAAGGTGGTACCATAGGGGTAGTCCCATATTAATTTGGTCAAGTTCTGATATGATCAATGCCAAAATAACGTAAATCTCTAATTCTTATGAGCAAATAATAATCAAAATTATAATAAATATAATCTTTTATAAAAAAATATCTTAAAATATGCATTTAAAACCCCCTAACGTTTCTAGATAATTTCTCTATTTATGAATTGAATTTTATTATCATTTTCTGATTCATTCGCCCGACCCTTTCTCTTACGAGATGCATGTAAGGTATTATATTAAGTCACTATTAATAACATCACTAAAAAGAGAAAAATAAAAATAATTTTTAGAAAAATAAAACCGACTTCAAAAAAATTAAATGCAACAAATAAAATAATAATAACTCAAAAATCAAATAAAATGCACTTAAAAGGTATAAAATAATTATCTAATTTAGTTACAACTAAACGACGAAATATTAACATGAAATCACTTTTTGAAGTCGGTGCCAAACAAACTATATAAACGAGCTTACCCGGCAAACCTATCCTGCCCAAAGCCCAGAGAAATAAGGCTTTTTCTTAAAGCCAACTGGGATGAAATGCGTAACTTCTTCAGCCGTTTCCCATGGAATGATTACTGCTTCAGAAACAAAAATGCCACCGAATGTGCCTCTGCATTCTCTGAAGTGATTCAAATGGGCATCGAGTTATATGTCCCTTTCAAACGGGTAACTGGAAAACAGGACTCCAAGCCCTGGTTCAATAAGTCTTGCTCCGAAGCAGTCAAACAAAAAAATCATGCTTTCTATAATTGGTCTTCGACACCATCAGAGTACAATCGCGTTCTCCTCACAAAAGCCCGCGCCCACTGTAAAAAAACAATCGATAATGCGATGAAGTCCTTCATTCAGAAAAAAGCTGACAGGCTAGCAGCTTGCCCCAGCAGTTCAAACCAATTCTGGTCCCTTGATAAGTATGTAAAAAGAAATTTTACAAACTCAGGAGACCCGGCTCTAACCAACTCACTCGACTCCCTGGCTCACCGAAGAACCGTTTCTGCCCTTTCCCTGTACTACAGATACTATCACGGTGTCTGTTCAGTCGAGCTGAAATCAATTATCCCCCCTAATGTCCTCTTTACGAGAAACACGCGGTTTTCTAACGCTCAGCACCCCTTCGCTGTCAAATTGGATAAAAGTCGAACAAGCGCTTTCGCCAACTCTTTAATCCCTATGACCTCCAGAGACTGGAACTCGCTCCCTGCCACCATCTTTCCCGCGACTTATAACCTTCAGCTATTTAAGATCCGTATCCACAGATACCTTCGACCCCCGCCCAACCCATAAAATTCTTTCTTCTTTTCACGATGGAGGGGCCAACCCAGGCCTTTAGGGGTTGCACCTTTTTTGGTGTAACTCCTTCTCTCATCATTATCATAAAAAAAAAAAAAACGTATTAACTAAGATCCGTCGAGTGCGATTCATAAAATGTATATGTTTGGCACCGACTTCAAAAAGTGATTTCATGTTAATATTTCATCGTTTAGTTGTAACTAAATAAGATAATTATTTTATACCTTTTAGTGCATTTTATTTGATTTTGGAGTTCTTATTATTTTATTTGTTGCATTTAATTTTTTTGAAGTCGGTTTTATTTTTGAAATTGACATTATGCTGTTTTTTTGGTATGAAGATAAATGAATAAGAGGGTTCATTGCGTTTTCCAAATTTACCTGCTATATACAAGGTGTTTGCTCAGAACTCGTTCATTAAATCAGAAAATTTTGAACTTTAACATATTTATGTTTTGGAATATGCTCTTTTTAAAATAAATTATTAACAACTCTTATTTTCTATGGAACCCCCCAAATATTTGTGCATCATTAAATTAAGTGTTAAAAACTAAGATGATTTTGTATAATGCACTTGATGTCTAAAATTTATTTTTTCTGAGTTATTTTAGATAGTTTGTAAAATCTACCAATTTAGCGTTCATCTTTAAAAATTAATAATAATTAAACTATTGTTTGTAGAATTAATTTGATCAATCAGAACCCTTAATTAGACATTAAAGATCCTTATTTAATCATAAAAATTCAATTTTTATATCCAGGATGAACATAATAATCATTTATTTCTGAAAATCAAAAAGTTGTTAATACTCAATTTTTTCAAATGGAACATGCCATAAATTTTAGTATTTTTGAATTCTAGATAAAAATCAATAAGAGTTTAATAAATATTCCCTATACCTAAAATGAATAGTTTTTTAAATAAAAAATATTTTAAAATTTCACTAGTCTAGATATTAATGAATTATGTATAAATCATTAAGATCTGGATGGAGTGAAATTTTAAATATTTTTTATTTAAAAAACTATTCATTTTAGATATAGAGAATATTTAATAAACTCTTATTGGATTTTTATGTACCCTATACTATTAACTAACTCTAAGGCAAAGTTGTAGAGGATGTGATTTCTTAAATTTTTATTTAAAAAAAAACTCGCTACCCCCCCAGGAGGGTCAATAAATGTAAATTCTAGCGCTTTGAACCAAACTTAACCAAAATTTGTATAACTAATCTGTAGGCCCCCAAGAGGACTAGAAATACAAAAAATTGCCAACCAAAGTGGGCGGGGGTCAAAAGATTGAAATTGCATTCGCAATTGGCATAAAAACGGCTGGAGATATTCTTATAAAATTTTGTATTTGGATCAGTGGTCTTTTAACTTCAAATCTGAGCTATAGAATAGTTTGATATATTCTGCTAGCAAGAGGCGGGCCTCAGGGAGGAAATCCCCTGACTCCCAAGAGGCTAGCTAAATTAAATGTTGCAAAAGATGTGACATCCCGACTGGGGAGGAGGTCGGTGCCTAAGTGAAATTCCCTCGAGTTAACACTTATTGTTTGCCCATAGGTGCTAAACGCCGGGTCTCAAAATGTGCCGCCTGGAAGCGAGACGGTTGCCACCTCTGCAGCTGCATCGGCTGCTACTACTTCCACAATGTCTACAAATCAACAGCTGCAGCAACAACAACCACAAGAATTAAGAATTGAAGATTCCCTCTCTTTTCTTACCACAGTGAAGGTTAAAATGAAAAATAATTCCCAAGTGTACGAGAAGTTTTTAAGACATTATGAAAGAGATGAAAACTCAAAATATTTATATACCCCGTCTGATTCAAGGAGTGTCAAAACTCTTTAAAGGACATTCCGAACTAATCGCTGGCTTTAATATTTTTTTACCGCCTGGTTATAAAATAGAATTTCAAGATGGCGAACAGGTAACATATTTTTTCTTATTTTATAACATGTATGAGCCGTTTATTTTGAAAGTAGCCGAAGTCCATTTATGTTCAATTCGAGATATCGAATATATATGAGTTTGAGAATCCCTTGGTAACAAAGAAGTCTAGCAGATCAGGTAATCTATTTGGATCTGTAGGCCAATAAGTCGCTTTACCGGTAGATATATCAATGTATCCTTTATTCCATACTGTTTTGAATAGGTTTCTGCCTTTAGGCTTTATTAATCTAGACCCAAAAGATATATGTTTTGAGTTGACTTCTGAGGATTCGGATCATATCCTGTCATGGAAAATGCTGGGCATCTATAAATCTAAGAGTTATAACAAAAAAATGGTACAAGTAAACGTTCTAGTCAACAAAATTTTTAAACTAGATTAAATTTGCTACAATTTAAACAAAGTTTCATCTTAATGGAATAAATGGTAATCTGTTCAACAATGAGGTTGAAGTTTTGAAAAACTGCAATTTTTTACAAAAAATCGCAGTTTTTCCTTCATAAAATAAAAACCACTGATCCTAGAAACTTGATTCTGCTCATTCTCTAGAAATTTTATTGACTTGACGATTTACTTGGATAAAAGTCTTAGATTTCTAGATATCCAGCATTTCCCATGACACTTCTGAGGATTCGAATCATATCCTGTCATGGAAAATGCTGGATATCTATAAATCTAAATCTTTTATCAAGTAAACCTTCAAGTCAACAAAATTTTCTAGAGAATGAGACAGGAATCAAGTTTCTAGGATGAGTGGTATTTATTTTATGAAGGAAAAACTGCGATTTTTTGTAAAATTTATCATTTCCTGTCAAGAAAATGCTGGATATCTATAAATCTAAGAGTTTTAGTAAACGTTCTAGTTAACAAAATTTCTTAATGAATGAGATAGCATTCAAGTTTCTAGGATGAGTGGTTTTTATTTTATGAAGGAAAGATTGCGATTTTTTCAACCTCATTGCGGTACGGATTACTATTTATCTAATTAAGATTAAACTTTGTTTGAATTGTAGCAAATTTAATCTAGTTTAAAAATGTATAGAGTGATCTTTGTCGAAAACGTGCTCCTTCACGGTCAAAATGGGAAAATATCGAAAAAAGTGCGAGTTTTTGGGTGATCCGGGGGGGCTGCTGCGGAGGTCGAAAACTTGGATTTTGCGCTTGAGCCCGAACGGTTGTTAGGAGAAAAAACCTAAATAATGAAATTTGTAGGAAATATGAACTTTCATTTTGAATAGGAAGGTTATTTACGAATAGTTGATAGTTTTCGTGTTATATGCGGAAAACCCGCCAAAAATGGGAATTTTCACCTTTTTTTGCATTTTCTACAATGTTGCGTCACGAAATTTTGGTGGAAGACCTCAGATTTGCATTCAGCGCCCTAAAAAACATATACCCAGGTAACACACAATATCCTCAGAATATTCTAAGAAGATTTAAATGTCCTTAGAATATCCTTAGAATATTCTTAGGATATTGTGGTTACCTGGGTATATTCAAAAAATCAGAACTACCCCAAAACTTTCCCCATAGCTCAATTGGACTAATTCACTAACGATTACAAAGATAATCATAACAAAATGACTGCTGGCTTAATCCCAACAGTAAGGAATTGAAATAATGGAATTATTATGAGTAAAAAGAAACTGTGTTGTGTTTATAAATATAGGAAACAAGATTTATTGAATGAGTGCAAATGTGTATAAGAGAAATAGTGTACAGATTATTGGAAAGTATCATGAAGGTGTGGACAATCCATTAAAAAATCGTTTTGTTTATTTATTAAGTCAGAGACCTCGCAAGTCAGCATTTCATTTATTCTCTTCCAAAGTCCGTTACAGTATCGTCAACAAAGGGCAAGAATTTCTTCTGGCTTCTTTTTGCAAAGGAAAAGCAAATGCCGATTAAGATGTTTTTTTTGAGAGAAACGTTTCTCGCAATAATCGCAACCGAATGGCTTCTCTCCAGAATGGACCAGTAAATGTTTCTTAAGATTGCTTTTTTGTGAGAAATGTTTCTCGCAGTGATCACAGTCGAACGGCTTCTCCCCAGAATGAGTCAGCAGATGCTGATTCAGAGTGGCTTTTCGAGCGAAGAGCTTTTCACAAATTTCACAGCCAAATAGCTTTTCTCTATTATGGGTCATCGGAGGCTGATTGAGAGTTATATTTTGTGTTAAACCTTCCTCACAATGAATATAACCGAATGGCTTCTCTGTGGAATGAATAAGCAGGTGCTGTTTAAGACTGTTTCTGTGTCTAAAGCGGATTTCGCAATGAATACATTCAAATGGTTTCTCCCCAGAATGGAGCAGAAGATGCTCTTTGAGAGAGCTTTTGTATTTGAAGCGCTTTTCGCATTGATCACAACTAAATGGCTTGTCTGTAGTGTGGCTGAGCAAATGCAGTTTGAGGGTGTGTTTCTGTGGGAAGCATTTCCCGCAGTGAATACAATCGAATGGCTTTTCCCCGGAGTGGATCATCAGATGACGATTTAGTGTGATTTTTTGTGAAAAGCGTTTTTTGCAGTGATTACAGCCGAATGGCTTTTCTCCGGCATGGATTAGCATATGCTTTTTGAGATTGCCTTTTATTGAGAAGCTTTTCTCGCATTGATTACAGTAGAATGGCTTCTCTTCAAAAGTAGTATATTTGTCGTTCAAATATTTATTCCGGCTTTTCTTTCCTCTATCATTTTTTATTGAAAGATTGACATCTGAAAAAGAAGCGAATCAATTAATTAAGTTCATATTTTGAATAGTGAATAATTTTCAACTTTTTTTTTACAGTTGTATTTATCTATTCCTATCATTGGAGAATAAATACATATATTTTGTTTATTGGGCCTCCGAGGAGCGGGCCGCCTCTTACAAAGATAAAAGGATTATTACACAAATTCATCAACAAATTTCACACTTTCAGCTTGAGAACAAATAAATTCAGATTCAGAGCGGGTGGCTGGGAGAGCCAGGATTAATCCTGACTCACATTTCACATTTCTTTTTTTTGTATTTACAATAAAATAATCATACGCCACCCGCTCTATATGTTCTTCTGCTGAAAGAGTAAAAATTAAGGAGAGATCCCCACATCGCCCTATATGTCAAATTGTTTATTGTTTTTTGGGATATACCCAGGGCGATGAGGGACTCCACCGCTTTATGCCACCATACTCCCTTCCACGAGAGTGTGATGGCCTCGACCCTGACCGAGTAAAGTTGTTTATATTTATAGCGTGACAAATCAATTGCTGGGACTTTCGGGCCAAATTCGAAGAATTTGAAATTTCTAAATCAATTTGTTAATAAAGTTGTTTATTTATTTACAAGGACTTATTGCGAAAGTTTGATCTAAAAGTAATAAATGTAGGTTTGAAATCTTATTATAGAAATTGTTTAATTACGCTCATCTGCAACACAGATGTAATGGTCAAGTGATTTTCGCCCCGATAAACGAACCCTTGTAAAAAACGTCTTCAGCCCTTTGTCAAGTACCCCATGGAAGTCTCTGAGATTATATGACGAGAGGAAATACATAATAAATTCAAGAGTATGATGACAAGTCTGTGAATTCTCCAAATATTGTTATTAACGAATGTATGCAATTTTCCATCTATGTCACGTGATATTTGTCCCCACCACCCTTAATGAAATCATGTCAGCAGAGGCACTTGCAAACTTGCAATCAGACAACGAATAGTCTAGCTTCAGATTCAAACGCGACACGATAGATTCAACCCCCTCTGCTTAAACGAATAAAGAAGTCTCTCTTAACGATTACAATTACGCCTTTTATTAATTAATGCCCTTCAAGTGAAAGTTGTCATTTAAACCTGTATATAGAATATTATACCTGTTAATAAATATTTTATCTTATATGAGCACCTTTTATTTGATCAACCCCTAGACACAAAAGACGTCAAAACACAATGAACTCACACGCAGGGATTACTGAAGAATACAAACCCCACATAAATTTATGAAAAAAATTCACCTTTATTTATTAGATTCCTCTTCAATTGTGATAGTTTTGATTTTAATATTGAGATTAACGCTTTGTAAATGCATTTCTTTTGATGTTTATTCAGAAATTCTTCACTAATGAACATGGTGTGGCAATAACAACACATACAGAGAGGACCTGAAAAAAAGAGAGAGTGAAATGCAACAGAGCATATTAATATTTGTGATAACAACGAGATAAGAATACACCTCCAAGTAAATGGGCCCAAAAAGTCAATTATGTAATCTATCTTGAGGAGAGCACTAAATCTCAATAATATAGCTTAAATGGATTCTGAGATAATTTTGGCACTCACTGACCTACAGACTCAATGACTGACAGGTCATCAAAGCCCGAGAGGTGAGCCGCGATTGGAATTAGGTGTACACGTCTTTGGAATTATTTTGGAATTCATTAGATAAATAATGCGCCTTCTACTTGGAAATGAAAGTGGAAGTGGAAGTAGGTGTACACAATATTAGGTCGCCTCGTCAAAACCTATAGGTTACTTCCAATCATCCAGATTTTGTGACACAAGCAAAGGAAAAATTCCAAAAATCCAAACTTTCTATCCTGCATCCCCTTCAAAATGGGGAGAGGGTCAAAAATGAAAATTCTAGCCCGTTGGTCCAAACTCAACCAAATTTCACTACTTGGCCTGTTTTTCATAGAATGTTTTGGGTGAGATATTAAATTACAATATGCTGTTCCCCAAAGCAGTTTCAAAAAACAATACAAAAACAAACAATAAGAAAATACATAGATGGGCGTAAGTGGGAGGTGGGAGGCGTGCCCCCCCCCTCCCTCCTCTGCTTTTCAAGAAGCAGAATTTTAGTATAGGGATCACAGATTCTCTGATAAATGATTTATATCTTATCGAAGGGTGAACCGCTACCTAAAATCGTGTACACCTACTTCCGACTTCCACTCCCAAGTAGAAGACAATATAGTAGATGACAATAGATTATCTAATGAATTCCAAAGTAATTCCAAATACGATTTACACCTAATTCCAGTCGCGGTTCACCCCTCGTATCTTATAATACATATTAATTATAAATAAATTATATGAATTAAATAAAAAATTTACATTTTAGAGACAATGTGATCTTAGTGAAAAATTATCTTAATGATTATTATGTATTTATTGCATGCCAGAGGGTTTCATCCTCTTGGGATCGAACCCAAGTGCTAACGTTGTTATCCGGGCTCTTATAGCTTACCATAGAAATTAATTGCCTTCGACATATAGATATAATAAAAGCAAGGAAATTATATACAGTTGAACGAAACACATGTTTATTTTTCATTTCTATATTAATGATAATTATATTTAAATAATTAGCGTCAAGATTTAAGCATCTTCTTGAGTCTCTTTTTTTGAAAAAAGATGGAATTTTTTCAAAAATCAACCCAGGTTAGGTACATAACTAACCATTATAATATTAAAAAATGAATTTATTTTTTTAAGAACGAATCTAAGATTTTAGTAGAAATATACTAGCCTTCGACGCCCCTCTTTCTACCCAGAAGGCTCGCCCCCTGCACCCCCCCCCCGAAACCCACCCTAATCACCACCCCAATGTACAGACAAAAGCTTAATTTTATATATATAATTTTTTTTTTTTTTTTTTTGGCTTTTCGGCCATGGTAGCCATAAGCCATTTACGATACTATTTATTTTTATTTTTTTTAAATTTGTCTCTACCTCGGGGGTCAGATTTTAGCCGGATGCCTCGGGCCGGATTCGAACTCGGGTCCTCTTGGTTAGCTGGCTGACATGCTATCGCCTAGCCTACCCGACCCCCCATATATATAATTAATTTCATTTAAATTGGTAACCATGACGACTGTTTTGTTGGGGAACGGACATAGGTACATAGAGAGGCAGGCACCGGAGACCATCAAGAGCGCAATGAGCCGTGGGAAGTACTGGGCGAGGAGCCAGAAACCATAGTGGGGCATATGTTGGAATCCAAGGTTAAATGGTCTGCCGTCGCAACTTTTGCGGCGCAGACTATGAAAGAACTACGAAGAATAGAAAGGCTCCGAAATCAAGGCCCTATTCAACTAGAATTATCCCTGGACGATGAGGTCTAATGACCTGAAAAATGAAGCAAGAGCTAGATGCTTCCCACGATGTAATGCCGGGAGGCGGTCCCGTGGGAAGGAAAAAAGGCTGAAGAGAGGGTGGGTTTAAATTTAGTGCGGTAAAAAGTCCCACACTGCCCTGGAGTACGGGCTACAGGTGCGTCTTTTGAAGATTCCCCCCATCCACAAAAAAAAAAAAAAAACGGAGACCACCACTGGGCTCATACTTGACTCTGAGGATTACTGGAAGCCAGTGTCCAATTTCGTAGAAATCGTAACCAAAAAGCTAAGGCAGCAGAGTGAAGGAGGAAATTAATCCATTCCCAGAAGGAGGAGCCTCGAGCTATACCCCCTCCCACGAAGAAATACCTGACGGTGGTCCCATGGAAGGAAAGAGGATGAAGAAAAACGGGAGGTGGTTTTAGTGGGTAAGAATCCCACACGCTGCTTGGTACGGGCCCAGCAGTGTCTTTCTTTCAAGATTTCCACCTACCCTCGGGGATAAAAAAAAAAAAAAATGCGCTTTAGTAGTATAGGATTTTTACACTGCATATCAGAGGGCTTTGTCCCCTCAGGATATGTTGCATATCAGAGAGAGATTTGTCTTAAGGGTTTGGCTGACGGCCCGGAGAGCTAGTTAGCGCTTGGGTTTCAATTCCTGAGGGGACGAAAGCCCTCTGATACAGGCGCGGATCCAGACCTCTGTTTAGGGGGGGGGGCGCCGGTCATGGTATATTTGATCTCGGAAATGTGTCGCGATCGAATTGTCCAAGCAGGGGGGGGGCGTCTCTGACACATAGAACTTTATTTTCTTCAATTTTAAAATTTAATGTTATAAAGAAAAAAAAAAAATTAAATAAACATAAAAAATGTTGATCTCCAATGCTTTGGGGGGCGCGTGCCACCGCCCCCCCTCCCTGGATCCCGCGCATGCTCTGATATGCAATGAAAAAATATTTCTACTAAAATCTTAGATTCGTTCCTAAATAAAATAAATTCATTTCTTGATAATTATATTGTTGTTGTCATGGCAACATATTTAAAATAAATTGGTTTAGTTATATCAATAAATAATAAGTTGGAGGTTTCTAGAAGATTTGGAAGTCCCTCATTAATGAATGTAATTAATTTTTGTAAGCCTCTTTTAAAAGCCCCCCTAATTAGAATTTTTCTTAATTTTAAATAATTCTAGAGAGAATTTGTACTTTTGTCTCGTGGTAAATTTATATTATTTATATTTTTACCCGGCTAGGCCCTATAAGTAACTAAGTATAGGTTTATTTTTAACATTTTCAATTTATCTTTTTAAATTTTGTGGGGGGGGGGGTCTCAGCTTCTTTGCAAACAAGTTAGAAGTTTCTATCTAGGCAGACTGAAATTTATGTTTATGTTTATATTAAATGATAGCATTAGTTCCATTATACATAATATCTAGATCAATATTTATAAATAACTAACCTGTATAAATGGCGAGTCCGTTTTGATCTGTAGAAAATTCAGCCATCATAATAGATTTATCTATAAAGAGCAGATTTCTAAAATAATTAGAAAGATAGAAGAATATTAGAGATGATTAATTTGGCATTTGATTAAACTCGCAATAAAAAGCGAAAGGAAAATTTATAAAAATCAATTTCTGATTACATAGATACAATATAAACAGGGGACTGCAACTTAGATAGGGAAATCGGTTCCAATTTTCGTTTCCCACAGGCGCAAGTTGCCAACATATTTTCTCCAAAAATAAAATAGTCACATTCTAAAATATATAGTTTTCTTGTTTGCTAGCGCCTAGCCTATCCAAATAGAACGCAACGCCCGTGAATATTCTTTCATATTTCGATTAATTTATAATATAAAAAGCTATTTTTTTTATTTGATTGTGTTATTATTAAAGTGATTTTTTGAAAAAGGACTGAACGATTAGCATCTGGATGCAAAGGTAGACCTCTTTCTAGTCATATAATGGTGTATTTTTGTGAAAACTACTTAGAATTTTATATTATTTTTAATTTTTATTTTTAATTTTTAAATTTTCTTTATTTTATTATGAATTTTTCTGTTATTAAGTTGGCTAAGATCTGTCACTCTCACAGTTTCTTTTCTCACGTTTTAGAAACAATCTAAAAATCATATTAATTATTAAAAAAATTGTTAATTGATAATAAATAAGATAAGAACATTCCAAAAGGTAATTTTGTCATTTCTCTCAATTAATTTCATTTTATTTTAATTAAAAATAACTTCTACTATCTTTTACTTTCAATTGTTCAACTGTTTTTATTAAGTTTTTATTAATACTTCTATAACTCATTTCCATAACTGTTTCCTGCTTTATTAGACCTATTATCCTAATCCTTAATACTTGTAAAAATTTATTTTTCGGTATATAATTATTTCCACGGTGTTCCTGGCCAAACTTCTTCAATACCTTCCCGTGGTTTTCGCTGAGTAATGGATTAGTTAATATAAGATACTAATATTATGTAGATTTAAAACTTTTTAACAAATATTAATTTTCTTGCTTTTAGGCCCGTTGCCGCTGCTTTTTATTTAATGGAGACTGGCCTTATTATTGCTATTATCTTATATTATTTAATCCATTAGCCAAAGTTGAAATACATGCCTGAAATATGAAACCTCAGCTCTTTCGATGACATCATCAAAACCGCTGACCATCCAGGCTATAAACAACGTAACTGGCTCCCTCAGCAGTGACCTTTGGACAAGTAATTCAATCACTAGACGAATTGACTTGGTTCCTATTCAAAAGAATTTATCATCGATAAATAATCCAAAATAAACAACCGCTTACGCAACTGACGCCTTGTATCCAGAGAAGAGTGTGCGTTTGATTTCGGAGTTGTGAAACTCTAACATTCTTCGAGACATCCACACCACGTGACGAGTTTTGGGGATCCCAGAAGGCCACCCGCAAGCAACGAGCCAGCCAAGGAGCAGAGCCACCCAGCCACCCCCTTGACTGCAAGCAAACGACGACCGCTGTACGCTGCCCAATCCATCACAACAAAACCTTCGAGGATATACGAGCAACAGCCAGATGTGGTAGAACTTTTAACTTTAATTAAATAAATAATAATATAACTTTTCTATTAAATAAATATTCCTAAATTAATTAAAATCTTGATGAAAAAGAAAAGAAAAATAAAAACAACAACAGACTTTATTATTAGTAAACTTTTCGAAAAAATATTCAAAAACATTGAACAGCAAAATAAAAAATTAAACCAAAAAAAAAATTAAAACGTAAATTAATAGAAATATTCGGCGAAAGCTTCCCAGAATATTTTAATAAAAAGCATATCCTTTTAAGACGTAAAATTAAAAGTATCCCTTCAGGATAATAAAAATAAAATAACAAATACTAAATATAAAAATTATAAACTTAGTAGTAGATTTAACTTGCAAAAATGGCTAGACCAACCTTAATGGACGTAAAACAATTTATAGATTTAATCCCCCGATTTAGTGGCGAGCTCGAACTTCTCGAAAATTTCATAAACTCAAGCGAAAAAGTAATCAGATATTATTACAACGGAGAATTAGAAAATGATGCAGTAAATGACTTCGTTATGGCCGGTATTCGTTCTCGAATTATAGGCAAAGCTAACTTATTTCTTTCAAATAAAATAATTCAGACTTGGCAACAATTAAAAGACTCTTTAACAACCGCATATGCCGATAAACGAGATGATGCTAGTTTAACAATTGAGCTAACTAACCTCAGACAAAATAAATCAACGCCTTTCGAATTTTACGAAAAAATCATGAAAAATCTATCTAGTTTAAAATCATACACAAATATTAAATTACCAGCCCAAGCTAACACTTTAATTGAATATCATCAAAGAGTAGCACTGAAAGTATTTTTAGACGGACTAAAAGAACCTTTAGGTAGTCTTATGAGAACTAAAGCCCCTGACAACCTTGAGACTGCTCTCAATCTACTAACTAATACCTACAATAAAGAATCTAATCCTTCATTGCAAACTCCAAAAACACCGCAATCTCCTCGTCAACAATCTTACCAACAAACCCCTTTTCCTAAAAGAGAAAATTTTACACCTCGTACAAATTTTCAACCACAAACTAATTACCAACCTCGAGCTAATTTTATACCTCAAACACCTCGAACCCCACAACAAAATACATCAACTCCTCAAACACCCAGTAGAAACTTCCAGACGAAGCCAAGACAAATATTTTCACCAAAGAATAATCCTTCTCCACAACAAAACTATAACATGCACGAAGTAGAAGACCCAAAAATGGAAACCTCCCTAGAAAACATAGAATATATCGACACATTCGATAAAGACAATCCTGACGACATTAATTTTTTAGACGAAAAAGCCTCGGACTAAATACTTTAATAAATTTCAACTCTAATATTACTGAATTCCCTTATATTATTCACCCAAAGTTCAAACATAAAATTTTTATCGACACCGGAAGCAGCAACTCTTTCATTAACCCAAAAATTGCTTTTGAAAATTTTAAAAAATTTATAAAAAATGACCCTATACAAATAAGAACCAGACACGGTTGTAGTATAGAAGAGCATTCAATAAAAAGTAATTTCTATGATATCTTTCGAACAAAAACCCCTTTAAAATTTTATCTATTCGACTTTCATAAACAATTTCAATGGCTTATAGGTTTAGATAATATAAAAAAACTAAGAGCTAAGTGTGATTTCGAAAACGATCTTTTTATTACCCCCACTAGAACATTTCGAATTCATTACCAAAATATTGAAACAAAAATTAAAATATTGAATAATATTGAATTAACTAATATAGATATTTCAAAATTTAGAATGGATCACTTAAACCCCGAAGAAAAATTTCATTTAACTAAACTAATCAAAGAATATGCCCCTATTCTAAAATTTGATAACGAACCTTTAACTTTTACAAATAGAATCAAACACCAAATTAATTTAACCGATAACACCCCTATTTACACTCGAAGTTATCGATACCCACAAATTCACATAGAAGATGTTAATAATAGAAAAACGATATTGGAACAGTACCACTTTGGTAAAACCAATCATAGAGGAATTAATGAAACTTTCGAAAAATTAAAACTTAGATACTTTTGGCCTAAACTAAAAGAATCAATACAAGAGTTCATTAATAATTGTGATGTTTGTCAAGTATCAAAATATGATAGACAACCACTGAAACCAAAATTAAATATTACACCCACACCTACCAAACCATTTGAAACCCTTCATATGGATAGTCTTACTTTAGAAAACGAAAAATTTCTAACTATAATAGACTCTTTCTCTAAATTTGCGTTAGCATACTCGCTAAAATCTCTCCAAAGAACTGAAATTGTCATTAACTTATTAGATACCTTTTCCCACCATGGAATCCCAAAAGTAATTATTACTGATAATGGAGGCGAATTTAAAAATGATCTGAAAGAATTTTTAAAGATGTATAAAATTGAAATTCACTTTACTAGCTCCCAACATCCCCAGTCGAAAGGTAATATTGAACGTTTCCACTCGACACTTATTGAACACATTCGATTATTTAATAATAAGATAAACTTTAAAAAGGAAAGTATCCAAACTAAAGTTAAGTACGCTCTTATAGCATACAATAACTCTAAACACTCAACTACTAAATTAACCCCTTTTGAAATTATAAGTGGACATTTAGAAATCAATGACCTCTTAATAGTAGACTTAGAACAAAACTTTGCAGTGGGTATTATGTTATTTGGGATGTTGGTTTGTGATTTATTTTGGTGGCGGGTGTTTCTCAGGGTTTTCTCTCTTAGTGCTTTCTCTATGAAATTGATTGAATTTTACTTAAGCTACTTTACTGAATTTAGTGTAAAAATTAATGAAAAATTGATGAACAATATAAAAAAACAAAATAAAATAATATCAAAAGGAGGGAGGTGAGGTTTTCAATGATAATAAAGATTTTTTTATTAGAGTTGTTTAATATTTAATAATGTGAATTTATTTCTTTTATCATTAATTGAAGTGAACAGAAATAGATGGATTGTTTAAGAAATTTTATGTGAAGATATTTACATTCCTGATGGACCGAATGTACAGGATAGCTTCTGGCTTCTCTTCGGGTAGCAATTTCCTCCGTAGATAGTAATTACTTCTTCAAGGGATGGTCCTGGCTTTCCTCCGTCACCTTAACACCAATTTGTACTTCATGCACCAATAAATAGATGTATAGGTGCACCCGAAAGGTGTTATTAAAAATGTTTCGTGGATTCTAATTAACTGTTTATTTATTCAATCAATTTCACAACAATTAAAAACTAAAGAGTATAAATCTTAATTATTACATCAAATCCCCCTTTTAAGATTTATGTCTTTAACATTTTTTTTTTTTTTACACAATAGTTAAATTTGTCTTGATATAAAGTTTTTGTCAAAAAATCTGCATCCATTTCTTCAGATTTTACATGCTCTAGTTTAATATTTTCTTTCATAACTTGAAGCCATTCTTCTTTTCCTTCAATTTTCATTAAATCTTCATAATTTTCCGGCACTATTTCTTCATTTAAAATTACTGTTTCCGCCCTATTTTTTTCTTTTATGCGATTTGATCTTCTTACTCCTTCCCTTTGCAATTTTTCTTCTTGTTCTTCTAAATGCCTTTTATGCCTTTCTTCTAAAATTTCTTTTGTTTCTCCCCTTTTTCGACCTCTCATTTTAAATTGAATTTCATCTTGATTTGGAAAATTTTCCTCTTCAGCTTGATTCGTAATAAAATTTTCTCTATTTTCTTCTCCATTTAGATCTATGTTAACCAAATTTTCATTATTTGTTTGATGAATTTTATCATTTAAAATAACTTCAATATTTTCTTGATTTAATTTTTCAGTTTTGCTTTCTTCACATGTTTGAATTGGATAAAAATCTTCATAGTTATTATTATTTAATTCTATCGATAAAAATTCTCTACCTTTCTTTTCTTCACAAAATTTTACACTTCTTGTTTCTTTCACAATTTTATTAACAGGATCATATATTCGATATGCTTTTCTCTTTCTTGAGTAACCAATAAATATTCCTCTATTAGCCTTTGGAGAAAATTTATTACATCTTTGTTCTTTTGGAATAAACCAATAAACTAGACATCCAAACACTCTAAGATGGTTCACCGATGACGGTTTTCCATACCATTTTTCCAGAGGTGTTTTATAATTAATATGTTTGTTTGGTGTACAATTTTTTAAATATGCAGCTGTAGCTACGGCTTCAGCCCAAAATTCTATTGGTAATTCAGCATCAAGTAATAATGTTCGTCCAGTTTCTATTAGACTTCTGTTATATCTCTCTGCTACTCCGTTACTTTGCGGCGAATAAGGCACAGTTAGTTGTGTAACCAAAATATATTTCCCGCGGCTAGATTCAGGGAGCCTAGTATCTCGGGGAAGACTCAGAGTCGAGAGGAATTGAGCAGCCATCTACGTGGAGATTTTTTATATATATACGTGTCATATATACAGTGTCAGAGGTGACTTGCTTTTGTTGTTCGGTTTTCGTTTTGTTGTTTATCGTGTAGTGTCGAGTGTTGTTGTTGCTGCCTTTGTTGAGATTGTTTAACGCCTTCAGTCCACAGCAGTATAAACAAATAAGTTTTATTATATATATATATTATTTAGATGTTCAAATGAATATTTAATTTTATATATATATATATTATTTGAATTATTCAAAGAAACATTTTATCTATTTATTTTTTTATTTTGCCATCAAGAGCAGATGGATCAATGCTGAATTTTCCGACCAGCACATTGGCGCCCGGAACAAAAACCCTAATTTTCTTCTGTATAGAAATTAATCATTAAATTATATTTTAATTTATTTTGATATTTTTATACATATATATAATTTATTTAACTTAAGACTGATTATAAATATTGAAATAATATTAAGAAGAAAAATAATCGATTTTGTTGAATACATTTTCTTACTATCGAACAACAAGGAAAGCCAAAAATGTCGACCTTGGAGGAATTGTTAGAGGAACGTCAGGAGTTGTACGTTAGGGTACAGACTATTTATGACAAGTCCACCAAATTGGACTCTTCTAATGCAGAAGAGTTCCAAACTTCTTTAAATAGGTTACCGGATTTGGAAACCCAATTTCACGAGGTGCAGAAGGGCATTCGCTCATTTAACTGCCGTGCCAGCGACCCCAAAGAAAAAGTTGAGGTCGTGAAAGTCACGCTTGCTTTCACAGACATCATTGACTGCATATTAAATAAATATAAGCCATTTCGTCAATCTGCACCCGTAGAAAGAAAGGAGCCGTCCCAAGTAGTAGTTAATAATTTGCCGAAATTAGAGCTACCTAAATTCAGTGGCAAACTGGAAGATTGGCACGAATTTATAGCTCTATTCGACAGTCTTGTGCATAACGCATCTTATCTTCCCGAAATAAATAAGTTTCACTACCTGCGCAGTTGTCTCTACGAGGACGCCTTAGCAGTCATATCTGGCTATACCTTAGAGGAACGTAACTACAGACCAGCATATGACGCGCTGAAAGAGCGTTACCAAAACAGGAGACGACTCGCCCAGATGTATTTTAAAATTTTTTTCGATTACTCCTCTTCCCATAAAGTGACCCAGGCAAATATCTCGCAGTTTCTTCTGGTCCACGAAACGAATTTCAATGCCCTGGCTCAATTAGATATAAAGGACATGGGGGACTTCTTGAAATACCAGCTAGCACTGAATCATCTGGACCCTGGTACTCGGAGAGCTTTTGAGGAGGACTCTAAAAACATAGAATGTCCCTCCTACAAAGAATTGATTTCCTTTGTAACGGCAAGGAGCCGTATTCTAGAGACGATGTCTCATGTACCCTCCAATAATAAGGACAAAGTAACCTTCCATAAGAATCAAGGGGTATTCACTTTGGACCCTGTCCCTTCCCAACCCAAGGCTTGGAAAGCCTTTTCTAAAAAGCATGTGGTATCCCCTTCCACTCCAGACCCCCTGAGTGCTTCAAACTCCACCCCACCTCCCACAAATGATGGAGAGGAGAAAACCAACTCCTTGACTTGTTGGAACTGTGGGGGAGGGCACGTGCACTTTCGTTGTCAGAAGCCACGACAGCTGTTTTGTTTTCGATGCGGGAACCCTGGCGTCACTCGGCAACAGTGTACCAAATGCTCGACTTTAAACGAGCAAGAGAGTCAGTCCTAGGGGTCCGACCCTCTCTCAACCCTCATGGCGACCCCATTTCACGTTCTGCTAACCTCATCACCTACCGTATCTTCAAGTACCGTTCCGTCAGCTACCGATCTATCGACTACCGTACCGTCCCGTACCGTTCCAGACACCATTCTCCCTTCACCAGGTAGTGTCCCGTCCCGTATCGATCCTCAGTCAAGTGAGGTCTATTCCGATTTATCTCGTTCTCTCAATTTAGGCTTATGGTATCTTCCAATAAGAATTGGTGGCTTATCTTTCCTAGCTCTATATGATCCTGGTTCGGTGGCTTGCTATGCAGGATTAGAAAGTATAGAAAGGCTAAATGAACAGGGGCTCAAAGCCGAGTCAATTCCTAAGTTCGAAGCATTAGCGGCAAACGGTATGAGTAGCACTATCGATTCAGCATTTCAAGCATCTGTATGCTTAAATGACAAAGTCTTTAAAACGACCATCCACTGCTCTCAGCATCTCCCGTTCTCATTACTTTTAGGTCTTGACTTTATCACTGCGGCAGGAATCTGCACGGATTCCAGGCGGCAGCAGTGGTGGTTTGCTGACGAACCTCTTCAAGTCTTTCCGTTTCTTTCTTCGACAGGGTCCCTTAGTTTACAAAAGGATCGGATTGGCCGTCACATTTGCGGAGTCCGCCAAATAACGCCAATCGAAAATGAAGAATTGACTAGGGTAGTGGAGCAAGGTCTTCAGCTCTTAAATAATTCCCCCGGTCTTACTACCGAAATTTTTCATAAGATAGTAACAAATAATGCTGTCCCTGTCAAGCAGCGCGCTTACCGATACTCCCCGAAAGTACTCGAGGCGAGGCAGAGCGAGTTGGATAGAATGCTACTTCAGAGTTTAGTCGAACCTTGTTCCTCCTCTTGGGCATCACCGGTCGTGATGGTCCGTAAAGGATCGGGGTATCGTTTTTGCGTAGATTACCGCATAGTAAATAGTGTCACGGCCAAAGATTCCTACCCTATGCCTAACGTTACTGCCGTTCTGGATGGATTGAGCCAGGCTCAGTACCTATCTAAATTCGATTTAAAACAGGCATTCCTTCAAGTCCCTTTAGCTGATGAGTCAACTAAAGACATAACGGCATTTATCGTTCCTGGTCGAGGCCTGTTCAGATTCAAAGTTATGCCGTTCGGACTGACCAACTCACCCGCGACCTTCCAGAGGCTAGCCGACAAGATCTTTGGCCCTGAATTGCTTCCGTACGTTGTCGTATTTATTGATGATATTCTCGTTTGTACACCCACTTTTGAAAAGCATCTTGAGGCCCTTAGAGAGGTTTTCATAAGACTCAAGAAATCTGGTCTTCAAATTAATTCTGAGAAGTGCGAGTTTGGATGCAAGGAGATACGTTATCTAGGTTATTTGGTCAATAGCGAGGGAATGTGTGTAGACCCTGAGAAGGTTTCTTCAGTGACGTCCTACCCACCTCCTTCATCCGTAAAAGAGCTCCGTCGATTCCTCGGTATGGCCGGTTGGTATCGTCGTTTTATTATGAACTTTTCCAGTGTTGTGTCGCCTTTAACAGCCCTACTTAAAAGTAGAGCTAAGTGGGTGTGGTCAAGTGGGCAGCAGAGTGCTTTTGAGGCACTGAAATCTGCTCTTACCGAAGGTATTTGGGAACTACCACCTTCCAATCTTCACTAGGGTCGTCTAGTTCGCCCTTAATGCTATTTGGACGGTGATATAATAATTGACCTTCTAGCACGCTCCACTCGGGATGATCCTGAGGAGAGGTTCTAACCCGGAAAAGTTTCCTCTCGTACCAGTCATCTTGAGGGTTGGGGCCATGATTTGACGACTTAGCGTCGGACAAGGTTGTGGCTGAAATCTGGGAGGTTCTGGACAGGGCGTCAGCCACGGTATTTAATTTTCCTTTAATATACTCAATCTCAAAATTGTACGGCTGGAGGCGCAGGGCCCACTTGGCCAAACGACCGGAGGGGTCCTTAAGATTTAGAAGCCACTTCAAACTAGCGTGATCGGTAATGACTACGAAAGAATAACCTTCTAAGTAATGCCTATTTTTCTCTATACCATAAATTACTGCCAAGCATTCTCTCTCGGTGACGGTATAATTTCTTTCGGCTGGAGAGAGAGTGCGTGAAGAATATGCAATTACCCTTTCATGCCCATCCTGGATTTGGGTGAGCACCACTCCCAATCCAGTGTCACTCGCGTCAGTTTGAAGCTGAAACGGCAAGGAAAAGTCGGGACGTGCTAGAACAGGAGCTTCGGTAAAAATATGCAATTCAAGAGATTGCCTTTAAACTATTATTATGTTTACAAATGAATTATCGAATGTACTTAACCGATACGGATCTCCTCTTCTCCTTATTACCGATAACGCCAAAAATTTTGTTAGCAATCTAGTAGATAAAGTATCAGAAGAATGCGGCATCAAGAGGATGAAGACTCCCTTCTACCATTGCCAGGCCAATCCTACCGAGCGGGCGAACCGCAATGTCAAACAGCTCATCGTCTCATATTTGGGAGAGAAGCATCAAAATTGGGACCAAAACCTAGGCGAAATACAATTCGCCTTAAATACCGCTATACATGGTGCTACTAAATTCACTCCTGCCTTTCTAAACTATGGCCGAGAACCTCGACCTGCGAAGTATTCCAAGGCAGTAGGAGACATCTTCGCCGATCCTACTGGGGAGAAACAACAACTATGGGTTTCGAGAATGGAAAAGCTCCCAGAGCTTTACCATACATCTGAGAACAACAACCTAGAAGCCAGTGTTTCCCAAAGTAGGCGCTACAACCTGAGAAGAAGGCCAGCCAAGTTTAAGGTAGGAGACCTTGTGCTGAAGAAGACCCACTATTTATCTTCAGCAGCTGACAAGGTAGCAGCCAAGTTGTACCCAAAGTTCGAGGGACCATATCGTATACAGTCTGTCTCCGCCGGGGGCTCCTGTGTCCTAGTGGACTCCCAAAGAAAATCAGCCGGGCTGTGGCATCCATCAGAACTGAAGCCATATGCCGAAGACAGCGATGACCCAGGATCTTCCCGAGCTCCCGGAATTTCCCCGCTGGGGGGGGGGGATGTGTAACCAAAATATATTTCCCGCGGCTAGATTCAGGGAGCCTAGTATCTCGGGGAAGACTCAGAGTCGAGAGGAATTGAGCAGCCATCTACGTGGAGATTTTTTATATATATACGTGTCATATATACAGTGTCAGAGGTGACTTGCTTTTGTTGTTCGGTTTTCGTTTTGTTGTTTATCGTGTAGTGTCGAGTGTTGTTGTTGCTGCCTTTGTTGAGATTGTTTAACGCCTTCAGTCCACAGCAGTATAAACAAATAAGTTTTATTATATATATATATTATTTAGATGTTCAAATGAATATTTAATTTTAGTATATATATATATTCTTTGAAATATTCAAAGAAACATTTTTATTTTATTATTTATTTATTTTTTTGCCATCAAGAGCAGATGGATCAATGCTGAATTTTCCGACCAGCACAGTTGATGCCTGATACCTTCATTTTTTAAAAAATTTTCAAATTCTTTGTTTACAAATTCACCACCATTATCTGTTCTTATGTTTTTGATTTTAAATCCAGTAGCTTTTTCATACCTTAATTTAAATTCCTTAAAATATTCTATCACTTCATCTTTTGTTTTTAAAAAATATACAAAATATCTCCTTGTAAAATCATCAATTAAAATGAAAAAATATCTTGCTCCTCCAAGTGATGGTTTTTTCATTGGTCCACATAAGTCCATATGTAACAATTCCAATGGTTCTTTAATATGCAATTCATATGTGACTTGTTTAAAAGGTTTTTGTGTTAATTTGCCTCTTATACATGGATCACATAATTTTAAACTTTCAAAATTAATTTCAAAATTTATATCTTTCCTTTTAGCTACTTCTTTTAAATAATTTTCATTAATATGTCCTAATCGTCTATGCCATAAATTAGTTTTATCATCATTATTTGTTTCGAAGCATAAATTATTTTCATTTAAATTGTTATTTTGTTTTTCTCTTATCATTTCTATTACATACATTCTTTCTTGAATTTTAGCTTTTCCGATTATATGATTACTTTCATCGTAAATGTTCGCTCCATTTTCATAAAATGTTACTTTATATCCTTTTCTGGTTAATTCGTATATTGATAACAGATTCGTTCTCAATTTTGGAACGTATAACACATTTTTTATAATAATTTTTTGATCTTCGTTGTCAACTTTTGTTTTACCTCTTATATCTCCCTTTGAACTTGCTTGTGTAACCATTTTTTCTTCAGCTAAGTATACTTCTGTTTCGCACTCGGTAATATTTTCCATCCATTCATTCGTACAAGTCATATGTGCAGTACATCCAGAATCCAAGCTCCAAAGTTGCGATTCTTCTTGTTGATTTAATTTATGTGTAGCCTGGTATCCTTTTTCCTTTTTATCTGGAAAATAGGAATTTTTATATAAAGGTTTGTCAAATTTCTTTATATTTCCTCCTTGATGAACTTCAAATAATTGTCTCGATTTATTAAATTGATTTTCTTTCCTAAACCAACAATTTTTAGAAATATGGTTTGGTTTGCCACATGTGTAACATTTTCTTTGTTTATTTTTATTATTTACCTTAAAGGCTTCTTCTTTTCCATTTATTTCATTATTTTGGTCTGGTTTGTATCTAATTCTTTGTTCCTCTTCTCGAAGAATCTGTTGAATTTCTTCCAAAGAATGATCACGTTGAGTCCGTAAGATAGTTGCTATTTTCTCATATTTTAAATTAATTCCCCTAACAATATGAAAAGTTATCTCGCGCACAGAGAATTTGTGACCAAGTCCCGAAGCTCTAGATATTATATTTCTTCCTCTTGTAATATAATCATCCACCGATTCATTTGATCCCATTTTTATATTTTTCAATTCTAATCCTAAATCTATTATTTTATCTTCTTTATTTCCCGAATATATTCTTTTTAATTCTTCCCATATATTTTTAGCATTTACCTCTCCGATAAACATACCGGCTTGTTCGTTGGTTAGCGTATTTATTATTATACCGAAGGCTTCATCATTTTTTCATCCCATTCATTAAAATTTATATCATTTTTTTCTGGTTCTGGACCAAGGATTACACTTTTAAATAACTTCTTGGACCTTAAAATTGCACTCACCTTAAGTGCCCATATTTCATAATTTGACCCATTCAAAGGTTCAATTTTATATTGAATCAATGTTGTATCAGTCATCTTTTCTTTTGATTAATTATTCTAATTATGAACCAATTATTTTACAATAACCACGCTCTGCTACCAAAATTGTTATTAAAAATGTTTCGTGGATTCTAATTAACTGTTTATTTATTCAATCAATTTCACAACAATTAAAAACTAAAGAGTATAAATCTTAATTATTACATCAAAAGGAATTCTCGGTGTCTGGTATGGCCGGTGTTGAAAAGGCTCCAAGGACCACGTTTGATTCTCTACTTGAAGCTAGTTGGCTCCAATTAATATATTTATATATATAGGGAATGGTTTAGATGATGGATGATTTTTATTATGATTGGCTCGAAGGGTTAGTTGGAAAGAGATCTGCCGGGCTTGGACGGGAGGTGATCTTCAGAGATGATAATCTCTATTGGCGGCTTTTGAGCCAGTTTGAAATATGCTTTTGCAAATAATGAATTCGCACTAGGCGATTGAAAGTATGCTTTTGCCAAAAATAACGGCACAATGCCCGCATTTATTGCTTCTTCTTTTCAGAACGTGTATACAAATCACTTCTCACAACTGGCAAATGACAACTGTCGGCTGGATAACGATAACTGACTTCGCTTCGAGGAGCTGGCTTCTTTTATAATCTAATTAGCTCTAATTAGCAATTAAGCTGATTGGTTAATTGTTCCGCGCGTTTTATGTGACGTAAGCATAATTTTTGGCGCGCTCCATTCTCTATAAAAGGGGTGTGTCCTTTCTGCTCATCAGTCATTCTATCGAAGGACTCCGACTGGCAAACGTCTTTTTCAAGGCGAAAATGGATCCCCATTTTCAAAAGCACCTTACAAGCGAAAGAGCGGAAAATGAAATCCTACATATATATCGAGTGTCTCTGGTTATAATGATAATTCGAGATGCTGCATAGAGATATGTGTAATGATATTGAGAGCATAGGTCCAGAGTGCTCGAGAGGGTTGATAAAATTAGAATGCCTATCCACGAGTCCTTTGTTCTTTATCTCCTGTTCGTCAAGTTTCTCCTTCCCCCATCCGTCTCTGTTCATTTTCAAGTATTGATTTTTTTTAAGTAACATTTTATATTATTATTTATTTTTCCACTGAAACAGAGATATTATTAAACAATTCTTCAAGGTTCACCCAAAGCAACGCATTATACTCAATTTCTATGTAAATTTAAATTTTAATTTATTTTTACTATTAAAATTTGCTAAATAATTTATATTTAGACTAATCTATTTGAAAAGAAATTATTAACAAGTTAAAATTTTTAATAAATTATATTTAAATAAAACTTTATATAAAAACTTGAATGAATTAAATACTATTTCTACCCTTATTCTCCAATTCGTCTCCTTTTGCAATTTCATTATACAATATACCGATGGGTATATTGTAACTTAATGTCTAATTACGTTCAAACTCATAAAGAAAAAATTCAATTACTTCATGAAATAATTAATCAAAATTTGCGAGAAAATAAAGAGAAAGTTATTAACGAAAGAAATAAAAGTAAGGAAGACTTACCAGAAAATATCCCCGAAAAAGTATTTGTCAAAGATAAGCAAAAATGCAAAAAGACAAAGAATAAGTTCAAAATTGAGACAATTAAAGAAATTAACCCTAATTTAAAAACAGCGAAAATTATCCCTAGAAATCCCCAAACAACGGAAAAGATTCATTTATCTAATATTAAAAGACCTTTAAAACTTATTACAGGTACTTTATCGTAATCATCCTCTTCCTGACCTTAAGACTAAGCACAGGACAAACAATTGAAGACATTAATGACAATATAGGTTATCGACTCGACAAATTCAATGAAGCATACTTGTTTCAAAATTACTATTATATTCATTATTATTATAAAATTAATTTATTTTTTTATATAATTAAGTAATGGAGGGATTCAGCCAATGGGTAGCCTCTGCTGAATAAAAAACTCCCAATTATGAAAAACGTTTCGGCTTTAATTAAATAATGCCACCATCATCAGTTCTAAGAGCTGAAAAAAGCGATAGAGCACACATGTAAAATTACAATAAATATTTTACAAAAAATCCAAACTTGTTAATTACAAAATTATATCTTACAGTATTAGCGACACAATTAATTTTATAAATAAATTGTCCACGAGTGCAGAGTTGTTGTGGATTTTATCATAATATACAAAATTATATGAATTACAAAAATGGTACATAAATCTTGGTGTGCTCTCACTTGATATGCGCAACGTCTCAAGTACAAATATAGCAAATTTCAATTTCATTCAATTAATAATAATAATAATTATGAGGACATTGATCTAATTAGGATCACTGACCCCTCACAAACATCTCTTAATTAAAAGATTTCTCAAAATAATTAACAAACATTAAGAATAACAAAAATTCGAATTTAAAATGACAATATATAAAAATAAAAATAAAAAATAAATTTTTTCTTCTTTACCTTTTACAATTCTTTCCCCCTTTCTCAATGTTTATTATACCTGGGCATCAGTATTTGTCAATATTGACAAGTAAGCATTGCTAAGCCCAATGCAATCAGTTTGAAAATTAAGAGCCCTTTGCTCATATGTCTTAATAAAGCATTTTTCGGCTAGCAAACGCTTATAATTGTTCCCCAATCTCATCAAGATGACAACATCATCAAACTCAAATCCATGTGAGGTATCGATATTATTATTATAATTTGGAGTATATTCACTTAACAAATTACAAATGCATTAAACAATTTCCTAGACGTTGTTCCTAAAGACAATAAATTTTATAAAGAATATATTAGTTACTTTAACCTATTTAATCTTAATCAAGATACTAAAAATACAAAAATAAATAATTTAGCAACCCCAAGTAGATCCAAACGCGGATTAATTAGCGGACTCGGATCCATATTTAAATTTGTTACCGGAACCTTAGATGACGAAGACCGCCAAAGATACGATAACATTTTGAATCAATTGACAGTAAACCAGCGAAAATTGCAAAACCAAAATGAAATAATTTCGAAAACAAGTAATAATCTAATTAATAAAATTAATGATCAACTTGAAAAGGTGAAAATTAACGAATAAAATCTAGCTTCAACCCTTTCGGTAATCCAAAAGAAACTCGCTATAATTGAAGAAAGACTATTGCTTCATACCCTAGCTCAACTAAATTTAATTCTAATTTCATTTATTGACATACTTGAAAATTTAGAAACATCCTTAACTTTTTGCAACTTAAATATACTACATGAAAGTATTATTTCATTTTCTGAATTAAATAAATTAAAAAAAATTATGACCTAAATATAAAATTTGATAATTATTGGGAAGCTACATTATTTATAAAACCAATATGTAAAATTCATAATGATTTTATTGATGTAATCTTAGAAATTTCGGACTATAAAAACTCAAAATATGACATATTACAATTTGTACCACTTACTATGGAATCTAACGAAAAACAAATTATAATTGTAGAACCTTTTCAAAATATATTACTCAATAATACTAAAGTAATTAAACTCACTGATTGTGTTAACTTGAATGAAAAAATATATTGTAAATTAGACAATATTAAAAATTGTAATTGTTTAACTAACTTGATTATTAATAAGAAAACCGACTTTTGTGAATATTACCCAGTAATACTCTACCCTAAAATTGTAAAAATACCTAATACTAATACTGTTATATTAAATGTAAACCAAGACAACGATATTCTAATTGACTGTAAAGGTACTCACAAATATTTGAAAATAGGACTTTATAAAATATCTGATGTAAACAATTGTAAAATTAACAATAAATTCCTAATTTCAAATTATAATTCTATGCTCGAACTCCCCTTGCTTACGAATAAAAATATTGTTATAAAAAATATAATAAATAATAAAGAAATCAAACTACATTCGCTAAATAAAATCGAAATAAACTATATAAACTTAAACAAAAATAAGATACTGGAAATAGACTGGTATCCAAAAACTTTTCAAAATTTAATTAGCACCTTCTTTATAGTAATAACGATTTGCATACTTATACTGATTATAATATATTTTATTAAAAAATATAAAAATAACTTCTTTAGACAAAATCAAACTTTAAACGGGACCGAAGCGATTGATCTTCCACGATTACCTGCGGAAGCTCAATTCTAAAGAAGGGAGGAGTTACGCGCTTAACAAAATGAAAACTCAGCGCTTTTGATACCGTCATCAAAACCGCTGACACTCTATAAAATAGTATATAAAAGGGCCTGCTCCCCGAGACCAAATCAGACTTGATCCGAGCAAGCCAGCTTGCTCTTGTCACTTCTCCACACACGAGCATTACGGCTTTCTGTCGGGATTATCCCACCTTAAATATTAAATTCATTAAACTCAGTAATTAAGAGACTTGTCTTGAGTTAGCGCAGTCTACTCATTAAAATTTACTCCATTGATAAACCACAGGCTTGATTCAGACACAGTTCTGCCTGCCCTGCTTAAACTTATTATACGCAGGAACATAACGTTTCCTTGCCGGGTCAACCCAACTTACAATTAAACTCAATTATCCCCCTAAGAAATGGTTATTCAAGTATAATTTTAATCCCTTAGAAACTAATTAATAAATGTAACGTAAGGCCGGGGAAATGACGAACTATGTAAATGACTTGCCAATAAGTAATTATATTTCGTGAGTAATATACTGGTTATTTTATTTAAATAGTTTGTCAATAAATAATAATATTAAGTGTATAAGAGGCTGGTTATTTTCCGTTGTCGGTCAGGGATTAAATTGTTTGAATAGATTATATGCAAAAATCTGCTGACAGACCAGAACGGCTCAACAGCCAGCCAAGCCAAGTTGTTTTTAAAACAAGCCACGATATGGCTGAATTTAGTAACAAAGATTTTTCTAGGCAGAAGCCAAATACCCAAGCACGTGGAAGGGGAGGACGCTCCCAGATACCTGCGCAATCGCAGATGAACCAACGTAATCAAGAAGAAACCTTCTTTCAACCCCCTGAAAATTACAATGCTCGCCAGCGTAGAGCATTTGTATATCATGACCGTAAACAGGGTGAGGATTGGAATGTTGCTGACTGGGAAGACCGCCCTCCCCAAGCCAGACAGACACAGCGTTCCAAAAACTTTAAGAATAAGTCAAATCCTAAACAACAGGATAATAAAGAGCCACTGATTAAACGTTCGACCACTGAGACCCCATCCAATGATGAGATTCAATACGATATTGGGGCAGTTTCGAACTCACATTTTCTGACGTCGATCTATGATTACAATATAGATTTATCGCAGCTTCCAATTATATATGAAGGCATCTATGCTGATCTCATCGCCTATGATGCACGCATTGCGCGTAGTCTACCGCGTAGCGCGTTGATACATTACTGCAATATAATAACAAATGCTGCGTTACTTGACGCTGTATATGATCGCGGAGAACAAGTAGAGGATTTGCAGATTAGGCCTTCCTCAATACTACCCGCTGAATACGCAGTACCTAAAATCCTGCATGATTATTTGAAACGCATGACGTACACCATGCGTTCAACCACTGATAAATTGACCCTACATGTACCTGAGATAGCACATCCTCAAGGGCCTATGTTAGTTGACGATGTGGCACATATTCCGTCTGGATCTTATGGCCCAATAGATGAGGAAAACCATAACGTCTATGAGTGTTATCCTTGTCCCCTGGTCACGGCAAGACTTGTAGAGGCTCAAATCAATGATAACGTCAATTGGTCTCCTCTTCCCGAAGCATTAATTCCGGATGAATTTGTCCCAAATTACAATTTAGTTGGGTATACTAGGATAGACCAAAATATCCATCCAGAAACACGCACACTACTGAACTCATTTGTTCCATTTTCTAATGATAGTACATGGGCAGGTAGATTGTGCTTCAACTCCAATTTGTTTGCGCACATAAATTCACAACTTCTGAATCATGTAGATAAAATTAAGATATTTAAGGTGGAAAATCACCTAATAGTAAAACAATCTACACAGTGCAATGTTATTTTTAGTGAATTAGATAGAGAACTCCCTCCTGATGAACGCATCGTAGAAGCCAGCGCGTAGATAGGAGAGGGGCTTGGGGGGGAACTGAGGGAGGTGGCCGGTGGACCGCGTCGACAGACGCCGAGGGGGAGCTAGGCTAGCCTTGAAGTAGACAGCTCGGGGGCGTGATATAATTGTGAGATAGGGTTAAGATTAAGGGCGAATTGACTTGTGTAGTAGAGGTAACAGGGGTTGAGATAAAGAGTTGTTTTGATTGTGGCATTTGGGGCAGTTTTGTGGAAATTGAGTGTTCTGTGGGCGGATTAGATAGGGAATAAGATCGGGAATCTTTGGCTGGGGGGATGATTGTGTGCACGTGCGAGGGACGAGTATTGATGGCCATCCGATTATGTGAGTGATCACAAAATAATTAAATAGTTGTTTTACATTAATATTCAAAAATTCATTGTCAACCAATATATTTATTTAATTAATCCAAACATTACAATTTAATATTCGGTTTGCTAAATGAATTACTTAATATAACAAACCTTGGTTATTTAATTAAATAAATATAATTGTTATATAATATGTTCACCATATTATAAATACTAAGTATTATAATTACCATTAAATAAATATAATTGATATGTAATATGTTCACCATTTATAAATACTAAATACTAATAGTTTAATAAGACATAAGCAGTAATATAATAATCAATAGTTTTTAAATAATAATTTATGTCACAGTATATCTATCTATTAAATTTTACTTTATTATTATTAAATATTTTATTTTATCAACTAGCTGACTTTGTCTGACCCACCCCCTTTACTATACGATCATATAAGGGACTGCCAAGGGCCCCTAAACTTACAGTAACAACCAAATGTAATAAATTAAAAGTTGTTTATAAATAAAAAAATAATTTAAAAACAAATCCTTCGATTGTTTTTAAAAATCCACTCCAGGCTATAAACAACGTAACTTATATACCTATGTGTTTTAAATATAAATTAACTTCAATTTAAATGTTTAAAAAAAATATATATATATTTAAAAAAACAAAAAATAATAATAATAAAGTAATTTTTTATATAATTATCAAAAGAAATTCTATTTAATTCATGAGTGTACCTAGGAGATCGCCTAGCTTAAATAACAACATACTAACACCACCAAATTCGGAAAACAGCGAAATAGAAACTATTCAGGAGGAGAGTTTAGAAGTCGTGCAACAAGAACTCTTAACATTTTAACCGTGACTTTTGAGAGGACGGGTAGAATGACATCGTCCAGCTACTAGAATACTTTCTAGTGGCAACCAGGAACCTGGAGAAGTTGGACCTAAAATTTAATGCCATCCTGGCAATGTGTAATGAGTAGACAGAAATTTGACAAAGGAATGGACTACGTCATTTACACTAAGGCCAAACTTTTAAAACTTCTACCCAATTTGTAAAGTTTAGCCGGAAATTTGACCAAGGAATGGACTACGTCATTCACCCGCCCCTGTGAATTATGAGTGGACGAGTATAATGACATCGTGAGAGCTGAAGGAATCGGAGGACACATTTTATACTCATGTAAGGGGGTGGGCCACCCCTTAGACATAAAGGGGTAGCTCATCCTCTGGAGAGTTTAAGTTAAGAATATTATTATCTTTATTAAGTATGAATAAGTAAGATAGAATGTGCTGAGTCGCAGCTACTAGCAAACACGAACATCCAAATGGTCCGTTCCAGCTTATCGCCTTGGACATAGTGGGACCGCTCACTACTAGCACTCGGGGAAATGAGTATATCCTCACATGTTTGGACCACTTCACGAGGTATGTGGAGGCTATACCACTCCCCAATCAAACAGCCAAACGAATAGCCAGAGCGCTATTGGAAAATATTGTTTTACGCCATGGGATTCCGGACCGTTTACTCACCGACCAGGGTAAGAATTTCACTTCCAAACTGATGTTGGAGGTGTGTGCGGCGCTCGGGATTTCGAAAAAACAGACTACCACCTATCACCCAGAATCGAACGGTCGTTTGGAACGTTTCCATCGGACCATCGCAAACACCTTAGCGTGTTACGTGCGCCCCGATGGTAAGGATTGGGACCAGATGCTACCCTCTGCTGTTGCGGCCTATCGAGCTACACCACATAGCAGCACGGGGTACTCACCCAACTTCCTCACTTTCGGGAGAGAAATAGAACACCTCCCTGCGAGGATATATCCGAAGCCAGTGCGGACGAGATCGACAGAAGAGTTTGTCAATGGAATGCTGGATAGACTCATGGTGAGCCATCAATTGGCCCTCTCGAACTCGGTGAAACAGACCGGAGCAGCCCGGGACCAGCAAGCGAACACTGCGAAGTTTTAGTGTAGGTGACGCAGTTTACCTGCTCTGCCCAGCAGTGGGGGCAGAAGAGAATCGTAAACTACGGAGTCCCTGGAAGGGACCTTATGCGGTAACGCGTGTAATCTCCCCCGTGGTTTATGAGATCGCCCTGAGGCCCCCGTAAGACCACTCGAGTGCACATAAATCGGCTGAAGAAAGAGTATGCTACGCCAACAGCTACAAGCGAAGTCAAATGTGAGGAGATTAACGGCGACCTCTTTCAAGCTCCAGCCCATTTCGCCATCGTACATTGCATTTCCGCCGACCTTAAGATGTCCAAAGGTGTGGCCTTGGAGGTCCGCACGAGATATCCCAGACACCCGAGCGAGTCAGTGCAGACTCCATCGATAGGTGATGCTTTAATACTATTTCATCCGACCCGTATAGTCATACACCTGGTTACTAAGCTCGCTTATCGAGACAAGCCCACTTACATACAGTTAAAGCAATGTTTCCGATCTCTGGCGAAGGTTGTTGGTCAGTGCCAATTGACCCACTTAGCCATGCCCAGATTGGCATGCGGATTAGACCAGATGATATGGACTGAGGTTAGGAAACTCCTGTTGGAAGAAATGAAGGATACTCGAGTACGTCTCCGAGTGTACCAACAAGCCTCAAAACGGGACATAATCCTGGGCGGGCTCCCAAAAGAATTGGGAAACCAGGTACGGTTCACCGGAGTAGCAGTCTCAAAAAGGTTTAGCTTGCCAAGAGCTACACTACGGAATCATATCCGTAGCAAAAACCTAACGAAAAATTTAGGAAGAAAAACGGTATGATCGGTAGACCAAGAGTCTTTGGTAAATCACTTAGTGAATTACTCAATGGCCGGCTATGTCTTAATTCCAATAATCATACACAGACAAACTTTTATATTCTGCAAGAAGAACGGAATTAAAAATGATTTTAATAAAAAAATTTGGCTTGCAGGAATACAAGTTATAGTGCTAAGAACTGCTGGGTCAGCCCCCTGTAGGATCTCTACTTGGCTTGCTGATCCAGCACTAAAAACTGTATAAAACCCCTGAGAGCACCGCTCTCGTTGTCATTTTGCTCGCAACTCGTGTAAGCCTTGCTTGGCCTTGCCCGAGTGCCCATTCAAATTGTCCCGGAAGGTTTTTATAAAAGTGTTTCCTTCAAGTTACAAAAAATTAAAACTCCTTTAACAACCTTTATAAAATAACTATTGTAATAAATAAAATAAACCTAAAAAAGAAAATTCATTTCTTTTTTAAAAAAAAACCCGATTTCAAATCCGAAATCATAATTGGCGCAGTCGGTAGGACCTGGTAAACGAAATTTGACAACAAAACCAAATTTCGGTGATTCTTTAATCTTTGTTACCACGAGTTCCTTTTAACTACGAGTCTACCAGCTGACATCCTTTGGCCTTCGCCCACGCACATATCTACGAGCAAGCAGTGATAGCCGGCAAGTGAGTCATCGAGTCATCGCCCGGAGATCATCTTCGCCCGTCCAGCCACCGGTGCCCGAGAAAAAAGACACCTTTTCGTCGCCGAGGATATGTGAGTCACATTCTTTTGATAAGAAATATATAATTCAGTGACAAACTTTATAGACAATACAACAAGAGAAAAAATATATATAAACATTAAAAACATTCTATAAATAATATAAATAATATAATATATAAATTCTTTATGCCTTTTACAAAAATAAATAAAAAACGCATTAATAAATTATTTAATAAAATTGTTAAAAACTTAGAATTCCACCTGGAAATAAAAAATCATACAGAGCAAAAAATTAATCGAAAATTAACTTCAGCTCAAGAAACTAAATTAAAAACAAAATTTAAAAAACTATTTGGCGAGGAATTTCCTGAATATTTCGAGAAATAAATATAAAATATACTCATTTAATTGATTTAATAAATAGATATATTTAAGATATAGATATTAAGTTATAATTTAAGTCAATTAAACAAAATTAAATTAACATGGCAGAATTTAAGGACAAATTTTTAGCAATGGTGCCTGACTTTACTGGACAGCCAGAAACCTTGACTAGATTTTTAACAGTATCTGACCAATTAATAAACAAATTTTATAATCGGGATGAACCAGACCATTTTGAGAATACCTACTTAATTCATTCCATAGTGTCGAAAATTAAGGGAGATGCTTCTGCTAAATTAGCAAACCATCCTTTAGACAATTGGGAGGAAGTTAAAGAGGCCCTAAAAAATTTATACCAAGATAAAAGGGACCTTTTTACATTAAATATGGAACTCACAAAATTGATACAAAAAAAACGATACGCCTTTTGATTATTTCGAAAAAATAAATGCAATATTAAACCTAATTCAAAATTACATCACTCTAAATTACGCGGGACCAGCGATCGAAACCTTAAAAAAGTACCATCAAGATTTAAGTTTGAGGGTATTTTTAAAGGGATTGAACGAGCCCCTCAGTTCCCTATTGGTAACTAAGGGACCGAAAATCTTAGTGATGCCTACTCGATGCTTACTAATGAGTATCAATATATTAAAAATAAAACATATAACCAACCCCAAAGAACCAATTTTTCACAACCCCAAACTCAATATGCCTTACCATCCCCATCCCCAATACAGAATACGACACACTAATAGATTTCGCACCCCCACTAATATGAGACAATCTACCCCCTTCTCACCTAGACAACCAAATTCTTTTAAACCCCGACAATCGCATAATTTTTCACCCAGACCCCTCTTCACACACAGTAGGAATTTAACACCACAAACAACACCTTCGACCTCACGATTTATACCCCATAATTATAACGCCCACGAAGCTACATCCCAGCTAAATTCAAACAATGACGATACATTATTAAACGACGAAAATTATGACGTGGAAATTCCACAAGATCAAGACTCAGTTGAGATCTATGAAATCGAGGACAACGATTTTTTAGATCTCGGAGCCTCGGAGACCCCCAACCAGAACCCAGACCAGACAACAAAACAGAAGTAAACTTACCCTATATAATTCATCCAACATTGAAAGTTAAAATATTTTTGGACAAGGGGAGCACGCATTCATTTATAAAACCAAAATTTGCAGAGACGCATTATAAAAAATTATTTAAATTCGACCCTATTCAAATTACTACCAAGCACGGCGTGAGCTATGAAAATTATTCAATCAAGAGCGGTATGCCAGAACTATTTAGAACAAAAACCCCTCTAAAATTTCATATTTACAATTTTCACGATAGTTTCGATTTACTTTTGGGAATAGATAATATAAGAAAATTACGAGCTAAATTAAATTTAGATAAAGATTTATTTATTTTAGAAAAACGAGCATTTAAAATTCACTATAACCATAATCAGACAAAACAACAATGTCTAAACAACCCTGAGGCAAGAAATTTTGACCCAAGTAAATTTAATTTAGATCATTTAAACCAAGAGGAATTTAATGGCTTATGCCCTATCTTACGAAAATACAATTACCTGTTCAAACTAGACGACTCACCTTTAACTTTCACAAATCAAATCAAACATAAAATTAGGACAACAGACAACATACCAATATTTACAAAATCTTACAGTTATCCGGAAGTTCATAAAAACGAAATTAGAAAACAAATTAATAAAATGTTAGAACAGGGAATCATTCAACCATCCTGTTCACCTTGGTCCTCACCCTTATGGATAGTACCTAAAAAACCCGATTCTGAAGGTAATAAGCAGTGGAGAACTGTTATCGACTACCGGAAATTAAATGCTAAAACTATAGATGACCGTTACCCTATCCCGAACATCACTACACTATTAGACAAATTAGGACGTTGCCAATATTTTACCACCATCGATTTAGCTTCAGAATACCATCAAATTCAAATGGATCCCGAAGATATTGAAAAGACGACCTTTAATGTCGAAAACGGGCATTTCGAGTTTAAACGTATGCCATTCGGACTAAAGAACGCTCCATCTACGTTCCAACGTGTGATGGACAATGTGTTACGAGGTCTTCTAAATGACATATGTCTAGTTTACCTGGACGATATAATAGTATTCTCTACTAGTTTACAGGAACATTTCAGTAACCTGACAAAAATTTTAGATAGATTAGATGAAGCTAAATTTCTTATTCAAACCGACAAATGTCAATTCCTTCGGAAAGAAGTAGACTATCTAGGACACAAGATAACACCAGAAGGCGTTTGCCCCAATCCCGACAAAATCGAAGCAATAAAAAATTTCAAAATTCCGTCAACAACTAAAGAAATTAAGTCCTTTGTAGGATTTTTGGGTTACTACCGGAAGTTCATTAAGGACTTCGCCAAGGTTACAAAACCTTTAACTAAATGCTTAAAAAAGGGAGAAAAAATTGATGTAAATAATAAGGAATATAAAGAAACTTTCGAATATTGTAAAATTTAAAATAAATCTCGATATCGAAAACTTCTTTGAAGCCACTAAAGTTTTGAAACCCTTGTGTAAATTACACGAAAATATATTATTAATCGAGATTCCAAATTATAAAGACTCCGAAAATAATGGAATAGAAATTACACCCACCCCTATTATAGGAAATAATATTAGTATTTTGATTAACGAACCAACAACAACCTTAATAAATGAGAAAGAAAAAATATTAAAATTAACTAGCTGTTTTAATATCCAAAATGTAACTTACTGTAAAATTTCAAATGACGATGTTTCTATATGTCTAAATAACATTATGGTAAATCGAAACATAAAAAACTGTAGCTTCATAAGAATTAAATTTTATCCACCTTTCGTAGTATTACCTAACACAAACATCATTGTAGTCTATTCCATGAAAGACAACGAAGTTTTAAAAAATGTAATGGTCTAAGCAAATATTTAAAGAAAGGAACTTATAAAATTAAAAATAATAACTGTGAAATTAACAATAAGGTGTTGACATTTAAAACCAAATTCGAGGAAATTGCCATTCCTAAAATTAATATAAAATTGTATGAATTAAAATTGTCAAAAAATAAGGAAATAACCATTCATGACTTACATAAAATTGAAATAAATGAAATTAACCTAGACGAAATTTACTCGAATAAAAAAACCTGGTTTTCAAACACTACTATTAATTGTATTTTAATAATAAAAATAATTATAATAATAGTAATAATAAGTGTAATTTTAATTGTATTCAATCCAAAATTTGTACGACAAATTGTAATTAGACGTAGGACAATTGGAAACACTTTAGATAATAACCAAGCCTTAGATAATAACCAAGCCTCAGTTGTCCAAACCTCTGCCAACCCTCGGCTTGATTTTTAAAGGGTGGAGGAGTTATAGTGCTAAGAACTGCTGGGTCAGCCCCCTGTAGGATCTCTACTTGGCTTGCTGATCCAGCACTAAAAACTGTATAAAACCCCTGAGAGCACCGCTCTCGTTGTCATTTTGCTCGCAACTCGTGTAAGCCTTGCTTGGCCTTGCCCGAGTGCCCATTCAAATTGTCCCGGAAGGTTTTTATAAAAGTGTTTCCTTCAAGTTACAAAAAATTAAAACTCCTTTAACAACCTTTATAAAATAACTATTGTAATAAATAAAATAAACCTAAAAAAGAAAATTCATTTCTTTTTTTTTAAAAAAAAACCCCGATTTCAAATCCGAAATCATAATTTACATTGGTTTAAATCTTTTTATAAAGGACACCCAAATATTTATAATCTGACTTTCAATCCTCCTCCTCCTCCTCCTCCTAATCCTGGTCCTCTACCTATTCCGAAGACTAGTTTTGCAATAAATCCGTCTAGTTCGGAGACCTACACTTTCGAATGTTCTCCCTCCACGATAAATCCTTGTGCCTATCAGCTTCATATCTATAAACCTACATCATCAAATTCAGAAGGTCTAAAAAATGAACCAATCCTAAAAAGCGAGAACTTGCTATCCAGACATTCAAAAAACCCAGCTCTACCTCAATAATAATATGGTTAACCTAGTCGGCAAAATCAATCCTTTTTAAAAAAGGTTTTTTTCGGCTAGGAGCCCAAAAGTGGCACCTACGAACAGGGACTCATAAGTGTCCTTTTCACGAGGACCAGAAACTGCAAGCCCAAAATTATCTGGATCAAAATTTGGGAGAAAAGAAAGAAAAATACGATTTTGGCGCCCAGTAAATTATTTGTAATCGTGAGAAAAGTTAAATAAAACATTACCAGGTGACATCATCAAGATAAAATTGAATGGCTAACGCCATCTAGCTCCCTATAGGGAGTCAACGATGCCAAAATCTTTTGGGGACTTCAGGGGTGGCAGCCCTTGAGAGTCCATATAAGGATGTATTAGATTTTTGATGGGTGACGGACATTATAAGCAACTCAGATATGAGCGAGGGTAAAAGGTGACCGTTCGGGAATTTCCATCGGGAGAAGATGCCGGGTGACCGATCGAAGAAATGCTGAGAAAAACCAGATGTGCTGAAAGGATGTCACAAATGATCTCATGCAATTAAAATCAATTTAAATTCATCATATAAATGCAAATGATCTCATCTAAACAAAAAATTGTTTTTCATAAGACTGAGATAATAATATTTAACGATTCTCAACGGCCAAGAACTACACTACGGAATCATATCCATAGCAAAAACCTAACGAAAAATTTAGGAAGAAAAACGGTATGATCGGTAGACCAAGAGGAGTCCTTGGTAAATCATTTAGTGAATTACTCAATGGCCGGCTATGTCTTAAGTCCAATAATAATATGCAGACAAACTTTTATATTCTGCAAGAAGAACGGAATTAAAAATCATTTTAATAAAGAAATTGGGCTAGCAGGGAAACATTGGTATAAATCTTTTTATAAAAGACACCCAAATATTTACAATCTGACTTTTAATCCTCCTCCTCCTTCTCCTCCTAATCCTCGTCATCTACCTATTCCGAAGACTAGTTTTGCAATAAATCCGTCTAGTTCGGAGACCTACACTTTCGAATGTTCTCCCTCCTCGGTAAATCCTTGTGCCTATCAGCTTCATATCTATAAAACTACATCTTCAAATTCAAAAGGTCTAAAAAATGAACCAATCCCAAAAAGAGACGAAAAAATTAATACATCAATATGTGAAGACATTGCTTCAGGAGTTGATGACAATTAATGAAAAAATAAATTATTTATATATCTTTTCTTAGCGATTATAAGAGAATACACCCACTAAAAACAATTTTATTCAATAGTAAAATTATATTGTCATGAATGTATTAATCACTATCAACTTATTTAAAAGATACAAAAATTACTGTATATTTCGGTTCACTAAACAAAGAAACAATGAAGTGAATCTTCAACACCCAAATACATTAAATTTATCAGATGAAGCCCAGTTCTGAATTAAATATTGTATTTTTATTTTTAAGAAAATTTTTTTGTAAAGACACACACAACTATATTTTAACTACTAAAATTGAACTCCTACTCCTAAAAATATTGTTAATTTTAGTCGCTAAAGTTCATTCTTAAGAGGGAGGAGTTAAGTTTGCAAACTTTGCAACGTTTCTTTTATTTAACTATTCTTTCTCACGCGTTTTGCAAACTCTGCACAACTTCTTTTTAATCTATTCTTTTCTCACGCATCTCTACCTAATGTACGTGACATAAAGTGTAGATTCAACTTAGATCCTTATAAAAATCGGGTTCACCGCTGGAAGAATTATTCTTGTACTCACGGTGTTCTCATCTAGTCACCTCAAAGCTGACCCATGGACGCCCTAGTATATCGATTTAAGGCCTAACTTATAGGGCCTTAACGAAGCGGTTAACCCGTGCCAAAATTCCATTCATTAATCGATATCAGTGCAAAACTCCCAGGATTGGAGAACGAATCGTCGTAACCCCCGAAACGGTAAAACCCGTGTCAAACTTTATTATCCTGGTTAGTATGTACCTAAAGTGTTTCCATAAATATAAACTATTGTGTGTCTAATCAAGTGACCTTTTTATAAACTATTGTAGCTAGAAATTTGACAAACGAATGGACTAGGCCATTTACACTAAGGCCAAACTTTTAAAACTTCCACCCAATGTGTAAAGTTTATCCAGAAATTTGACCAACGAATGGACTACGTCATTCACTCTCCCCCGTGACTTATGAGAGGACGGATAGAATGACATCGTCCAGCTACTAGAATACTTTCTCGTGGATCCAGGGACCTCGAGAAGTTGGACCTAAAATTTAATGCCATCCCGGCAATGTGTAATGAGTAGCCAGAAATTTGACAAAGGAATAAACTACGTCACTTACACTAAGGTCAAACTTTTAAAACTTCTACCCAATTTGTAAAGTTTAGCAAGAAATTTGACCCACGAATGGACTACGTCATTCAATCTCCCCCGTGACTTATGAGAGGACGAGTAGAATGACATCGTCCAGCTATTAGAATACTTTCTCGTGGCAGCCAGGGACCTCGAGAAGTTGGACCTAAAAGTTAATGCCATCCCGGCAATGTGTAATGAGTAGCCAGAAATTGAGAAACGAATGGACTACATCCTTCATTCTAAGGCCAAACTTTTAAAACTTCTACCAAATTTGTAAAGTTGAGGTTGGAATAAAAAGTTGCATTATTATATATTTAAATTAAATATGTAATTCAGCAGAATTGCATATTTAACAATGATTTTCGTAATGTTTCACGTTTTGATTGTGTTGATTTATATCAGAAAGATGGATGTGTCCCTTTAATTTATAATAGTACTTGTAGTTACGTTCGGTCTATCGTATCTATTTCTACATTGCAAAAATTGTATGATGAAATACTTCCAGTAAACTACGTATAATATAAAACATGCAACTCAATTGGCTGTCTTCCAGCCACTCGATATAAACTTGACAAATTTTGTTCTCAAGTGTGAAGGCAGGATCCTGTAATCAGGTCGAGACGTTATTAGCTATGATTAAGAGAAATCAAAATGTTCCTGAACTCATTCTTCTTCTTTCGTGTCGATGACAACAGTTAAACTCTTCTTTGGAGGTGGGCAGCGAGTTGGACAGCTTCCGAGGTAGCCAGCTCCATCTCCCACTACACCACGGTAACCGAATTATCCGGTGGCACATTGTCTCTGGGACTCCACCCGAGCACGACGTGTCGTTGATGCCCCATCTGAACATATTTTCTTTGCTTCTCCCCACCCCAACCCGCAGTCTATTCAGAGTGCGCCAGACAGGCCATGGTATAGATCTTTGCCGGGGATGAGTTTTTCCTTTACTTCATTATCAGCGTATAGGAAAAACTCCCCTAGGTCAAACAAGGCCAGGGGCCATTACGAAGCTGGCCAGCATACGAAAAAGAACGACCACGAAGAAGATCGCGTTCTTAGATCTCCATCATAAAAATGGGCATTTGGAAATTGTAAAATTTTCGAAAGGAGCAGAAATAGATCCAATTGATTAATTTGATGAAACTCTTTTTTATAAACATCTAGTGATGTTATTAATTAAAAGAGAAGACAATTGGACCGCGTGATCGATAACTTGACCAACTATCAAAATTGCATTTCTATTCTAGGTTACATTAATAATTGAATTGAATTTATTATAATTCCATTAAAAATAAAGTTATTCTTTACATTAAAAAGAAGAGCTCTTCATTGGGCAGTTAGCGAAAATCAATTAGATTTATTTTGGATTTGAAACTGCTCTAACGCCTATTAACCCAAGACCAGCACTGTTATGGTTAAGATTGGTGGATATAAAAGCAAAAGAAACCGACACAGCACTAGCCAGTGAGGAGAAAGAGATTAGAAAAGTGTCTATGGACACAGAACTTAAATGTTCCACCAACCTCTCCACTGTTATTTGACTCAGATCGGAGATGTCCAGATAATATTGGAAAACAAAACAAACTGACTATCCCACCAGTGCCAACGACTAGAAACTAAGGATTTGGAGGTTACAACGCATAAGCAATTGATGAATTAACTCACACTCTATACGAATAAGTCTCTAGTCTAGAAATAGCAATACTGGGGAATAGAATGAAATTACACCGAAATAAATAAAAGTCTGATTCAGTATACAGAGTTAATGCTATGCAATCCGCCTAAGAGTTCTTTGCGTTTTTCTAGACGAGTCTACTAAACATTGTAGGACCACAAAGCAGAAAACATAATAGATTTTATTTTTAAAGTGAAACAGAAATATTGGCCGAATATCGAAACGATCGATGATACTGAAATACTGTCCGAATATAGAAACGATCGATAATACCGAAATACTGTCCGAATATCGAAACGATCGATAATACCGAAATACTGTCCGAATATCGAAACGATCGATGATACAGAAATACTGTCTGAATATAGAAACGATCGATAATACCGAAATACTGTCCGAATATCGAAACGATCGATGATACCGAAATACTGTCCGAATATAGAAAGGATCGATAATACCGAAATACTGTCCGAATATCGAAACGATCGATGATACCGAAATCTGGTCCGAATATAGAAAAGATCGATAATACCGAAATACTGTCCGAATATCGAAACGATCGATGATACTGAAATACTGTCCGAATATCGAAACGATCGATGATACAGAAATACTGTCTGAATATAGAAACCATCGATGATACCGAAATACTGTCCGAATATCGAAACGGTCGATGATACTGAAATACTGTCCGAATATTGAAACGATCGATGATACTGTAAGGGCCACGTCCCAAGAGAGTCCGAAACAACACCGACCGTTCCTCATAACAGCCGTAAGAGGGCTAGGTGCGCGAGCCACCAGGGTCACAGTGACGATCGGGGGCATCGAGCGGCGGATGGTAGTGGACACGGTGGTCGAGTTGTCCATACTTAGGTTTCCGACCGAGAATATGACGGTACGAAAAATATAAGTTATATATATATATATATATTTTTTTTTTAAGTAAAATTTTTGAGAGAAAGAGAGCATTTTTCATTTTTATATAGAAGAAAAATAATAATAATAAAACATTTTTTTTAAATTGGAATTATATAATTATCAAAAGAAATTTTATTTAACTCATGAGCGTACCTAGGAGATATCCTAGATTTAATAGCAACATTTTAACACCCCCATATTCGGAAAACAGCGAATAAGAAACTAGGAGGAGAGTTTAGAAGTCGCGCAACAAGAACTTATTAATATTTTAGATAATTTAAACATCATGAGTTTAAACGCAGACAATTTCCTTAAGTTGGTCCCACAATTCGATGGGAAGAATAAAAGAGATTTTCCAAAAATTTTGTCGTTTGTAGACTCCATGTTTGAACTATATGCAAGGCAGGAAAACACAGCGATGTTTTTGCTGTTAGTAAGATAAAAATTAAGTGGGAGAGCTTTCGACGTGCAAAATCATGAAAAAACTGATACATGGCCAGTCTTGAAAAAAATATATGAAAATCATTTTGGTGAAATTAAAAACCCCGCTCAGTTGCAACAATCGCTAGTGGATTTAAAGTTAAAACAGGGTGAAGAGGAGGAGTTATTGTCCGACTTAATTAGGGCCACTTTAGGAGAAACAAATCCCTCAGATGAAGTAAGAAATTTTACGAAGCAACTTCAAAATAAAGAAATAACCATTCATGACTTGCGTAAAATTGAAATAAATGAAATCAACTTGGACGAAATTTACTCGAATAAAAAACAAAGCTGGTTTTCAAACACTACCATTAATTGTATTTTAATAATTATAATAATTATAATAATTATAATAATAGTAATAATAAGTGTAATTTTAATTGTATTGACTCCAAAATTTGTAAGAAAACTTGTAATTAGACGTAAGACAATTGGAAGCACTTTAGATAATAACCAAGCCTTAGTTGCCCAAACCTCGGCTTGATTTTTAAAGGGTGGAGGAGTTATAGAGTTAAAAACTGCTGTGTTAGCCCCTTGTAGGGTCACTACTTGGCTTGCTGATACAGCACAATATTTTGTATAAAGCCCGTGAGAGCGCCGCTCTCGAGGTCATTTTGCCAACAACTCGTGCAAGCCTTAGACTTGCCCGAGCCCCATTCAAAAATTGTCCCGGAAGGTTTTTAAAACTAAAATGTTTCCTTCAAGTAACAAAAACAAAAACATCTTTTAACTAACGTCATAAATTGTAAGCCCTGTAATAAAACAATAAACTATATTTAAAAAGAAATTTTAAATCTTTTTAAAAAACCCGATTTCGAACCCGAAATCTTAATTTAAATATATATTATTTTTTATAGAATACTTTCAGAGGATGTCAAACCATAGAGTGGGGATAGGCAACGGATTATAGTATAATTACTGTATTTGTGAATTTACTTAATTTGTCTAAATAAAATTTTATATTTGTTTATAAAAACTCAGTTCCTTGATTGAACAACATAATTTATATATGAATATGCAGTGGACGACAACCTCAATGATTTTTCATTTCAGTTTTATCTATGAAGTGGTTAGAAGGGGGGCACTTGCCCCACCCCTGAAATCTTCTATAAACCTTCAATATCAATAGATTTTTTTTTAATTCTTCAAAATGCTTAAATTATAAAATTTATCATAATTTTATTAGCTGTTAAAACTTGTATTTTTGGAATTAAATTTAGATTAAGAGTAGAAATTTTATTTAAATCACACATAATATTAATTATAATTATTTATTGAAAACGAACAAATAATACCAATCTAACTATTGGCAAAGAGGTTTTTTATTTCGTAAATTTTTCCTCTTACTACAAACACGGACTAAAAACATTATCGGAAGCACGAGAAGATCAAGAACAGTCGATGGTGGGGATGTAATCTCCGAAGTCGAAGCTCAAATAAAATGTATACCCTAATGCATGTAAAATAATTGGTTCAATAAAATTTATTATTATTATTAATCTAACTACAACATTTCGATCGGCTTATTCTGCGATCGTTCTCAATTATGAGCCACCATTCCGATTTTAGATTTTTGAATTATAGTAAAACCTCGTTTATCCGGCCCTCCGGATTATCAGGATCAGATTTGTAGACATTTTTGTTTTAATAAATGTTCACATAGATAACTTTTAAGGAGTTAGGTGTTGGTTCTAGGTGAAACATTTTGATATAATAATAAAACTTGAGCAAAAAATAAAGTTTTCTTTGACTCCTGATGATGGGCTCACCCCCGAAATATATCGAATTCAAAACTCAATTTTGTTTTATTACTTTTTTGTGAAACCTACCTCGCATCTTGCTCAAATTTTATTATTAGTTCACATAGATATTAATTTTTAACTCTGATAGCAAGAATGTAATTAAAATTTCACCAAAAATTTAATGTATGTATTTTTTTAAACAATTCTATGTAATTTTGATATAAACATTTTTAACAGATTTACAACACGATAAAATGAAGCTTGTGAGGGTGTATTACTATCAGGAAAACGGTCGGCATCCATATCAATGGCAGCCCCATTACACTTTTATCCACATTCACCATAGACCAATTCAATTCTGTCTTAAAAAAAAAAAATACTCCATTTTTATTATAGTAATACAATAAAACTATCTACCGGATTGACACGAGAAATACTTTTTTAAACTCAAGAATTTTAAATAGTTCTATTAAGTAGAAAATAATCTCTTAAATCTGTGTATAACGAAGTTTTAATATCATTATAAACACTTATTTTCATTGTTGTGACTTTTCAATTTAATAAATAATTATTTGATAATCAAGATAATTAATTGTTAAAAATAATTATTAAGATTTTTTTGAGATCTAATTGATTCATGTATTTTGTTTATTTGATGTGGTATAAAAAAATAGTTCTAATGAAAGTTGTTCAGTTTTTATTGTAGAATATGGTGACGTAAAAAAAAATATAGGGTTCTATTTAAAAAACACAACTTGACCTTAAATACCATTGAAAGCTTGTTCTAGGTCGACAAACAATAGGGTAGTTTAGTTTCCCCCTCGATATAAATAAACTTTTATTTGAAACTTTTTTTCATATAATGCACTGTTTTTGAGTTATAAGACTGTCTCAAGATAAAAAACTCAACCGGTATATCCGTCTCAGTTAGTCCGGATAAACGAAGTTCTACTGTAATTATGTGTGATCTAAAAAAAAATTATACTCTTAATTATCATAATTATTTATCTTAACGTATTAAAAATATTATTTTTTAATAAATAAATGAAAATGCCTTTTTCGTAATGCAGAGAGTAAGGTGTCCCTGGTGAGTGAATCCCAGTGAGCAGCAGGATCCATACGAAGGCCAGAATGCGTCGTAATTAAATCTTCCTCAAATTGAAATCTCATTGGGTAATAAGAATGGATGACTTCTCTCCCCTGTATCAATCTGGAAAATGAGTACTAAGCGAGAGATAGCAGAGACAATGGCTTCTCTCCAGAATGGATATGTAAATGTTTGGTGCGATTCTTCTTTTGTGTGAATGTAGTAAAGTGAATTTCTTTCGGCAATGAGAACAGGCCAAAGAGATTTCTTCTTTTTGGTGAGCTCCAGCGAGATGGCGATGCAAGCATATGGATTCCATGGTACTGCCCTTAAGAGAAAGCATTCTTGATGGTATGTATTCAGTTAAGTTGAGGAAAGCACAAAAACACAGAAATTAACATCCGATGCATTAATTTCTATAGATGTCCAGTATCTAAAAAAATCAAAATAAAAAAATATATCAGATATTTTGAATTAAAAAGAAAAAAAAGTGTAAAGTGCGAGTCTCTGTCAGATGTTTTGGAATTTTCTTTTTTATCATATTTTTTGTTTTTTAGCTTTACAAATGTATACACTGAAAAAACTATATATTTATAGTTAAGAAATTATATTTGATATGAATAGATGGGGAAGTTAATTATGGCGAAATCGATCTCTGTTCAATATGAAAAAATGATATACGTATTTTAAGTATTCTCATATTTTTGGAGAAACTCTAGATATATTAATAGTTAAGATGCCGCTATTCGAATCAAGCAACAATAAGTAAATTATGAAAATATTGTTATTTGAGTAAAATAGTGGAATATTTTAATTTAATAGTTGGGTATTTAAATGGAATAATATGTAATTAGGACAAAAAATGATATAAACTTGAATATTTTTTATTTATAATAAAAAATATTCAAGCTTATATCATTTATATTCATTTGATGTAGAATCAATATTCAAATGAATTATATAAATATTTAATTTAATTATTCATTTGGCTGAATTAATAAAAAAAAAAATTCTAAGGAGGTAATCAAATTTGAATATATATAAATATTTCTTATAATCTTATAGTGGGTTTTAAAATTTAAAAAAAAAAACAATTATTAATGTAAACAAAATTTTTGTTAATTTTTTTTTTAAATATCTTAATTATTAAGATATCACTATTTGCAGAAAATCGTAAGTCGTTTTATGATAAATAAATAAGCTGACGTGTTCTGATGTGGCCATCCACTTGACTTTACCATACAACCTGGCCCCTCACATATATTTAATATTTAATAAAATTATATAACCATGTATGGGAGGGGGGTTAGTTTTTGCTTTTTAGACTTCTGGGATCCCACTGATTATGTATACAAAATTTGGTTGAGTTTGGTCAAATGGCCAAGATTTTAATTTTTTGACCATGCACCCCCCTCCCTCCATTTTGGGCGGTTAGTTTTTGCATTTTTAGTCTTCTGGGGTCCCAGTACTTTATTTATTATTTTATATTTAGGGCCAATTTGTGTCGGTTGGTGTCTTTGTGAACGTATGGACAAAACCTTTCAGTATCGCCTGATGGCCAATCAGATGAAAGTGCATATCATCTGATTGGCCATCAGGCGGGGCACAAGTTGAATTTTAAGGTTTTACCCTTTGTTAACGTTTACAAAGACTTTACCAACCGACATAAAACTGGCCCTAAGATATATCTCATAGAATAAAATAGATCACTCAAGTATATAATATATTTGGATTAAATACCTAAAAATTTGGTCATATTTGGAATGATTTCGATATTTATTGATTATTAATAAAATATCTTTTGAATAAATAAGAGCTCATTAAAAATGCTCAACTCTATCAATATATTTATTATAAAGAAATTGTTTTGTTTAGTGTACATTATTTATTTTTTCAATTCCTCCATGAGTCCCATGAGGGGGATTTAAAACTCGAATTTATAATGAATTAAATTTTTTTTTTTTTAAATTTTATTAAACCAATTATTTTACATTAATTAATGTATACATTATATTTTAGCTTCGATTCCGGAGATTGCTTCTCCACCATCGAGTGTCCTTATTCATCTTTAGTCCTTGTTTTTAATAAGAGGAAAAATCTAATTAGATAAAAAAACCTCTCTTCCGATAATTATTTCAATTCCATTATTCCCCAATCAAGTCGATTGGACTTCCCTCCATCCCCAATCCTTCGTCCATCAATCCCAATGAATTAAATTTTTTTTTTTTTTTTTATAAATTTTATTAAACCAATTATTTTACATTAATTAATGTATACCTCGTATTTTAGCTTCGATTCCGGAGATTACTTCTCCACCATCGAGTGTCCTTATTCATCTTTAGTCCTTGTATTTAATAAAAGGAAAAATCTAATTAGATAAAAAAACCTCTTTTCCGATAATTATTTCAATTCCATTATTCCCCAATCAAGTCGATTGGTTTCCTCCATCTCCCTCCATCCGTCCCTCATTCCAATCCTCCAATGAATTAAATTTTTTTTTTTTTTTTTTTATAAATTTTATTAAACCAATTATTTTACATTAATTAATGTATACCTTGTATTTTAGCTTCGATTTCGGAGATTGCTTCTCCACCATCGAGTGTCCTTATTCATATTTAGTCCGTGTTTTTAGTAAGAGGAAAAATCTAATTAGATAAAAAAACCTCTTTTCCGATAATTATTTAAATTCCATTATTCCCCAATCAAATCGATTGGTATTCCATTCTCCCCCATCCTCTCCCATCCTCAATGAATTAAATTGTTTAATTTTAATATATTATATTAATATTTGCTATAAAGTATTCGTGGGTTTTAAAATTAAAAATTTAATTAATAAATTAAAGATAATTGAAAGAAATGTAAACAAAGTTTTTTTATTGACATTTTCATCTAACAATAATTACTTTAATTAAGAAAAAGTCAATTAAGATGAATTTTGATGAGGTCCAGACCTAGCCAGATCGCTTTCTTATCCTCAAAATTTGTTAATAGAGTTGGTCAAAATCGATGGAGCGTTTTCAAAATAGAAAAAAATACAAACAAATATATAAACAAATTTTGCTCGATTAATAAGAGTAGAGTACCTGGAGCCACCGAGCGATGCACGGTAACACCTGACCCCCTCTCGAAACCAAACACCTCGCCCCCACCCCAACCGCGCCTCCCACCCCGGGCCCCCACAACAGCACCCCCCACATCCACCCCATCCCGCACCCAGTTTTTGCATTTCTAGCTTTCTAATGGTCTACATATTATGTGTATATTTGTTTACGCGTACACCAATTTGCCCACATTCGTTCATATTGATAAACATTATAAAAAAATAAATAGGAAAATAATAATAAAAAAAATAATCGTATAGGATCTGAAATAAAAACATAAAATTAAATAAGATTTGTTTCCAAGTTATATAAAAAAAGCCACTTCAACCACTTTATTTATAAACACACCTGTTTTGTTATGATTTAGACACCTGTTAATTAAAAACAAACAAAAAATTCCTAATTTTAATATAATATATTAATATTTGCTATAACCTATTAGTGGGTTTTAAAATTAAAAAACCAATTAAAAATAAAAGATAATTGAAATAAATGTAAATCAACTTTTTTATTGAGATTTTCATCTATCAATAATTACTTTAATTAAGAAAAGATCAATTAAGATTAAATTTGTCGAGGTCCAGACCTAGTCAGATCGTTTTCTCGTCCTCAAAACTTATTAAGAGATTTTGTTTCATCAAAATCGATATAGCTGTTTTCAAAATAGAACTAAGATACAAATATACAAACAAATATATATATAAACAAGTCCTATTCGGCATCTTCTTCCAGAAAAGTCCTGTTTCGTCATAGTTGAAGACTTGCTGGGGGATGTATCCATTGGCTTCTATCAGTTCGGAAAAAGTTTCGCAGGTGGCCGTTGCTCGTATCTCAAATGTCGGTCGTATTTCAAAGCAAAACTTCGCTCACTCGACAGCTAGTATCTCAAATAACTCGTATGTTAGGGCACTCGTAACTCGAGGTACCACTGTACTATATAAGTTACGTTGGTTATAGCCTGGATTGAGTTTTTAAAAACAATCGTAGGATTTGTTTTTAAATTATTTTTTATTTATAAACAACTTTTTTCTTTTACATTTGATTTATTATATTTGATTTATTCTAAGGGATTAAAATAAAACTTGAATAACTTATGGTTATTCTTTAGGGGGAATAATTACTAGTTGGGTTGACCCGGCAAGGAAACGTTATGTTCCTGCGTAATTATAATATTTTAAGCAGGGCAGGCAGAGCAGCGTCTGAATCAAGCCTGTTGATGATCAATAGAGTAAGTGAAATGAGTAGACTAGCTAACTCAAGACAAGTCTCTTAAATAATGAGTTTACTGAAGTTAATGATTAAGGTTGGGTTAAATCCCGACAATGAACCGTATTGTTCCTGTGTGGAGAAATGAGTAGAGCAGGCTAGCTGGCTCGGGTCAAGTCTGATTTGTTCGTCGGGCAGAAGGCCCTTTTTAACCGACTTCAAAAAAGGAGGAGGTTCTCTATTCGACTGAATTTTTTTTTTTTTTTTTTTTTTTGTGCCTATGTTACCTCATATCTCCGCCAATTCTCAACCGATTTTGAAATTTTTTTTGCATTGGGTCCAGTCTAGCTTCCGATTGGTCCCATTTTTTCTTTATTTTCATAGGTATTAGACCTTTTTTATTAGGTTTGTTTGACCTAACCTCTTTGTTTATGAACCGATTTCGATGGTTCTTTTTTTATCCGAAAGGGGTGTCTTAGGGATGGTGTCATATTAATTTGGTCAAGTTCTGATGATATGATCACTATTAATAACATCACTAAAAAGAGAAAAATAAAAATAATTTTTAAAGAAAAAAATAAAAGCGCGACTTCAAAAATTAAATGCAACAAATAAAATACACTAAAAGGTATAAAATAATTATTATCTTATTTAGTTACAACTAAACGACGAAATATTAACATGAAATTACTTTTTGAAGTCGGTGCCAAACATATACCTTTATATGAATCGCACTCGACGGATCTTACTTAGTACGTTTGGAGGGTATGCTCGCTTATAGGTATAGTTAGTTTGGCACCGACTTCAAAAAGTAATTTCATGTTAATATTTCGTCGTTTAGTTGTAACTAAATAAGATAATAATTATTTTATACCTTTTAGTGTATTTTATTTGTTGCATTTAATTTTTTGAAGTTGGTTTTTATTTTTTCTTAAAAATTATTTTTATATGGTTTATATTCTGGGTGGTCAGCGGTTTTGATGATGTCATCGAAAGAGCTGAGGTTTCATATTTCAGGCATGTAACTTATATGCATGGTCGGTGTGTCGTCCGTTTTTCCGAACTTGCCTGACACACTTCCTTGTGTCTAGATAAATCATTTTCTTTATACGAATATTTTTGTCCGATATAAGTATATAGAAATTTTATATCATATACAGAAACTTTTTTCTAATAAAAATTCAAATTTTCTGAAAAAAGTTCTATATATATAGAGATTTTCAATACATGTGTAAAAGTGTAGGCCTTGAGGATTTTGTGTGTAAATAAACTACGGGACAAAAAAATCGATCCACCAATAAAAACTTGATTAAATAGTAAATCATTTTTAATTTTTTTACAAAGAACCATACATTACTGAAAAACGGCTTATTGCAAGTGTACTTGCCACTTGTTGACTAAAGCCCTTGATTAATTTGGCACACAATTTGAACTGTTTGAACTTCAGAAATATCCATTTTGTATATTTGATCTTTCTATCCATGATGCTTAATTCAAAATTATTCAAATGATTGATATTTCAAATGGAATTTGATCTTTTATTAAAACTTTATATAAATTTAAAATGATATTGAGAAAGTATGAATAATAATTTGTAATTGTATCTTTTAATTTAATTTTACTTATTTTTACTATGAAATTCAAAAATTATCAACAATATTTATTGAATATGTTAGTTTAAGAGTTAATAGAACAAATTATATGAATATTTGTAAAAATTTTAAAAATAATTTCATATTTAATAAAGTTTTTATTGGTGGCTCGATATTTTTGCTACGTAGTGTAATTTAAACTGAGCGTATTCGAATAAACGTTATTGAAACGAACAGTAGAGTGAATTTTGCTGAATAGCCTTTTCCCTGCGTCAATTTCCAGCGATGATTGAAAATGGAAAATTCTCCCAAGAGTGCGAGAGAGATAGAGAGATAGGTCCCTGCCGGCCACAAGGACACGTGTGGGCGAACAGAAGAAAGAGACAGAGAGATGTGGGGCAGGCAGAGGGAGTGAGAGAGAGGACAGACAGTTAAGGTTTGAGAGAAGAGAATAGGTAATAGGTGGTTGCGGAATTTTGGGGTGAGAGGGTGAAATATCGAGCAAGGGGTAGAATAATCTACTCTTATTAAACGAACAAACCCACTAATAGGTTATAACAAATATTATGATATTATATTAAAATTAGGAATTTGTTTTTGTTTTTAATTAGCAGGTGTCTAAATCATAACATTACAGGTGGATTCATAACAAAACAGGTGTCTTTACAAATAAAGTGGTTGAAATTGCTATTTTTATATAACTTGGAAACAAATCTTATTTAATTTTATGTTTTTATTTCAGACCCATTTAACTAATTTTATCTTGTAATAATATTAAGACTATATTTACTTATATCTAATTATTATTATTTTAATTTTTTTTTCTTTCTTCATTATCAAAATTGTAAAAAATATAATGTCCAATCTATATAAATGATGGCCAAAATGAAACATCTGATTTCGAAGGCCAAAAGTTGTAATAAATAAATAAATAAATAAAAATAAATATTTCAGACCCTATACGATTATTTTTTTTTTATTATTATTTTCCTATTTATTTTTTTATAATTTTTATCAATATGAACGAATGTGGGCAAATTGGTGTACGAGTGAACAAATATACCCATAATATATGGACCTCTAGAAAGCTAGAAATGCAAAAACTGGGTGGGGCGGACTGGGGGGTGGCGGCGGGGTGCAGTGGTAGGTGGTTTCAGGGGAGGGGGAGCCCAGTGGGCGTGTACTATATATATTTGTATTTTTTTTTAATTTGGTTACCGTGCATCGCTCGGTAGCTCCAGGTACTATTATATTATTTTACAATTAATAAAAATAAAAGTTTTCTTCAAATTAAATTTAAATAAATAAATAAATTTACCTTTAGTTTTTTTTTTTTTAAATGCAATTTCTTTTGACTACATTTCTATTGATGTTTATTTAGAAATTCTTCACTATAATATAGTAAACATCATTTTGCAGTAAAAGGGAGCTTTGGAGTGGATCTGAAAAAAAGAAACATTAAACATCAAAAATGAATATAAATTTGGAAATAAAGCTGGAAAATATCTTCGTCGCGTAAATCGATGAGAATTGTTTGATTTACTACTTTCCCATCCAAATACCTGCTAACATACTTAATTCACTAAATAATAAGGATTCGATAAGAGTTTAAAAAAAATAAAAAAATCGTAAATATTTATATTATTTTTAGCCGACTTCAAAAAATAAAAATAATTTTTAAGAAAAAATAAAAACCGACTTCAAAAATTAAATGCAACAAATAGAATACACTAAAAGGTATAAAATAATTATTATCTTATTTAGTTACAACTAAACGACGAAATATTAACACGAAACCACTTTTTGAAGTCGGTACCAAACAAACTATACCTATAAGCGAGCGTACCCGCCAAACGTACTAACTAAGATCCGTCGAGCGCGATTCATAAAAGGTATATGTTTGGCACCGACTTCAAAAAGTAATTTCGTGTTAATATTTCGTCGTTTAGTTGTAACTAAATAAGATAATAATTATTTTATACCTTTTAGTGTATTTTATTTGTTGCATTTAATTTTTTGAAATCAGTTTTTATTTTTTCTTAAAAATTATTTTTATTGTTCTCTTTTTAGTGATGTTATTAATAGTGATCATATCATCAGAACTTGACCAAAGTAATATTGCACCATTCCTAAGACACCCCTTTTCTGATAAAAAAAGAACCATCGAAATCGGTTCATAAACAAAGAGGTTAGGTCTAAACAAACCCAATAAAAAAGGTCTAATACCTATGAAAAAAAACGAAAAAAAAATGGGACCAATCGGAGGCTAGACTGGACCCAATGCAAAAAAAATTTCAAAATCGGTTGACAATTGGCGGAGATATGAGGTAACATAGGCACAAAAAAAAAATTCAGTCGAATAGAGAACCTCCTCCTTTTTTGAAGTCGGTTAAAAATTAAATGCAACAAATAAAATACACTAAAAGGTATAAAATAATTATTATCTTATTTAGTTACAGCTAAACGACGAAATATTAACATGAAATTACTTTTTGAAGTCGGTGCCAAAACATATACCTTTTATGAATCGCACTCGACGGATCTTAGTTAGTATTTGCCGGGTACGCTCGCTTATAGGTATAGTTTGTTTGGTATCGACTTCAAAAAGTAATTTCATGTTAATATTTCGTCGTTTAGTTGTAACTAAATAAGATAATAATTATTTTATACCTTTTAGTCTATTTTATTTGTTGCATTTAATTTTTTGAAGTCGGTTTTTATTTTTTTCTTAAAAATTATTTTTTTATTCAAGGTAATTTAATTTCATCTGAAAGTAAATCTGTATCATTATTGTCTTCTTTTTTTTTAATATTTATTTCTTTATAGTTGCTTTATATTTCTTTTTTAAAGCGACTATTTATTGAAATTTCCATAAGGCATTTATTTAAAATAGGGTGTCCCAAAGTGAAGGGTTATACCGCCCTTCTTTGGAGCCCGTGGGACAATTCAAGTGAGTGAGGTGGCGCAATGGGGAGCATTGAATAAAAATTTAAATTTGAAAAATAAATTAAGTCAAAGAATTGAAAATTGAGGATAAATTTAAATATTATTCAGTTTGTTCAATGATATATAATAATGGGTGCTTCCGTCACGAGCGCTGAATTAAACTGTTCGACAAAAAATTTCGCCTCGTAAATCTAACAATGGATTCCGGTAGAGTTCCATATGCTGATTATCATGCAATTTCCCAATTTTTTACAGCACGTCAGAGTTTTGAGATATTATCGGTCAAAATGACGAAAAAGGCCATTTCGAGCTATTTTCGAGTCCCATTAAATATTAAACAGCATTTTTTTTTTTTTTATATTATTTATTGGCATCGGGCACACACCCATTTTGCCAGCCAATATATTCACATTAACTCTACAAAAATCAAAACAACAAATTTAAAAAAAAATAATAAGATAAAATAAAAAAAATAAAAAAATAAATAGCAACCTAAAAACTCATAGAAAAATATCACAGCCCAGTGATATAAGGAATTGAAGAACCAGCTTTCCTAGTTCTCCCCCTTCGGATATGCAGGCAAGTAATATCTGCGCATTTGTAGGGAACTGGATCTTTCCCTGAACCCTGTCATAAAATCGGTCTATTTTTCGGCGAGACAACCCACACCCAAGAAGGGCATGGTTAATGTCCCCCCGTGAGCTCGAATCACATCTACAGAAAGGGTGGTCTCTGAGACCAACCCTATGCATGTACTCGGGAGTCGTCGCGTGCCCAAGTCTCAGCCTATTAATATGTACAGACATTTTTCTGAACAGGTGATATCGTTCAAACCAGGGCTGAACCGGGATTCCCGGACACACTCCGAAGAAATGTCGCCCTTTGTCAGCACTGGATATTTTCCAGGAATTGTTCCATTCCTGATAGATTGTCTTCTTTATTAAAGGCCGAACTTCATCAGCCGACAATTCGAGGGGCCAGGGTGATCCCTCGAAATCGCTCTCACAGCTAGACTCGTCCACTGTCCAACAGCATTATTTGAAATCAAAATATTATTTTGACTTAATAGAAAACAGCTTCCTCTTTGATTTTCAAATTACTATTTGTTTTTAGCTCAATTAGAACTCGAGTTATATCTAAAAAAACTAAAACTACGTGATTTTAAAGGATAAACATAAGATAAGATAAAAACATAACTTTTATTCTTTTAGTTATAACTCGAGTTCTAATTGAGCTAAAAACAAGTGGTAATTTGAAAATCAAAGAGGAAGCTATTTTTTAACAAGTCAAAAAAATATTTTGATTTCAAATATTCCTGTTTAATTAATATCTAATGGGACTCGAAAATAGATCGAAATGGCCTTTTTCGTCATTTTGACCGATAATATCTCAAAACTCTGACGTGCTGTAAAAAATCGGGAAATTGCATGATAATCAGCATATAAAACTCTACTGGAATCCATTGTTAGGATTATGGGGAGAAATTTTTGTTTAATTTTTGTCGAGCAGTGTTATCAGAGGGCGCTAATATCAGTAGCTGAGTTTTTTTTTCTCCATAATATATTAATATTAAATATTCACAATGTTTTACAAATAAAAAAGTATGTATTAAATTTTTTTCGAAAAATAAACTCATATGGCCATCCACATGACATTACAATACACCAGTGGGCGTAGCCAGAAAATTGTCATGGAGGGGGGGGGGGGGGGGGGTGAATCCTCAAAGCAAAATCTTTAGTGGTAGAATTTTTTCTATTAATACAAATAGTCCAGTGAAATTGTGTTTTTTCCCCCAGAATGTTTTGGGCTAGTTGTAATTCCTTCGACCCTTTATGTTTTTTGACTGTGCTGAATCCGAATCTGTGGTTTGCTAACAAAATTACGTGACGGAACATTTTAAAAATGCAAAGAAAGGTAAAAAATCTCATTTTTTGGCGGTTTCCATGACACTTTTGAGTATTCGGATCCTATCCTGTCAGGGAAAATACTAAATACTTATCTATAAATCTTAAGACTTTTAACAAAAAACTGGTCCAAGTAAACGTTCAAGTCAACAAAATTTCCTAGAGAATGAGATAGGAATCAAGTTTCTAAGATGAGAGGTTTTCATTTTATGAAGGAAAAACTAAGATTTTTTGCAAAAAATCGCAGTTTTTCAAAACTTCCACCTCATTGCGGCACAGGTTATCATTATCCGTCTACTTTGTTTGAATTGTAGCAAATTTAATCTAGTTTAAAAATGTATAGAATGATCTTTGTCGAAAACGTGCTCCTTCATGGTCAAAATGGGAAAAAAATCGAAAAAAGTGCGAGTTTTTGGGATATTCAAAAGTGATCGGGGGGCTGTTTTTTGGATCCCCATAAAAAATCAAACTATTTTTTCATTTTTTTAATCGACGCGAAATTTTGTCCTCTTTAATTTACTATAGGACGGTTATTTATAAAATATGGACCGTTTTTGAGTTATAAAAGCGAAAAACTGGAAAAAGTCCGAATATTTCGAAGTTTGTCGGCCACCAAAAGTTGTCCCCCACACTTTCGAGGTCACATACTTAGATTTGGCATATCCACACAATACCAAACGATCCTAGAAAAAAAAATCTTTTCCCGCAGTTAATGTAATCTGAACCACTTTTTGAATCCTCTATATACTGGGCTATATGAAATATATTTAATTATGGTTAGTTTGACATAAGAAACGGTTTGTCGTTGCCGTTACCCATTCCATGAGCCCTGGCCTTGGGGGTGAGGGTTATATACCCCCCCGTGGCTACGCCTCTGTAAGAGGCCAGTATCATATTATAGGAAAATGGTAAAAATTAGATTTTTATTTAAACTCTATTGTATTAGGCAGACGTGGGTCGACAAATCCTTCCGGTATTTATGCACATATTATATTGATTGCGTAGTTAGAGGAGAGATAAAATGTGAAATATTATTCCAGGACAAAGAAAGGCAAGGTGGCCGTCGCCTGCCCTCCCCAAGCTGAATCAACGAGTTTTCCTCCAATGGCATCCTTTGAGAATTGCCCTCATCAAATTCAACAGCTAGTTACTGTGCCGTTGGAAATTAAAACAAGTTTATTTTCAATGAAAACAAATTTCATGGAGAATTTTTGAATTTACAATGGGAAATTTGGGGGATTTTCAAATTCTATTTATACCGGGTGAGTTTTTTATCTTGAGACAGTCTTATAACTCAAAAACAGTGCATTATATGAAAAAAAAAGTTTCAAATAAAAGTTTATTTATATCAGGGGGGAAACTAAACTACACTATTGTTTATTTACCTAGAACAAGCTTTCAAGGGTATTTCAAGATCAAGTTCTGTTTTTTAAATGGAAATCTATACCTTTTTTTTTTTTTTTTTTTTTTTTTAATGCAATCGAATGCAAGAAGGGGTGCACCAGTAAAGATGTAGCCCCTATGGATCTCGAAAGACCCTTGCATTACCGAAGAGAAGGGAAAGTTGATTAAGTGAGAGGGTGTAGACGTAGGTGTCTATGCACCCTGGTTTTGAAGGTTTGGAGATCATAGGTGCTGGGAAAGATAGAGGCTGGGAGAGAGTTCCAGTTCCTTGAAGTCATGGGGATATATGTATTCGCGAATGAAGTGGTCCGGCACTTTTCCAATTTGACCGCGAAAGAGTGTTGGGAGTCTGCAAAACGTGTGCTGCGTGCAAAGCATGCTTTGGGGGGAATTATTGATTTTATCTCATCAGAGCACCTGCCGTGATAGTATCTATAGAAAAGGGAAAGGGCAGAGACGTTTCTTCGATGAGCCAGCGAGTCGAGGGAGTCGGTGAGGGTAGAATCGTCAATTAGCCTGACGGCTCGTTTCTGAATTGCATCAAGGGTAGCAAGAGAATATTTTGAGGCTCCTCTCCATAGATGAGAGCCGTATTCGAGACAGGGGCGGATTTGGGCCTTGTAGATGGTGAGAAGTTGTGGGGGTTTGTAAAATCGCTTGGACCTGAATAAGAAGCCAATCTTCCTTGCTGCAGATTTCGCCACAGAGGAGATGTGTTCATTCCAAGACAGGTCAGATGCGACAGAGACGCCCAACATGGATAGGCTGCTCTCACATTTTCAGGGTATTCTGAATCGAAGTGAATATCAGGGAAATCTCTATTTTCGCGCCTAGAAATTAGACAACATTGAGTCTTATTTGAATTAAAGTTAACTAAATTTTGAGAGCCCTTTGAGTTTGTCTAGGTCGAGAGTAATTGAGGAGGCAATATTGATTCGATTATTCGGGAGAGAGGGTTTGCCGTGTATATTTGTTTACATATTCTAAATCTACGGAAAAAACTGAACAACTTTCATAAGAACTATTTTTTTATTTGACATCAAATAAACAAAATATTAAGTCAATTAGATCTCATAAAAAACCCCTATTATTTTTAACAATTATTCAACTTAATTATCATATAATAATGATCAAATATTTAATTATTAAATAAATAATTATTAAATCGAAAAGTCAAAACAATGAAAGTAAGTGTTTATAATGATCTTAAAACTTCATTATACACAGATTTAAGAGATTATTTTCTACTTACTTATTAGAACTACTTAAAAATTCTTGAGCTTAAAAAAGTTTATTTCTGGTGTCAATCCAGTAGATAGTTACTATACATTGTATTACCATAATAAAAATGGATCATTTTTTGTTGAAGACAGAATTAAAATGGTCATAATTTATGGTGAATGTGTAAAAAGTGTTATGGGGTTGCCATTGAAATGGATGCCGAGCATTTCTTGACAGGGATACATCCTCACGAGCTTCATTTTATTGTGTTGTAAATCTGCTAAAAAAAAAACATCAGGGTACGAAGAAACTGAAACATGCCAAAATAAGGAAATTGGAACTGGAATCCGTCCAGAAAACTTGCGATAACACTCTGGAATATCACAGAACAGTGTCGGAAAATGATTAAATTATTGATTATTATTAAATTATTTATTTATATTAATTTATTTATTTATTTTTCGAGGATCTTAATTCTCTTTTAGAATAGGTGTTGATTTTCCTTGTTTGCAAAAAACAATAACACAGTTATATTTTTTTCATTTACTCCACTTCATTGTTATATCAAAGGACGTTTCGACATATACATTCATGTCATCATCAGCCCAAAAACAAAACCACCCTTTCATCATTTCCAATATCTATAATTTTATAAACAAATGAACACATCACATCTTTTTTACATTATTTACATTCTTTCTTACATCAAAAAAAGCATCAAACATACCTTGAACAATCTTAAATTTATTTGATCCAATCAAATCACATTCTGATTCATCTGAATACATATCACAAGTTATCAATTATTTCTTTTCTATATTTACCATTTAATGATCTATACGATAACACAAAGAACTCCAATTTTCAACACACAAAGCACCAGTGAATACACATCCCGAAACATTAAATCCCCTAAAATGTATTGCCAACCCAAAAACCTTCCACTATCCCCCTAATATTCTAAAATTTAATCAAAAAACATTAAAATGTCCTTCTGTCCACACCAGGAAAAAATAAAAAATCCATCACAATACTAATTTCTTTCGCTGATCTTATTCAATATTCCAGAATAATATCTGCTATTATTTTCTGTATCTACCTTGAAATTCACAGTTCTTTCTAGATTTTTTCTTATAGATATAGATTCAAAGAATTTTCTTTTGAAAGTATTACTTTCAGCGTATAAAATTTTTGCGTCGTCAAATTTAAAATTATGAACCTTATCTATTGCATGTATGGCTAACGCCGACACAAGATTTCCATGTATTACAGACTTCTCATGTTCTATCAATCTTGTCTTCAATTTTCTTTTGGTTTCACCAATATATATTTTTCATGAGTCCTTACACTCTATCCTATACACACATTAGATGTTTCATACTTTTTAAGCTTGTCGTTACATAAATTGTTTTAATGGCTTATTACATTTAAAACCTATTCTTTGAATCTATATCTATAAGAAAAAATCTAGAAAGAACTGTGAACTTCAAGGTAGATACAGAAAATAATAGCAGATATTATTCTGGAATATTGAATAAGATCAGCGAAAGAAATTAGTATTGTGATGGATTTTTTATTTTTTCCTGGTGTGGACAGAAGGACATTTTAATGTTTTTTGATTAAATTTTAGAATATTAGGGGATAGTGGAAGGTTTTTGGGTTGGCAATACATTTTAGGGGATTTAATGTTTCGGGATGTGTATTCACTGGTGCTTTGTGTGTTGAAAATTGGAGTTCTTTGTGTTATCGTATAGATCATTAAATAGTAAAATATAGAAAAGAAATAATTGATAACTTGTAATATGTATTCAGATGAATCAGAATGTGATTTGATTGGATCAAATAAATTTAAGATTGTTCAAGGTATGTTTGATGCTTTTTTTGATGTAAGAAAGAATGTAAATAATGTAAAAAAGATGTGATGTGTTCATTTGTTTATAAAATTATAGATATTGAAAATAATGAAAGGATGGTTTTATTTTTAGGCTGATGATGACATGAATGTATATGTCGAAACGTCCTTTGATATAACAATAAAATAAAAGTAAATGAAAAAATATAACTGTGTTATTATTTTTTGCAAACAAAGAAAATCAACACCTATTCTAAAAGAGAATTAAGATCCTCGAAAAATAAATAAATAAATAAATATAAATAAAATTTCAGATCCAATCTTATAAATATTTATTTAATAATTAAATATTTGATCATTATTATTTGATAATTAAGTTGAATAATTGTTAAAAATAATTATTAGGGTTTTTTTCTGAGATCTATTTGACTTAATATTTTGTTTATTTGATGTCAAATAAAAAAATAGTTCTTATGAAAGTTGTTCAGTTTTTCCGTAGAATCAGAATATGTAAACAAATATATAGGTTACAATTTAAAAAAACAGAACTTGATCTTCAAATACCCTTGAAAGCTTGTTCTAGGTAAACAAACAATAGCATATTGAAACAAATAATTATAAATTAATCATGTGTGATTTAAATAAAAATTTAAACTTTAATCAAATTAATCACAAAAATAAAAGCTTCAACAGCTTCATTACTAATAAACAATAGCATAGTTTAGTTTCCCCCTCCATATAAATAAACTTTTATTTGAAACTTTTTTCATATAATGCACTGTTTTTGAGTTCTAAGACTGTCTCAAGATAAAAAAAACTCCCCCGATATATGCCTTAGGGAATTCTGTTCCCAAATAGTTGGCATTTGTGAATGGAATCTTTTATCTATCTAAGGAATGTTCGTTCTTTCTTTCACCTTGAACAAATAGAATAAGAACAAAAGAAAATTTTTTACTGTACAAACATGATTTGTTTTTATGGATTGAAAAATTTCTCCGGAAAAGTTTGGATTTTTAATAAAATTTTGTGCACGCTTTAAGCTCAAAAATTATTATGAATATCAAAAAGAAATTTCACATGTTGCTTATTTTTTGAATTGAGATTAAAAGATAAGAGCTGATTAGATTTTTGTTGAAATCAAACGAAAAATTAAGGGGGGTTGTTAAAATTTTTTCAAAACAATGGAATTTACTAAAAAAGGGTCCTATAATCACAAAGAGAGTCTATATTTCTTTGAGGGATCAAAAATAAATTAAAATGATGAAATTTTAAACCAAAATTACTAGTAAGATATTTACTTTAAAAGAGTCTCATATTTAAAATGAAATTTGAGTAAGTATTTGCTATGGCTCAAAATTAAGAAGTAGGCTTCTTTTGTAAATGTTTATTAAATATTTAATATAATAAAGGATGGTCAATTGTTATTTATGGCCACATCAATTAATTTTTCTATATTTTAACCAATTAGACAGTGTTTCCCAACCTTTTTTGTGCCATGCCCCACTTAAACCTTTCTAAAATTCAAATTATTCTATTTCCAAATAAGATGTTTTTATTGGACTGTCATTCTTTTTTCACCCCTTTCTTTTAAAACGAACGTTTCGGAGGATTCTTCCGCCTCCTTCTTCAGGGTTTCAAACGGTTAATGAAGAAAACAAACAAGATCCTTCCTTCTTCTCTCCTCAAGCAGTGTTTGAAATTTGTCATTTCGTAACAGAAGAATTAAATAGAAATTTTTTCCACCTTAATAAATTTTATTTGCCATGAACTATTAGTGGGTTTTAAAATTAAAAGAAATCACATCAGCGTCGTCGCTCAAGCCGATTATGATTAATAAAGATATAAATAGATTTAAGATGAAGTGGAATAAACTTTGGCTATTTAAATTTCTATGACAAATTCCCCCCCCCCCCCCCCACCACAAAATAACATGCAATATTTTTTCCATTAGAAAATTTGTTATATGCTTCTAAAAGGTAAATAAATAAAAATAAAACACAAATACATCCCACTAGTTGGAGCCCATTTTCGAATTGCCCCCCTTGTGGGGCGTGTCCCCCACGTTGGGAAACACGGAATTAGATTGTTTGTTTTTTCATTTAGTAAACAAATTACAAAAATGAATAAATTTATTTGAAACAATGTAAATAATTCTATATTTATAGGTAAACAAATAAAAAATGGCTAAATAAATAAATCTGATAACAATGTGTATGATTTGAATTTGAAATTTAAATGAAATAAACAAATAATTTTATTATTTTGTTTTATTATCTAATCTATATAATAAAAATGGATATTGTGAGTGAATTGGATATGGAATAGAAATTAAATCTCTCTCTCTCTCTCTCTTTGTTCTCTCCCAGAACGTTGAGCAGATTAGATTATGGAGGAATGAATATTATTATTAACAGCATTTTAGCCATTAGATTTAGCTGAGTGGCTGTTTATATCAGATGTCAAGGGGCCTTGGCTGGCTAGAAGGGGGACTGACTGCTCTTAATGGAAAATTTTTATATCAAAGGAGACTAACTATTGCGTTTAAAAATCCACTGGGATAAAATAATTATTATTATTTAAGATAACTATTTATTATTTATATATTATTTTTATAATAATAGTAAAAGGACGTTTCTGCTGGGGCATAAAATTTCTAATATAGGCCGTCCATAAATTACGTCACATGAATTTCAAGATTTTTCGCACCCCCCCCCCCCCCCCCCTCCCTCGGTCCTGTGTCACATTTTCATCGAGTCCCCTGTATTGTGACGTCACACTATCACTTTTATACCCTATAATTTAATAATTGTAGAATTTTTGTTATAAATTAAACTCAACTAAAGGGATTTAATATACTTATTTCAAATTTAACTTTATTTTTATTCGTTTTTTTTTCTTAATGTGAAACCTACCAAGTATTTTTTTATCCAATAATTATTTTTATTCATTTCATTTAACATATTATTCACTATTATTATATAACTTGTAATCTAAAAAATATATTTTCAAATTTTTTAATTTGACTTTTGTGACATGAAAATTTTTAATATCCCCGAGGCCCCCTGTCACAATTTGTCACAAATTTACTTACTAGCTTAATTACGCAAGTAAAATAAATCTATATATACACTCAAGAAAATATTATTTATTGCACATAACTGAGCTAGCCCCACATAGGGTGACCACCAGTTCTATAATACTTTGGGAGAATATGTCCTACAATTAAATATTTTGTCCTACCGCCTAATGGAAATGTCCTAAATATCTCAAAAACGGTTGAAACTATTTTGATTATAAAAATTGGGCGAAACCATGACATTTCGGTCCAAAAAAAGCCCTAATAAGTGAACATCGAAATAATTACCATTTTCGAGATAATAATTGTTTTGTCAAAATGTCTGTTAATTAGTCTGTGCGTTACCAAATTTTTGTGGACGAGCTAGCTCAAAAACTAGTGTGAATATCAAAACCAAATTTGACACGTAGTTTTGGTGCATTGAGATTAAGAGCTGATTAGATTTTGGTGCATATCGACCCAAAATTAAAGGGGGTGGAGGAGGGGTTAAAAATTAAAATTCTTGGCCCTTGTATCAAACTCAACCAAGTTTAGTATACATAATCCACAGGCCCCGAGAAGTCTAAAAATGCAAAAATTAGCCGCTAAGGGGGGTCGTGTAGGGCCACGAAATTAAAATCTTGGCCTTTGTATTTGTATTAACTCAATCATATTTTGTATCCATAATCCGTGGGCACCTAGAAGACTAAAAATACAAAAACTAACCATCTTAAATGGGGGGGGGGGGGGAAATGAAAATCTATGCCTATGAATAAAATTCAAAAATTTTGTTTACATAATCAGTACGCCCTAGAAAACTAAAACTCCCCCACCCCCCTTACATGATTATAAATAATTTTATTAAATATTAAATATAAGTGAGGGGCCAGGGGGTGTATGGTAAAGTGCCAATTTATTATATTAAATAACTAGCTGCAAAGCCCGCCTTCGGCGGCCCTCTTGCTAGCCAGCGGGCACGCCCCCTGGATCCCCAGCCCTTGGAAACCCCCAGCGCCCCCACCTCATAACGCAGCCTAACCCACTAAAACTCCTCCAGCACCCAACCCCCGCACCCGTTTCCAACCACCGCCCCTACACCACCACCCGCACCCCATCCACCCCGGACCCCACCCTCCAACCCTGCGCATCACACCCCCGCCTAGCCCCCTGGACTCCACCCCCTGCACCCTCACCCTACTCCGCCTCACCCCACCCCCAGTTTTTGCATTTCTAGCCTTCTAGTGACCCACAGATTATGTATACAAAATTCGGTTGAGTTTGCTCCAAGGGCAAGAATTTACATTTTTCACCCTCCCCCCTTTTTGGGTGGTTTTTTGGGGAAATTTTTTAAACAAAAGTTGTCAGAAATCACATCCCCTACTACTTTGTTTGTCATTAAATTTGCCGTAGGGTTAATAGTTTAGGAGTTATTTGATAATTTTCATTCGTGCGCCCCCCCAAACCCCCTTCTGGGGTCAAAATATCAAAACGTTATATAGCTAAAAACGTAAGTTAGAAGACATCTGATGTAAATATGAAATTTCATAATAATCCCTTCAGCCGTTTTTACGTGAATCGTGAGCAACTTTTCGGAAACGACGGAAACATACATGACAGGAATTTTGTTTCAGGTGTTTTCGTTCATAACTTTGCTTGAAACGAGTGCAACCAAAATTTGGCGTGATTTGGACCAATGTACAGACAAAACCTTAATTTTATTAGTATATAGATTGATACAATTGCAACAAAGAATAGTATTTAAAAGAACAAGAGTAGTAAGTATATCCTATATCAATTTAAAATTATTGTAATGAAATGAGTATCTATTTGAGAAAGAAAGATTGAATGTTTTCTCAAAATCAACTTGTGATACGCAAACAATGGCAACAAAATTGAACGCTTTTATACAACAATCCAAAGAAAAGTAGAACTTCCAACAAATATGACAATTCTTCTTTCTTATTTAAACCGAAACGATCACTTAAGTCGATATATTGTTAGGATACATAATTTCTTTAGGAAAAATTAATTAATTATATTTATTCTAATTTAACATAATTGTGTTTAATTGCATAAACAGTAGAAATGTAATTTGAAAAAAAAAATACTTAAAATAATGTATGTTTCTTATTTTTAGCTTGTAAATCTTATGTACCTAATTAACATTATAATTATATAAAATTTTGTAAAAATATGTATTTTATGTATCACTGACCAAATGTTATAACGGACAAGGTCAATTTTAAATAAATAATAATAATAATAATAATAACTTGTGATATGAAATCAATTAATTTTACGAACATGAATTTAGGTCATTTATCAAAGATTTTAATAGATATGTTTATATTGCACGTAAGAGGGTCATGTCCCTTCGGGAGTCGAACCCAAGCACTAGTACGCCTTCCGGGCCAACTAGTCCAGACTCTTGAGACCATCACCTCCAAACAGGCAACATATAACGTGATCAGTGCCGTCTTTACGCAAAGTCCTAATAGGCCCGGGCCTAGGGCCCCAGGCATGTTGGGGGCCCCCCAATCGCAAAAAATCATTTACAATCATCCTTTAGAAAGAACGTTGAATAACAAATCGTAAGCTTTAAAACCCCCATAGTAATAAAAATAAAGTAATTAATTACGTTAGTCATTTAATTTATAATATAATATTTATTATGTAATATGGAAATGTAACATTACAATTTTTTCTTGATTTTTTGTGAGCGAAATCAGAAATTATGTCTTCAAAACTTATATTATTTAAAATGTCCGATTCTATAAACATAATCGAAAGATAATTCAATCGAGGATTTGAATGGCATTTCGATGATCATTTTTTATAAATTTGTAAGGCTGAAAATGATCTCTCGCCTACAATTCGTGCACCATCATGCTAATAAAATTGTAAACTTATTTCTATATTAGGAAAAGTAGATTTTAAACATTATTTTTTAATTTGGGTGTACAAATCTGAGAAATCTAACTGTATCTCTTTTCTAGTTTCTAGCAAATAATATTTAAACTGAATACATTCAGAAATTAAGTTTTCTTCTGATAAATCGTTATCATATTTTTTTGCTAACTTACTACAATTTTCCGTTATTGAATCATTTATTGGGGGCCCCGTCGATACTTGGGCCTAGGGCCTCATACCTTGTAAAGACGGCACTGAACGTGATGGTCTCAAGGGTCCGGACTAGTTGCCCGGAAAGCGCACTAGTGCCTGGGTTCGACTCCCGAAGGGACATGACACTCTTACGTGCAATATAAACATATCGATTAAAATCTTTGATAAATGACCCAAAATCATGTTCGTAAAATTATTGTTTTGTGATTTTTTTTACTACCGATTTTTATTGTTTCAAGCTGGGTTGTTCAAGTTCTACTGGGATGCGTTATATATAACTTCAAATGTCCTACTTTGACTATGTCAATTACTTGTCATCCTACCCCTCCACCACCACACTACCACGGGATGAGTAACGGCCTAGCCTTATGTAAATTCAACAAATAAAATTTATTTATTTTTTATATATATTTTTATTCTTTAAATGGTGAGATCTCTAGAGGAATAATAATAAAGATATTAGCTATCTATTTCACTCACCTATAGGACGTGCATTTCGGATATAGATGTGCAGTTTCAGTCATTGCTTGGAATTTTCGAAATCATGAATGTAAAATAGAACTGAAATAAAAATTAAATAGTCGATTAATTAATTGGATACAATTATTAATAATAATTAAATATATTAGAATAAATAAATAAACTTACAGTTGATCGGATTTGATTTGAGCAGTAGACGGAAATGACGTATTCATTGTTTCGAATGGAGCTAGTAAGTGGCTGGCTGGCTGGCTGGCTGGCTGAGCTCTGAGCGGCAACTACGCCGGTTGCAACGCAGCCAAGCGAGCTGAGCCCGGGAAGAATTTGCTGACTGCGACGACGCGCGCAGGCAGGCAGGGTGGGGGAAGGGTCACCCCTACCCTACCCTGCCCCTCCACAAATAGCTCCTAACTTGAAATGTAAATCGAACCCAAGCCACCAGCTAGCCAGCTTTCTCATCTCTAGTACGCATGCGCAAAAGTCACGCGGAAAAACGTTTTCTTATTTCTCAGATCAGTATTATCAAATTTGATATTCAAAGACAGGATTAGGGCCGTCTTAACAGGGCCCCTGTATGTGGGGCAGACAGGCGCCAGGGCAAAGGGGCGCCGGATGAAATAACAGCGACAATTAATGAAATTATTATTCATTTTACCATACATGGTATTGTAATCGTGCATGAAAAAATTGGTTTTTTTGCTTCTTTATTTCGAAATATCTCAAAAACGGCTGAAACTATTTTAATTAGAAAAATTGGGCGAAACCATGGCATTTCGATCTACAAAAAAGCTCTAATAAGTGAACATCGAAAAAATTATATTTTTCAAGATAATAATTGTTTTTTCAAAATGTCTGTTAGTCTGTGCGTTACCAAATTTTTGTGGACGAGCTATTAGCTCAAAATCTAGTGTGAATATCAAAACCAAATTTCACACGTAGTTTTGGTCCATTGAGATTAAGAGCTGATTAGATTTTGATGCATATCGGCCTAAAATTAAGGGGGCTAGAGGGGGGGGGTTAAAAATTAAAAATCTAGTCCATTTGAGAAAACTCAACCAAATTTTGTATACATAACCAGTGGACCCCCAGAAGTCTATAAATGAAAAAACTAACCCCCCTGCATAAAATTCCTGTCTGTCTGTTTCCGTGGTTTCCGCGAAAAGTTGCTCACGATTCACGTCAAAACGGCTAAAGGGATTATTATGAAATTTTATATTTGTATCAGATGTCTTCTAACTTACGTTTTTAGCTATATAACTTTTTAATATTTTGACCCCAAAAGGGGGTTTGGGGGGCACACGAATGAAATTATCAAATAACTCCTAAACTATTAACCCTACGGCAAGTGTTATTATAAGCAAAGTTGTAGGGGATGTAATTTCGGACAACTTTTGTTTAAAAAATTGACTCAAAAAACCACCCAAAAAGAGAAGGGTGGAAAAATGTAAATTGTTGTCCTTGGAGCAAACTCAACCAAATTTTGTATACATAATCTCTGGGCTCTAGAGAGCTAGAAATGCACAAAACTAACCCCCCAAAATGGGGGGATGTTTTATTAGCCAGAAAAAAAAATATATACAATTTATTACAAAGTTACTTCAAACAATCCAAAAGAACTATAGTATCTTAAATAATGAAACAATGAAAAAAGAAAAGGGACATTTTAAATGGATCCCAGTAGATTTTTTTTGTAATTTTTATTTACATTTGTATAATTAAATTTTTGCACGGGAAAAGGCTTTGAGAAAAACCCGGCTCGACTATTAGTTAAATATCATTAAATATATGAGATTTGATAATAACATCTAATACGTCTTCTGATGCCTCAAGAAATACTTTATATAACACAAAATTATTTACAAATGCTATAATACTTATATTGAAATGAAAATTTAATATTCAATTCAATTAAGATTGATTTTTCTAAACATGAGATGAAAAACTTAATTATATCTATCTATCTACTCTTATTAAACGAGCACAAATTGTAATATATATATATATATATATTTGTTTGTATATATATTTAGTACCTGGCCACTGAGGGCCAGTTGTATGTCGCAATGTAAATGCTTTTACTTTGCGACATACCTACAACCGGCCCTGAGAGGTGCTCATTTAATAATATAAGATTGATATATTTGTATCTTTGTTCTATTTTCAAAACGGCTCTACCTATTTTGATGAAACAAACTCTATTAACAAGTTTTGAGGATTAGAAAGCGATCTGGCTAGGTCTGGACCTCGACAAATCTCATCTTAATTGATCTTTTCTTAAATAAAGTAATTATTGATAGATGAAAATCTCAATAAAAATGTTTGTTTACATTTTTTCTATTATCTTTTATTTATTAATTGGTTTTTTAATTTTAAAATTATTTTATTATTTATTATTTATTTAATTTATTAAAAAACTTGATAGATTGTTATTTAATTAAAAAAAAATTAATGGTGACCAGTGAGGAGTGAACACCCCTGGAATGGCTCTTATGGACTAAGAGTTTGAAATCGACTTATTAGAGAGCGCTGTTTCCAGATACGCAAGCCTTCCTCTCTATATAATCTATGCCATTGCCTTCTATCAGTTCGGAAAAAGTTTCGCAAGTGGCCGTTCTACGTATCTCAAATGTCGCTCGTATTTCAAACCAAAACTTCGCTCGCTCGACAGCTCGTATATCAAATAACTCGTATGTCAGGGCACTCGTATCTCGAGGTACCACTGTATAAATAAATATGTACACATCTTTTATAAAAAACAATCTTCAAACATTTACTAAAATACCAAGAGTTACGGGAAAATTTTTCCCGAAAGCTTTGATTTTTGAAAAGACATTTGAAGATTGTTTTTACTTTACTATACAGGATATGGTCAAGTATTGTAATCGTGCAGTGTAAGTGGTTCTTTTGCATCATATTCTCGAAATACCTAAAAAACGGCTAAAATAATTTTCATAAAAAAATTGTGCGAAATCATTGCCTTTTGCTCTACTGAGTGAACGTCAAAAAAAATATATTAATTGTCTGTCAAAATGTCAGTTAGTACGTTACCAAATTTTGTGTATCTACGCTCTAGCTCAAAAACTAGTTTGAATATCAATAAAATTTAGGGAACGCAGTGTTGGTTTATAGTGAAACATTGTTAAAATTAAATTAGGTTGGAGTTGGTGGTGTTTCACAAGGAGAAAAATTAAAATACAAAGATTTTTTTTTAGTTTACTCTATATATTTCGAGCTCTTAACTCATCGTCAGGAGAACATTTGACTCAAAGATAACATGATATTTTGAACAGAATTTATTTTAATTTTAATATGATGGACAGTTATTTATGACATAGTGTAAATATGAAAGAATTATCAGAAGGATGGGATGGCTTTAGAAAGCCGACTGACCAGATGTAGGGACAAAGGGCTGGGACAAAGAAAAGATATTTATACTTGAAAGTTGCCGAAAATTATGTATGTGTAATAAAGGAAGGCAATAAACTATAGAATGCAATGAGGGTGCATAGCGAAAAATTTTTTAATCTCTAATTTTCTATTTAAAAAAATAAATAAAATTAAAAATAAACCCACCATGCACCCTCATCGCACTCCAATTCAAATTAAATATCATTGATTAAGATGTCAATTATTGGTGAAGTTTTGATGTCTGTTTGATTGTTCAAGATGTTTTGATTAAGGTGTATGGCCTTTTTAATTTCAGCTGACTCCAATAAATCCAATTTCCTACTTTTTGGAATGAAATGTAAAGGGAGATGAAGGTGAATGGTTGTGGTCAAACAAATGATCTGCAAAAGCCGAGGTATAACTAAGAGGGGGGGGCATTTGGGTTCAAACTATTCACCTGTAGATTGCGGAAGAGATCTCATATGTTCAACGTGGCGTTGATTGAAAGATCTGCCTGTTTGCCCGATATAAAATGATTGACAGTCATTAGTTTGAATATCCATGTAGTTTTGATGTATTGAGATTAAGAGCTGATTAGATTTTGTTTGAAATCGAACCAAAAATAAAAGTGTGTTTGGGAGGAGGGGGGGGGGGGGCTTAAAAAATGAAAATTATCAGATTTTCACACAAAAATATTTATAGCTATTTCCCCTGGATGATTTCAATATTTAAAAGAAGATATATTCAATCGCTAATGGGCCCAAAATTAAAAGCAGGTGAAGGGTTCTATCGTAAATGATTGTAAATTATTTTTTAAATATTAAATTAAAGAGAAGGGCCAGATGTATTGTATGGTGAACTCATTTGGATGGCAACATCAGCTCATTTATATTTATAAAAGATTTGTATTTATTCAAAGAAATTTTTTCCAACATATACACAATTATAATATAATATAGTTTATTTATTAATAATGTTATAATAACAAATAAACAATTTTATAAAATAAAATAATAAATAACATACCTGATCAGTGGTCAACCGTTATCATAAATTAAATAAAAATAATATATTTAAGTTTAAAACAAATGATATAACTGTCGGCTGCGGTTGGAAATTCGAACTGAACGCTGATTTATTTGCGGGTGCCCCAAATGCACATGCTTAGGTTTCTGAGTATGTTCACTTGTGGCGCACGACTCAAGAATGCCTCAAAATGAATAGAACTGAGGCACACCAAGTCGGTTGGTAATTCTAAACGAATATGGTTTGGTGACTTGAGGCTAACCTAAGGGCGCCCAAAGCATCCAAAACGAATACCTATAGCTAATTTGTGACTTTAATTGAGTCCATGGGTCAGGCGCGGATCCAGACCTCTGATTTGGGGGGGGGGGCTGAGACGCCCCCCCCCACATAGAACTTTTTCAATTTTGAAATTTAATGTTATAAAAATAAAAAATTAAATAAAGATATAAAAAATGTTGATCTCCAATGCTTTGGGGGGGGCGGTCGCCCCCATCGCCCCCCCCTGGATCCGCGCATGCCATGGGTTCCGTAGTCTTTACCTGAGGACCCTTGGAAGTCGCGCTTGCCGCGAGACCGAGTACAATACTTTCCCCATGCTTCTCATTGGATAAAGTAAAAAATTATTATACGGTATTTATTTATATACCTATACATATATACATATAATCTGTGGGCCACTACAAGGCTTGAAATGCAAAAACTGGATGAGGGCTGGGGGGCGAGGGTGGAGGTGACGGTGGGGGTGCAGTGTGAAGGGGTGCGGGGGGAGAGAAATTGTTTCGGGGGTGGGTGAGGTGTAGGTGTGGGGTGGAGGGGTGCAAGAGCTGGGATAAAGTGGTGGTGGTGTTCCGGGGGGGGGTTCGGGGATTAATATATCTACTCTTATTAAACGATCAAAAATTGTATATATTTATTTATTTATTTATTTATATATTTGTATCTGAGTTTTATTTTGAAAACGGCTCTACCGATTTTGATGAAACAAAATCTATTAACAAGTTTTGAGGACGAGAAAACGATCTGGCTAGGTCTGGACCTCGACAAATTTAGTCTTAATTGATCTTTTCTTAATTAAAGTAATTATTGATAGATGAAAATCTCAATTAAAAAGTTTGTTTACATTTTTTTCAATTATCTTTTATTTATTAATTGGTTTTTTAATTTTAGAACCCACGAATACTTTATACCAAATATTGTTATATATTAGAATTTGCCAATTTAATTGATTAAAATTCCTCTTATTAAAAAACATTTACTAAAAATATTATCGCAAGCTAGAAGATCAAGTATAGTCTATAGTGGGGAAGTAATCTCCGAAATCGAAGCCTCAAATCCAATGTATACAATATTTCATGTAAAAAATTGCTTGAATAAAATTATTATTTATTTAATTGATTAAAAAACTCGATAAAATGTTATTTAATTAAAAAAAATAACTATACAAAATTTATTTATATACTTATATACACATAATCTGTGGACCACTAGAAAGCTAGAAATGCAAAAACTGGGTGCGAGGTGGGGATGTATGTGGGGGGTGCAGAAGGTGGGGTGAGACTGTGGGGGATCCGGACCGGGGTTGGGGTGGGAGTGTAGTTGGAGGTGCAGTGGTGGGGGCGAGGTCCGTGGTTTCGGGAGGGGGGGACAGGGGGGGTGTACTATATATATTTGTATTTTTTTTAATTTGGTTACCGTGCATCGCTCGGTGGCTCCAGGTACTAGCTATTAACTGAAGCAAAAATTTACCGAGCATTGTTTGGTGACCAGGTACTTCAATATTATACAATAAACATACCCATATTAGAGAAACAATATGTTTTAACTGCCTTTCGTAGAATTCACTTAAAATAATTTTTATTATGGAAGGACCCCCAGTTACTCCTGCCCCCCCCCCCCACCCCCACCCCACCATCCTATAAAGTTCCTTGGTGGCGCCAATGATCATTCATTATTCAAGGGCCGGACCAGAGCCGTCTTAACAGGGCCGCTGGTCAGACAGGCGTCAGGGCAATAGGGCAGTTATTATTTAAATACTTGTGCATCGATTAGTGCCAAAATGAAATTTATGAACAATATACTTCCGGAGATATTAAATTCCAAAGAGTTTTGTCAGACTCTTAAACATTGCACTATACGGGATATCGGAAAGTTTACATACACATTAATTATAAGTACCTAGAGCCACGGAGTGATGCACGGTAGCCAAATTAAAAAAAAATACATAATTACATAATATACGCCCCCTGGACCCCCCCCCCCCACGAAAACACACACCTCGCCCCCACCACTGCATCCCCACACCACCCCAACCACGCTTCCCACCCCCAATCAAAAATAACGATGGATTCTTATCTAATACTAGAGGAATAACCTTATTGCATTCCATTTTTGATGTTTTGACTATTAATGGCAACCTCTACTGAAAACGTGGAAGAATAGACGTAAAATCAAAAAGACTAAATTCTTTTATGGCAAACAACTCAAGCTTGAGTTGTTTACCAAAAAGAATTTAGTCTTTTTGATTTTAAGTCGATTCCTCCATGTCTTCACCAATGGTTACCAATAAAACCGAAACGTCAAAAATCCAATATAGAATGGTTATTCCTCAAGTACTAGATGAGAATCAATCGCTATTTTTTATTTTAACTCGATTTCTTTATGTCTTCAGCAATGGTTACCAATAAAAACTGAAACGACAAAAATCCAATATAGAATGGTTATTCCTCAAGTACTAGATAAGAATCGATGGTTATTTTTGATTTTAAGTCGATTCCTCCATGTCTTCAGCAATGGTTACCAATAATAATCGAAGCGTCAAAAATCCAATATAGAATGGTTATTCCTCAAGTACTAGATGAGAATCAATCGCTATTTTTGATTTTAAGTCGATTTCTCTATGTCTTCATCAATGGTTACCAATCAAAACCGAAACATCAAAAATCCAATATAGAATGGTTATTCCTCAAGTACTAGATGAGAATTAATCGCTATTTTTGGCTTAAAGTCGATTCCTCTATGTCTTCAGCAAAGGTAAGGGATAAGAAAACAACGCAGTTGCTATGGTTACTTATAAAATTTCCACCCAAATTTTTAGCATTTCACAGAGAGAAGCCTATCCATTCTTACTTAAGCAAGGCTAAATGAGCTATATTAAAACGTTCAAATGAATAAATTTTAAAGAATTTAAAAAATTAAAAAGTACTATCTTACTTTCGAGTAAAGTACTTTAAAATATAATTTTACTAAAAACTTTATTTAACCTTTTTTGTGGTCCTCAAGGTACTTAATTAGGATATTAAATTTCATCAAAATTGGTTAAGTCATTTTCAAGATATTTAGAAAAACTAAAAAAGTACTGAAATAAAGTACTAATGTTTGTAGGCCGATATGTACCAAAAACTAATCAGCGCTTCATTTTGTTAAACTAATGGTAGGTTTTCAATTTCATTTCAATCGGTGCAACGGTGTGGAAAAAATCATGGGCCAAAAAAACGATAACATAATCCATCCATACATCCATCCGCACGCACTAAATGAAAAAATCGCACTTTTTGGCCTCTCGACGAGACCCCTTGTAATTTTTGGCAAAACCGTCACGTGCTAAAATTCAACCTAATTGAATACTACAATTTGTGACTTTAATTGAATCCATGGGTTCCGTAGTCTTTACCTGAGGACCCTTTGAAGCCACGCTTGCCCCGAGAGCGATTACAATACTTTACCCATGCTTTGCATTGGATAAAGTAAAAAATGTTCCAGTGTAGCAGGCAGGGATGATGCGAGTGAAAATATATGTTTGAAACAGGCTTTGCTCGATGATGATGATGATATGGCCAAAACATTCTTCAATATAACTATTATAAGAAGAGTTCTATTTTAATCTGTAAAAAACAAGAAAAATATAAGTATATATGTTATTATGCATTTGGAATCAATTTTTTTAAAAGGGCATAAGTAGCAGTAACAAAACATCAAACAAATTATAATAGGTTGCGGAGTTGGTGGAATTGTTTCTTAAGTCTAACCTATTATAATTTTATAAACCTACACTGCGTTCCCAAAAACATAAATTATTTAGAACACACCAACAAACCTAAATAACCTTAATAAACAAGGGATGTCTTATGGGACAAAATTTAAAACAAAATATTATAAAAATATAAAAGCAGTATATTTATATTAATTAAATACAATTTATAAATAAGAAATCTGTTAATGTTATTAAATGTACCTAACACAAATTATTCATTATCCATTAAGTTGCATGCATATTATGTCTACTCTTCTGTAAGATCTTTTTTGAAAATTAAGATATCTACTCTTATTAATACGAGCAAAAATTGTATATTTATTTATATATATATATATTTGTATCTTAGTTCTATTTTGAAAACGGCTCTACCGATTTTGATTAAATTCACGGGTTAGGGGGTTCTTGGGATGACAATTCGATCTGTCACGGTCTCATCTTCGACAAAATTGTTTTTGATGGGTTTTTTCGTAATCAAATTAATAATTCTCAGGTAGACAAATTCCATTCTTAGTGTTTTAAAAAAGGTTACTCTTTTCCTTTTGTACCCAGGCAGACAATGGGTTGGGTTAATCCTTTTTTCTCAAAGGCCTTGAAGAACTATTGTGATTGTGGTGTGTTGTTGTCAAGCATTAACTACACCCGAACAAATCTCGGTCTTCCAGGTATATATATATATATATATATATATATATATATATATATATATAAGTATTTGTATTTTTTTTTCTATTAACAAGTTTTGAGAATGAGAAATCGATCTTGATGCGGAGAGGGGGTGGATGTGGGGGTGCAGAAGTTGGGGGGCAGTGGTGGGGGATCCGGGGGTAAGGCGAGGTTTCGGGGGTGGGGACGAGCAGGGTGGAGGTGTGGGGTACAGTGTCGGATATTATATAGATATATTTGTATTTTTTTAATTTGAAAACGGCTCTCAAATAAAAATCGACCTTTTTATCAGAATTTTAAATTAAAAATAATATTAAAATAGAGATTTTAACTGAAGGAAGAAGTTACCGAGCATCGCTCGGTGCCTCCAGGTACTAAGATATTAAGTGGTCAAGTATACAAATATTTACTATCTATATGTCTGCAAAACAAGTGTCCTGTGAACGTAGCTTTTCTACGTTAAAATTCATTTAAAGCAGACTAAGATCAAATATCAAGGCAAGAAAAGATAGAAACCCTCGTGTTAATGTCAGTGGGGAAGGAAATAGATTCTGAAGATGTCATTAATATTATTGTTTTTTACGTGAATCGTGAGCAACTTTTCGAGAAACCCACGGAAACATACAAACAGACAGACATGAATTTTGTTGAGGGTGTTTTCGTTCATAATATTGCTTGAAACGTGTGCAACCAAAATTTGGCGTGATTTGGAGCAATGTACAGACAAAACCTTAATTTTATATTTAAAGATAAAGTTTAGTCCACACTTGGATACAAAGTTGTCAAAATTGTCTCTAGACATGTATAGGAATTGTCTTTAGACAATGTATATAGACAAATGGGAAATGTTGTGCGATTTTGTTCCAAAAACGTGTCTATATAGACATGAATTTGTATCTCGACATTGTCTACCTATTTACAGAAATCGCTCGACTTTGTATCCAAGTGTGGACTATAGGCTTCTTCTTCTTTCTTCTTTTGGTGCCTATCCGCTCAGCGAATGTTGGCGATCATTCTGGCTATGATTGTTTTATTGACGGCGGCCCGAAACAACTCCAAGGAAGTCTTCCCGAACCATTGCCGCAGATTCTTTAACCATGATGTCCTTCTTCTCCCAGGTCCACGTTTACCGGCTATTTTCCCTTGAATAATAAGCTGTAGAAATTGGTATTTAGAGTTACGTAATATATGTACGAAGTACGATAATTTTCTAATTTTGATGTTATTTATTAATTCTTTTTCTTTTTTCATTCTTCTTAAAACCTCTTCATTTGTAACTCTATCTATCCAACTTATTCTCAGGATTCGCCGGTATATCCTCATCTCAAATGCCTGCACTCTATTACTTGTCGCTTCTGTAAGAGTCCAGGCCTCCATCCCATAAAGAAGAACCGAAAACACGTAACATCTTACTAGCCGCATCCTCAAATCCACACTGAGGTTGTGGCTGGCTGCACAGCAGAGGTCTTATTCGCTGGAATGCATTACGTGCCATTTCAATTCTCTGTTTGATTTCCACAGAGTGATCCCATTTATCATTTAAAGTGCAACCTAGGTATTTAATTTGTTGCACTCTCTCAAGATGGTTCTTACTAACTTTTAGTCCAGTGTCATAGGGGTTTATCTTCTTACTGATGAACATATATTTTGTTTTGGCCACATTCAGTTTTAGCCCATACTCTTCACTCACGACGGTTGTTCTATTTAGCAGCCTCTGTAGATCTTCCAGAGTACTAGCTATTAACAGCGTGTCGTCTGCATATCTGATGTTACTATACTATAGGCTTAGGAATCCACAAAACATTTAAATTATCAATCTATTGTATTGTATTGCGTCATTTCGGGCTTTTAAAAGTTTAATAAACTTTAAAAAACGTTTTCTCAACATTTTTAAAAATTGCACTTTCGTCGTTGTTTCTCCGGAAGTGAGATATGTATATAAATATAATGCCTAGGATGAACATTGTTGTTTATAGGAATTGAGGTATTTAAAATTGTTATAATTTAATTTGTTGTGTGTGATGTTGTTAAATGGGAATGTTTTTATAAAAACTTTCTTACTTACCCTGACAAGTAAACTCAAAAAATCTTTTTATATAAAAATCTTTGTTTAACAAAATTTATCCGTTGAAAAGAGTCCTTTTTTGTAGCATATGGTTGACTGCACTTTTAGTAGCAAGAGAGCTGAAGTATGGTATTCTATCCATTCTATTAGAACTGAGAAAGAGAGATCCGTTATTAGTAGTCCCATTTAAATCTGGAATAAATAACAAGGAAATTCTCTTATTAGATTCATTTGAAATATACCAAATATAAAAGGGACTTAAAAATTATATATTTTTTTATTAATCAGATATTCAAAGTTTTGTAAAATAATCAAAATTAGATTTTACAATTCAATTTTAAACTTGTAGCGGCCCGCTCTCGCTCATGGCGACGAGCCTTGAGACACGGCCGCTAGATGACTCAGTCGGATCGTTGCCTCGCTTTTGCATGAGCGAAATATATTCAGCCATGCTATAATTAAAGCGACTCGATTCGACTGGAGAAGCGAAACGGATTCGAACATTCGAATCTGGAGGGGCCACCGCCATCCAGCAGCCCCTACCCTGCACACACCCTATATGAACACGCAACCTACAACTCTGCATACGCAAGATTGTTAGGACCCCATCGACTTGATGGGGGGCGCGGCATCAAAGCGCCACACAGCACTCGGCACAAGAGATCCCTAACAATAAACTAGATCTAACGGTTGAATTATTATTTTTCGACATACAACCCTGACCTCCTATTATTCGATTTTAAATACTAGATCGATCCTAATGGAAAATGAAAGAGAAATTTATTTATTTTTTTACTTTACCATATACAGGCAGGGTAGGTATTTATTATAGTTAAAATTCTACAAGACCCACGCAAAATTATTTCAATAATTTTTTAATCAGAGACCTGAGTATAAATTTATAGATTTAAATTATAAGTGAAAGTTTTGTAGTGCGACACACTATATGTTTTTATCCTTATTTAATTATTAACTTATATTACAACTGAAGATATCTACTATGGATTTAACAATAATTAGTGAGCTTAATGAACATACACAAAGAAAAACTGAATCTAAAGATAAAAGTCTTAAAGATGAGGTTACTGAGCAGTGAGATTCGTTGATTTGGAAAACATTTTCTCTTTCAAAAGCGAATATCTTTAGATTTTTATTTTAACATACAGGGTATCGACAAGTATTGTAATCGTGGAAGAAAAAAGTGTTGTTTTTTTTATTCGTTTTTTCGAAAAATCTCAAAAACGGCTGAAACAATTTTGTAAAAAAAAAAAAAAAATTGAAAAAAAAACTATGGCGTTTTGGTCTACAAAAATGCTCTTATAAGTGAACATTGAAAATAATATATTTTACCTGATATTAATTATTTTGTCAAAATGTCTGTCAATACGTTACCAAATATTGTGTATGCTCTGGTTCAAAAACTAGTGTGAATATCAAAAAGAAATTTCATATGTATAGATCAGAGGTGGGGATGAACCTGTGGCCTTTTTGAATTTCTTATGTGGCCTCGAAATGAATTTGAAATAAAGAAAAGCTTAATTTAAAATTAAAAAAAAATGAATTTAAGGTAGTTGTTCCGCCAAATGAGTTTTCTTAGGATTTTTTTGAAATTTATACAGATTATTATTTAAATACTTGTGCATCGATTGATGGCAAAACGAAATTTATGAACAATACAGTTCCGGAGATATTAAATTTCAAAAATCGAGTTTTTCGGGCTCTTTAGCACTATAAGGGATATCGGAATATTTCCATACATATTTAATTATAATTAAGAAACCCTTCTTACCATTTTTATAAAAAACTAAACCAACATTAAACAATAACCAATACATATTTTAATTCATAGTTACAACACAGTTTCTGAGATAATAAGGAATAAATAATAAAAAATGTATAAAAACAATTTGGCAACAGCGCATTTATTTAACCAGCGAAAGATGCATGCGCTAGATTTTTTCAAAATTATAATTATCATAAGGTGTACCGTAAGCGTTGATTACATTTGTTAAAAAATAACAAATAGATTTTTATAGAAATTTAAAATGTTCATTGAATGTAATGGAAGGCAGCCCAGAGGTAGTGAGGAAAGAATAAAATAATTTTTAAGAAAAAATCAAAAACCGACTTCAAAAAATCAAATGCAACAAATAAAATACACTAAAAGGTATAAAATAATTATTATCTTATTTAGTTACAACTAAACGACGAAATATTAACATGAAATTACTTTTTAAAGTCGGTGCCAAACAAACTATACCTATAAGCGAGCGTACCCGCCAAACGTACTAAGTAAGATCCGTCGAGTGCGATTCATAAAAGGTATATGTTTGGCACCGACTTCAAAAAGTAATTTCATGTTAATATTTCGTCGTTTAGTTGTAACTAAATAAGATAATAATTATTTTATACCTTTTAGTGTATTTTTATATTTGTTGCATTTAATTTTTTGAAGTCGGTTTTTATTTTTTTCTTAAAAAATTTTTATTTTTCTCTTTTTAGTGATGTTATTAATAGTGATTATATCATCAGAACTTGATCAAATTAATATGACACCATCCCCAAGACACCCCCTATCGGATAAAAAATGAACCATCGAAATCGGTTCATAAACAAAGAGGTTAGGTCTAAACAAACCTAATAAAAAAGGTCTAATACCTATGAAAAAAAAACGAAAAAAAATGGGACCAATCGGAAGCTAGACTGGACCCAATGCAAAAAAAATTTTCAAAATCGGTTGATAATTGGCGGAGATATGAGGTAACATAGGCACAAAAAAAAAAAAAAAAAAAAAAAAAAAAAATTCAATCGAATTCGAATAGAGAACTTCCTCCTTTTTTGAAGTCGGTTAAAAAATTAACACATATAAAATAAGGTGTAATTTATTGGAATCCTTCCTGCTTTTCCTTTCAAACCGACGTTTCTGAGGATTTTTCCCTCCTTCTCCTCCGAAACGTCGGTTTGAAAGGAAAGGAGGAAGGATTCCAATAAATTACACCTTATTTTATATGTGTTAATTTTTTCTTT
>JALMQS010000099.1:54967435-55159777 GCA_024734495.1 Forficula auricularia | reverse complement strand
AAATATTTTATTTAATATGGATTTACTATGAGTTAAGGATACTGGGTCACTTATTTCACATTAAAATTAAAAAATTAAAAGATATAAAATTTTTTTTCTTTTTCAATATATATATTTCGGGCTATCAACCCATCTTCAGGAAATACAGAAAGTAACTGATAAAGATAAGAGTAAATGAAATATTTTGTTTAATATGGATTTCTACTATGAGTTAAGGATACTGGGTCACTCATTTCACATTAGAGGTAAAAAATTAAAAGATATAAAATTTTTTTTTCTTTTTTACAATATATATATTTCAGGCTATCAACCCATCTACAGGAAATACAGAAAGTAACTGATAAAGATAAGAGTAAATAGATATTTTATTTAATATGGATTTACTATGAGTTAAGGATACTGGGTCACTTATTTCACATTAAAATTAAAAATTAAAGATATAAAAAAATTTTTTTTTCTTTTTCAATATATATATTTCGGGCTATCAACCCATCTACAGGAAATACAGAAAGTCAGTTGCTGTATTTCCTGAAGATAGTTGTTTAATATATATATGAAAGAAAAATCTTATATCTTTTAATTTTTAATTTTAATGTCACCATAGTAAATCCATATTAAAATGACTATTTATATCTTTATTAAAATTAAAAACTTTTTTAAGATTCGTTACGCTTGCCAGTAAAAATGCTAGTAAAAAATGTAAATATAATAAATAATTAGAAATTTATTTTTATTTTACATTTTGAGACAAAAATGATATATTCTATAATTTTTTAGCCGAAAATCCTAAAGCCAAGTGAAAATCGAATCACTTTTTCCAAATTCGATATACCAATATTTAGCAACAGAACAAACTTTCTACGGCTTTCCGTTCTTAAGTTATCCGTTGGTTATCTAGAGATACGTTGCAACATCACTTGGGCCTTGAAATTGAAATTGATTTATGTTTATTGAGAGTAAATAAACCGATTTTTATTTATAATTTTATTTATCAGTGCTATAATTTCGAAGGCTTGGCCTTCATCTTCGGTCTTTTTTCTTAAAATTAGTTTATCTTTTCTTTCTCATGGGGATAACTACCCGACTGAAAAGAAAATTCGTTTGTTTAAAAGTTCATTGACTTTCAAACAAATACGCAGAAGATAGCTCTTTGATTTCCTCTTAAAAATCAGTAACTCTGCTACTCTCGGGAAAAAATTTCATTTCAATTTTCCTCTCATTTGTGGTAGTATATCCTGGTTCTCTGTGCAAGTTCTATACTGAACGGTGAATTCATCTTAGCTTGTCTTTTGAGCACTCTAGCAAGTAAGAGTCGAGAAACTGCATGTCGAGTACAGAAGGAAGGGCCTGAGAATAAAGGAAAGATCTCCCATCCCGTAGTGACGTGAGTACTGGCGATTTCCCTCGCCAAGAATGACCCCGTCAATCAGTTAGCCCAGGGGTTCCCATACTTTTCCAAGTGGCGACGCCTTCTTTCAATTAAACTTTTTCCATGGCGCCCTATTATTAATATTTATTTGGCCACTTAGGAGGGGGCCTCCTCTTACAACAGATTAGAATTATTTACAAAATTGTTTCTCCAATTGGTGGTAGTTTACATCTCTCTCTCTCCCTTCTTATTTACAGTAGTCGCATGTTATCTTAGAATTATATACATATTGTCAAAATTAATAAAAAAAAACTAAAAATATTTACAAAAATAAAATGAATGAACACAAAAATACGATCAAAAACAAAAAAACAATGAACAAGAGAATGATGTCCGAACCTAGATCCCATATTAATTCCTTAGTCCCCTCCCCCACCCCTTTCATCAGCAACCTAAACTATTCATTGCGATAGACTGTGGCTCTAACTCCCTTAATAAATCAAGAGAGATGTCAATCATCCTTTTCAAAAGTTTCCGCTTAGATTTATTTAGGCCTTTTAGCGATAGCTAACTAATCATAGCACATTTGCATTTATTCACATACTAATTCTGAAAGAGTGACTTATTTTTGGTGAAACGATCGGTTCATAAATATTATCAGTCCTATGGTCGGTTTGACCCAATTACTCGCCTTCAATTTTTGTCCGTTTATAGACATAAAATCTTATTATATTAAACGAGCAATTCTTGTATATATACTATAATATATAGAATCGGTTTCTCGAAAACGGCTCTAACGATTTGGATGAAATTCACGGGTTAAGGGGTTTTTGTGTTGACAATTCGATCTGTCACGGTCTCATCTTCGGCTAAGTTATTTTTGATGCGATTTTTTGTTAATTGAAATAATTATTCACAGGTGGTTGTTTGAATAAAAATTTATAATCACATTTTTTTCAATTTTCTTTTAATAAAATTAATTGGTTTTTTTTTATTTGAAATTCCGCTAATAGATCATTACAAATATTATTATTTATTAGAATTTGCCAATATAATTAATTAAAGATATTTTTCTATAAAATAATTTATTAGAATATCAATTTGATTCTCTTGAAAAATCCGACAATTCGAAGGATCGTATCCTTCTTCAGGATTCAAAAGGGTCAACAAAAGAACCTCTGTGTATATTAATATTATTTTTAATTGCAATTACATTCAAAACTTTGTGGCCAGTGATACGTCTTGATGATGGCCATAGCGGGTCAAAACGTTGGTAAAAATATAAATTAAGTTTTATTTCAATTTTATTTTATTTTGGCTGCGATTAAAAATCGACCTTTTTAGCTGAATTTAAAATTAAAAATAATATTAATATATCGATTTTAACTGAATCAAAAAACTACCGAGCATCGCTCGGTGCTCCAGGTACTATTATCTATATAGGTATATCTTCCTGCATCAATATTATTAATGGCGGATCCGAATAAATGATAAGTAAAATCTAGTTTTTAATAGAAAATGTAAATGAATTTTCTTGATTTAAAACAATTTTTATTCATCATTCTTTATCAATACGTCATTCATTTGAATAAGGAAATAAATGTATTATTAACGTAGATTCTCTGTCATGTCTTTCGGAATGAATGTTTGGAACTCTGGAAGGTGAATCAGATTTCGCAATAAATAAATTCTCCATTTGGCTTTCGCCCTGTGAAAGGGTTGAATCCCATGACTAATCTATTATTTGTAAATTTTTGACAACGTATAGCGGTACAAAGGATGACATTTGCGAATAGTCATGTTGAGAACGCAGAGGGGAATCGAAGCGGTCACCAATTCAAAGAAATAGAAAAGGAGTGTCCGCAAGAGAGGAAACCATTTCGAGAAGGGATATTTACTAATCAGGGAAATACCACTTGGTTGTCTTTCGCCTTAAATTCTTTTCGTCTCCGAGGATATTCGAAATCATGAAAATATGCAAATACTTTGTAAAATATCTGACGATTCATTTCCTTCGTTGGGCATCTCATGGGCGAATTGAAAATTTTTCATATGAGGCTGTTGATTTTGACAATTTCATATCCTGAAATTTTTATGACAATATCAAAAAATAAGCAGCCAATTGTGAAAGAACTCAAGAGCCGGGGATTCTTAATTCTACAATTAAAAAATTAAAATTGTTTCATTGAAAAAATACTTTATTCCTATAATTCAACCCCGGTCTATATTTCAACAATTATATCCAAAGATATAAAAAATCGTTCGTATTTTTTCATAATTTTAAATTGAGTAGTTTCTGTTAAATGGTTAAATCAAACAGGAATAAAAACCATCTGAAATCTAGAACTTTGAAACCCCTCACACATAGACATTTTAAAGAAAATTAAATTTAAAAAAATACGGCTTCATTCTCAAAATATTATTTTTATTATAATCCACAAAAAATTCAACCTTCTGCAAAATAGTCATAGAATAAAAAAATTTTCGATTTCGAGTAAAATATTACATCTAACATGTAAATTACAAGTCTCTATTTTATTTAGTTCATAAGTTACAATGCTCAGTGGTTCTTAACTTATGGGCGGTGATGGGTTTACACTTAGTGAGGCCCGGGCCTCGGGCGGCAAAATTTTAGGGCGAGAAAATTTTATACAAGTTGCAAAATTTAAAGATCGATTAAAATTTAAAAATCGATTTGGCTAAGCTTTGCTGTGAATGTATGAACAAATTTCAGTAAAGTATTTATAATAATTGTTAAAGTATTAAACATTAATAAGTAATTATTAAATTGTTGAACAATGAGTTTCTTAAGAAAATTGATTTGTGATGTAAAACAATGCATACCCAAACTACTGAAGTTCAAACCGCTAAGCATTTCAAGGAATCTTCTGTAGGGGATTTCAAACGACTTCTGAGGGGATAAAATTGCACGATACCGTGAAATCGGTGAAATAAGTAGTAGGGAGATTTTAAGAATGTTTCAAAACCGCAAAACTTGTCATAAAGCTAAAGATATTGAGAATGCTGTTTAAACGCTTGTGAAAATAAACCGATGTATCCATGCAAAAAACAAATACATTCAAAACAATTATAATAAACTCCCTCAAATTAATCCAAACATTTTATATATATATATATATATATTCACCTTGATAATTTTTTCCTAAGCCCTTCTGTGAGTTCATTTATAGAGATTTGAACACACTTTATTCGCACAACAGCAATATTTATTTAGAGAAGCGACAGAAACTTTGGCCAAACCCAACGTACACCCCTCTCAAAATGATTTGGCGCAAAAGACCTGTCCTCTGAAAAATTAGCCATAGAGACGAGCTCCCGCCGGGCAGGTGCCCTGGTGGGCAGCGCCTCGGTCAAAAAATTTTATTCCTCTTAAAAAACCACACTCCAAATGTATACTCGTAAACTACCGAAAATACATCGTCTCTTAAAAGTTTCGCCTCTTTAATTTTTGAGTGGCGGGGGGGGGGGGGGGAGGAATAATTATGAATATATTTAAATTTAAAATTTAAATTTAAATTTCATTTTTCCTTTTCAAAACAAAAACAATGAAATGATTTATGAACTGAAAAAAATTCGCAGGCTGAATCATGGAAATTATTCAAATTTACGCGGTTCAATTAATTTAATTAATTACAAAAAATATATTTAATGTTTCTTAATTTAAAATGAATCGGAGTCTTTCATTTCAAAATTACAATTATATTTCAAATTTGCCTGGTTAATGAAAATCGATTGGAGCCATCAGTTTAAAATCCGAGCTGACAATATATTTCAAATTTGCCTCGTTAATTAATATATATTTAATGTTTCTTAATTTAAAATCTATTGGTGTTTTTTCATTTTCATTCGAGTTCAAATGAATACAATATTATCTCGACACAAAGTCTAAATCAAAAATTTATAGTTTTAGTAACAGAAATCATGGTATATATATTAATGCAAGATTGGTCTAGTGGTTAAAGCTAATGACCTTAGTTCAAGAGTTCGTAGGTTCGATTCTAGGCAAGAGGGAAATTTTTTTAGAGAAATTTCTCTTAGCGTTGTTACAAATTAATCTAGATAAATATATATAGTATATTTATTATGCAGCCGAATAACCAAAATAGAACATATATATATAAATCGATATATATTTTATATACGTTGATTATTCAAACCTCAGGTGAAAAAACAAAAACAAAATGTTTTTTTTATTTGTATCAAACAGAGGACACCCTATTTGGTATAATTTTCAAAATCGTCATTCACGGCAAAAACATGTTTTAAATGTTAGAAAAGATTTGTTTTCTATGATAAAGTAGGTTTATTAATTTTCGACAAATGATACATACGTTGCATAGATTCCAGATATTACCCTTGAAAGAGAATTCTAAATGTAAAAAGGATGCAGAGAATTCTAAGTGTAAAAAGGATGCAGATAGGAGAATTCTCTCAAGCGGGCCAAAGACATGTTCAGACGAGTTTTAGCTGACAGTGATGGATTTACCCGCTGATACGGATTAGGCCCCTCGGCCCGGGCGGCAAAATTTTAGGAACCTCAAAATTTTAAAAGCGAGAAAATTTTATTCAGGCTGCAAAATTTAAAGAAAAATCGATTTTTAGACTTCTGGGGGCCCATTGATTATGTATGTGTCGCAATAAAAACCCGTTTTTTTAGTAAGAACGGGTTCTTACTAGTTAAAAAGCGTTTCACTGAATACCTTTGTGGCAACTAGAATTTGCTGATGTTGGTTTAGTTTGGTCCAAAGGTGTAGAATCTTCAATTTTGACGTTCCGCCTCATTTTGGGTGTTAATTTTCAAAAAATTTTAGATGAAAATGTCAAAAATTACATTCTCTACAATTTTGCTTCTAATGAAGATGTAATATTCATCAATTTTGGTTTGAGAAAGTTTTCTATCGTCTATATTCTAATAAGAAATCTGTGAAAGAACTTTTAATATCTTTGAAGGTAAGGGATGAATGATTTAGAAATAGCTGCCTATCCTGGCAGGGTTCTTGTGAAATTTATCGATAGTGGGCCGGAGGATCAATAGACTGTATTTAATTTCAACTCTCCGAATAATATCGCAAGAATGTAAATACAATATCACTTACCGGAGTGAATGTAAACCCGCCCAGTGTTAACATTGAACAAACACATTTCAGCGCGTTTATGATGTTTATAATTTGCATAATTTAGCCCAGCTTTCGCCATGGCTTTTGGATGATCGAAAAGGGATGGATGGATTGTGGCCAAATGGACCTGAGCCTGGTTGAATACTGAGTAGTGAGTACCCAGTGGACTGCCACTATGTATAATGTTTACATTCACTGTTTGAATTCCCAAGTAATCGCCGGCCAGAGTACACTTTCTCTGACAACAAGTCTGCCCAGAGACCTGAACTTTTTAATTTTTCATCTGATCAATCTAGTTTTTAGTTATTACTTATTAGTTACACTTATTATTTCAATTTAAAATATTTGATGGTACTAAAATTTACTTCGTACTTTCGAACTGAGTGAAAATTGCCAGGCGTCCAGATTATTGAATTCATTCAAAAATTTTCATTTTTTACTTTACCAAACAGGGTATGGTCAAGAAATGTTATAGTGGATGAAAAAAGTGTTTTTTTTTTTGCTTCTTTTTTTCGAAATATCTCAAAAACGGCTGAAACTATTTTGATTAAAAAAATTGGGTGAAACCATGGAATTTCACTCTACAAAAAAGCCCTAATATGAACATAGAAAAAATTATATTTTTCGAGATATCTTAATCTTATATACTCGGGTACCCTTAATACATTCTCCGAGAGAATAATTGTTTTGTCAAAATGTCCGTTAGTCTGTTAGTTAGTATGTTATTCTGTTAGTCTGTGCGTTACCAAATTTTTGTGGACGAGCTAGTTCAAAAACTAGTGTGAATATCAAAACCAAATTTCACACATAGCTTTGGTGCGTTGAGATTAAGAGCTAATGAGATTTTGGTTCATATCGACCCAAAATTAAGAGGGAGGGGGGGGTTAAAATTTAAAATTATAATATTTTCAAATTAAAAAAACAAGAAGAAAATGAAATATACTATAAAATGAACCTATAATAACGAAAATATTTTTATTTCTGGCTCCAAAATTAGGGGGTGGGGGTCAAAAGATAAAAATCTAGGCCCTTTGATCAAACTCAATCAAATTTTGTATACATAATCAGAGGGCTCCCAGAACACTAAAAATGCAAAAACAAACCGCCCAAAATGGGGTGGCGGAGGGGGGGTGGGGGGGGGGGGGAGAATAAAAAAGCTGAAAATCTCGGCCCTTGTCCCAATCTCCCACCAAATTTTGTATACATAATCAGTGGGCTACCAGAAGACTAAAATGCAAAAACTAACCTCCGAAAATGGGGGGGGGGCCAAAAATGAAAATCTAGGCCCTTATACCCAGAGTTGTAGTGGCAAAATTTTCAGTGTGGGAACGCTAAACTACCGAATCTTAATCTAAGTAAACTATTAGAATATTCAAATTCGGGTAGGTACGGTGCATGGGTGCCAAAGCCGGATCCAGGAATTTTCTTATGGGGGGTGGGGGGGGGGGGAGAATGTATTAGGGTGCCCGAGTATATAAGATTAAGATATACTTTTTATCTCGGAAGTGTGTCGCGATCGAATTGTCCAAGCGGGGGGGGGGGGGGGTCGGAGACGCTGTCCACACACACACACACACACTATATAGAACTTTATTTTCAATTTTAAAATTTAAAAAAAAATGTTTTTTTTTTACAAATTTTTTGTCAGGCACGGGCCTCTATGGGGGGGGGGGGGCGGTCGCCTGGCCCCTGGATCCAATTCTTGATGGGTGCTGATGCCTCAAATCAATATATGAGGCACTCACACATTTTTTAAGATATTATTTTATTTACTTGCGCAAGTGATTTTAATTTTATTTGTTATTTTTTTTACTGAATGAAACCAGTGTGGGAACGCCGTTCCCACGCGTTCCGCTCCACTACACCCCTGCTTATACCTTACTTCAATGTAGTATGGCGAAGTCGCTCATTATTACTACATCGGTAATCGTGTCAATTTTCTTAGAAAATCATAAGATGGTGTCATCTATTAAATCCGATGAAATGGAATATTTTTAACTATATGTCAGAGGGGTTGTTTTTCACCCCCCCCCCCCGCCAAACACCCCGTGTACAATGTTTATTTGCTTTTTATTAGCGTAATGCTTAGCAATATGTCTGAAACGTCTTGGAGGAAAAATTCTCACTGATAGTTTTGAAAACGAAAGGTCAACAAGTGGCAGTTTGGCTTAATGGCAAGCGTGAAGATGTATTTCCAAAACCGAGAAAATGGCCAGATTTTTGGACTGCATTTTCAAGTCGGAGCGTTTGATACGAAAAATGCAGAAAAGTCACGCGAAAAATCGCAATCGTTCTCAGGGGAGCTGTCAATTGTCACTCCGGGACAGAAAGCTTAAATTAGTGCAAAAGAAATCCTTAATATTAAACTTTGCTTTTCTGCCTCACTTTCAACATTCTAGATATCAGCCTAGATTTTTAGCTTTTCGTTAGGTCTTGAACTTGCTGGAGATAGGCATGCAGAAAACCCGAACCGTCTCTCGGGAGCCTCGCACAAAGCTTGAAGCTAAAGGAGCTGCAGTACCAAGCATCAAAAGTTAGTAGGAATGCAAGAGCTTCGCCTTTTTGAAGCTTTGGCAGCTCTGGATCACAAAGCGCTTTTTGAACTTTAAAATAATCCGAAATCCCCAAATATTTGCATAATGAGTCGCATCAAAAGCTTACCTGTTTTTTTGCACGATGTACAATGGGCTGTTAATGGAAAATACGGTTGGAGGTCCCAAAATACGACTCTGTATGAGCATAGTGTGCAAGTCTTATCTCAAAAACGATCAACAAAATTTTAAGCTGATGTCGGCAGCAGATGTCATTTCAGGGTTTAACTAGTTTTGTGTTAAATTCTACCTGTCGGAAACACCCGTTGAATACTTTCAAGTGCTTTGTAACTAGTCTTTGAAAGTTCGTCGTTTAGTTGAAAACCATTGCCATCATTTCTCATTCATATAACCTATATTTTTTCTTTTGTGGAATGCATGATTTAAAAATTTACTTACTAAAGTTCCATCAGCGAAAGCGAAAAAGTAGATCTCTTTTTGATTTTTATTTTATTGACATTGCATTGACTGACTCTTGATTGATATAATAGAACATAAATATGTTGTAGTAAAAACCTGTTTTGATAACAACTGAGTTCTTACTAGCTAAGCGCAGTACCTGAACCTTTGTGGCAACTAGAGCTCTACTGATGTTGGTTGAGTTTGGTTCAAAGGCCTAGAACCTTCATTTTTGAGCTTCCGCCTCATTTTGGGTGTTTATTTTCAAAAAAAATTTAACGAAAATGTCAAAAACTACATCTCTACTACAACTTTGCTTCTAATTTTTAACATTTTCATTTAAAAAATTTTGAAAATAAAGACCCAAAATGAGTCGGAAGGTCAAAAATGAAGGTTCTAGACCTTAGAACCAAACTCAACTAACATCAGTAAACTCTAGCTGCCACAAAGGTATTCAGTGAAACGCGTTTTAACTAGTAAGAACCGAATCGAATTTAGGAAACGCGGTGTTAGTTTATGGAAACATTATTAAAATAATATTAGGTTGGAGTTTCACAAGGAGAAAAAGAAAAATACAATGCAATGGAAATGCACTCCTGACGATGAGTTAACATCTCGAAATATATAGAGTAAATTTAACTTTGTATTATTTTTCTCCTTGTGAAACACCACCAACTCTAACCTAATATAATTTTAGTAAGAAACCGTTCGCCACCAATCGATGCAGAAGTATTTAAATAATAATCTGTCTAAATTTCAAAAAAAAACCTAAGAAAACGCATTTGGCGGAACAACTACCTTAAGTACGTAGGCATTGTTATGGGTTTTAAAAAATCCTTCTCTATGCTTACACCATTGGCGTAGTTAGGAAGTATTCCTAGGATGGCAGCAGGCCAGCTGATTAGCCACCACAAAGTTTCAATTTCGGTAATTCGATTAGAGATCAACTAACTTTTTAGTAGAATTGGCATATTTTGAAGTAACGAAATAATTTAATGAGAAATATATAAGTGATGCCTCTTAATAATTGAGTTTCAATTTTTCTAGGGGGATTAATGAATTTTGTAAGGGGATTGCCCCGCTGCCCCTTCCCCCTAACTCCGCCCATGGGTTACACCTGTAACGACAAACCCCTTGAGGGAATAGTACCATATATTGTCGACATAACATCAACTCTCAATTGCTATTCCGAACGAGAGAACTCACTTTGAAAATGACCCTTTCCCCCTCTCCTCGCTCCAGCCCCTACGCTCTGACCCTCAATTCATTTTCATCCATCCCTTTCTTCAACGCATCCCTTTCATATGGAAATAAATAGAGGCAGTATTCGACTAAAGATTCTCATCAACTATCAAGATAAAAATCACAGCGCATGAATATTTATCTAATATAGCAACTATTTATCTAATATTTATCTTCTATCTAATGTAGTAGAGCTGAATGCCTGGGTTGCTGCAAGGGAAACGCCAGTTGCTTTTGCTTATCGGAATATCTAATTATCTTTTCTATAAGTTGCAATATGGAGACTGACCTTTGAGGTGAAATGTTAATAATTCCTACTTTCACCCTAATTTTATTCAACTGAAAACATAAAACTATAGAAGAGGGGCACAGTTTCCTTTTGTCTTGGAGCTTTATAGTTTTTCTTTATTCCATGACCTTTCATTACTGTGAACTTTACTGATTTAATCACAAAGAAAATAAAATGGTGTGTGCACAACACGACTATCAATTACCCTCTATTTTATTATAAACCATCATTTCAATTTTATAATATAATTATAAACATATATTATTTATACATTATTTATTTTATTAATGTAAAGATTTAAGCATCTTTTTTTAGTTTCTTTTTTGAAAAAAGATGGAATTTTTTCAAAAATCAACCCAATTATAATATTAAAAAGTGAATTTAATTTTACTTAGGAACAAATCAAAGGTTTTAGTAGAAATATTCTTACATTACATATCGGAGGGTTTCGACCCTCGGGAATCGAACCCAAGCCATGTTAGACAAATCCTTAAGACGAATCTCTCTCCCATATGCAACATATATAAGAAATGGGTTCGATTCCCGAAGGGACGAAACCCTCTGATATGCAATGTAAAAATATTTCCACTAAAATCTTTGATGCGTTCCTAAATAAAATTAAATTCACTTCTTATTATTTATTTTGTTTGATTATATTAATTAATTTATTTACCATAATTTTTATTTAATTTATTATTTGTAAAATATCCAGGAAGAGAAATTATACTATATATAAAGAGCCTAGATTAATTTGTAACAACGCTCAGAGAATGCTGCCGACAGGGAGCGCTGATGCCGTCGGTATATTTGTGGCAAATTTGAAATATAATTGTAATTGTAATTTGAAATGAAAGACTCCAATTGATTTTGAATTAAGAAACATTAAATATATTGATAATTATTCCTCCCCCCAGCCCCTTACCACTCAAAAATTAAATATTCAATTCGCTTTTCTTTGCGCACAGAAAAATAAATTAATCACATCTTATTTGATTTATATTTTTATATATTATTTGTTTATTTTTTAATAATTTGCCACTTTTTTATAATTTTTTAAAAATCTAAATTTTGTTATTCTTAGGACGAAAATGAGGCGAAACTTTTAAGAGACTATGTATTTTCGGGAGTTTACAGATATACATTTGGAGTGTGGTGTTTTAAGAGGAATAAAATTTTGGACCGAGACGCCGCCCGCCAGGGCACCAGTCCGAAGGGCCGAGCTTCGAGGGCGTGCCGAAGGCACGCACGAAAAGCTCGTAATAAATATTTACCCAATATTTACAGATCTTTTTTTGTTTTCACTACATTCAATGAAACCAATAAATAATTGATAAATAACCAAAACATCAGTTTTGCAACCGAAGCATAATTTACAGGAAGATATTTCCAAAGAAACAAATATAACATGGCTTACGTAATTCCAATCAGGATAAAATAATGTATATATACATATTACAAATGATGTGATTTCTAATAAACAAAGGAAATTAAAAAAAAAATATATGAAAATATTGAAAATATTTAAAAAAAAAAAAAAAAAAAGTGAAATAAACAGTTACTTGATCCAGAAGATTTCGACCAAAATCTGGATGTGATATCTTGTTCCGACATGTAGCTTAATTTCCATATACCTAAGAATAAATATAATTTGCTTATAAAAATATCAAGAGGGGAAAGTATAATATTGGCATAAATTTATGGATTTTTTTTTGTAAATTCTATTTGCAAACGAATAATACTTAAATCTAAAAATAAACAATACAATAGTTTTGTTATCCAAAGCATTGTTTACAAAGAAACCATTTTCAAAACCTGAGTACCTATATATGTTGCAGTAAAAACCTGTTTCTTAGATAATAATCGTTTTGTCAAAATGTCTGTAAGTTAGTTTGTCTGTTAGTTAGTCTGTGCGTTACCAAATTTGAACTTCTCCAGTTCCATCATTCTTTTAGTGATTCTAGTCTTTGTTAGATATAATAAGAGTGTGATGTTTAGTATCCTCCTTTAGCTTCCCCATCAAATTCCATTAGGATGCGGGCAACAATAAATGTGTAACTAAGCCAACTTCAAAATATATGTTATGTTATAAACAAACTGATCGTATAGCAAGTCGCGTAATTTGTATAATACATTGAGATAACGATCTATTTTAATCGAAACTAAGTCTATCTCTTCATTATTTGAATTTCATTGAGATTCTTTTGATTTAAAAATAAAGTTGAAAATTAAGAAATAATAAATTTAATTAATCCGAACTAAATTAATTTCTTTAGTAAAAAATCTTTTATATTTAAATTGATCCAAAGAATAAAAGAATTTCTTTGAAAAAGCCTTTATCTCATTATAATTTTTAATATGAATTTACTTTCCCCTAAGTTTCTTTGTACCTATAAAAATAAACTTTGATAAAAACCTTATACTTAAATTTCTTTTTATTTATATAAATTAAATGAAATTTTTTTGAATTTCAACCAGTAGAATATTATTAAATCATCCGCTGAAATTAAATGAAAAAAAAATTAATAAAAATAATAATAAATTTTCTTTTGATACAATTAAAGTTAATTTAACAATATTACATGTGCCGTCTTGAAATCCATATTTTCCATTCTCTTTGCGAAGAGTGCCACCTTAATTGATTTATAATGAAAATTCCCTTTTATCAGACCTCTTTGAAAATTGTTTTCAAAAATAAATAAAATTAAAATAAATTTAATTATAAAATATCAATATAAAAAGAAATAGGGGGGAGGGTCATAAATGAAAATAAAGGCTCTTGGATCAAAATCAACCAAATTTTGTATACAAAAGTTTGAGGAGAGGGTTTGTAGGGTGGAGTGAGATGGGAGGGGTCAGGGGTAGGTTTAGTGAGGTGGAGGGAGAGGATCGATGGGGTGGAGAGTGGTTCGATGAAATATCTCGAAAGTGTTTTTTAATTTTTTTGTTTAATATATATTTGATTTCTGATTAGCTTAAAGCGAGAGACACCAGTGCGAAAACTGACAGTCGAAATTTAGTAATACTATTATTTATTATTTTAAAAAATAAAAATAATTAAGTTTTTTAATTATCCTATTTTTTTTTTTTTAATCACATAAATTAATTCCTTTCAATAAAGATAATTTAAGGACAGTATCAAAGATCTTATTAGATATATTTGGTTGCGTGTCAGAAGAGCAGGGAAACGGATCCAAATGCCAAACTTGCAATCTAGGCAGGGAGCGATCCCTCTGACATGAAACCAAACATATCTATAAGATCTTTTATACAACCCTTATATTCTCTTAATTATTTTTATTAGATTTTTAAATTTTAGTTAATTTTTTTAAAATACTTTTACTATTGCCATTTATGATTGCTATTAAGTGTGGTAAGTGAAAATGACGTGCTATTCACATGTCTGGGAGAATATGTTTTTATTCGTTTCCTTTCATTGAAATGGACTTAATGAAATTGAATGTATATTGAAAAGAAAAGAATGTCTATATTCTATGAATGATATGATTTTCTTATCATTGCTTAATAGATTTGAAGTGACAAAAAGAAGAGAAAGTGTGACGGTGAATTTGTCACCAGGGATGAGTCATTAATTTATCAACATTGTACGGACGGTTCAAGCGATTTATAGGTTGGTTACAAATCGCTTATTGGACCTATGCAGAACCAAGCAGGGAATGATGTCAAGTTAAGCAAAAGGATTAGTAAACAAGTAAAGAAGGAAAAAAGAGACCACATTCATTCATTCGTGACTCACTAAACTCGGGTCACCAAGGAGGAGGTTCAACTTGCGGCTAATTTTAAGACAGTACATTGTGTCAAGAAAATAGTGATTAATTAACTGAAATGAAGTAAAAAGCGAGAAAAAATGCATTCATTTCGACAAAATTCTTTTTCTTTCATTGAATCTAAAATAAAAATAAATAAAATAATAAAAATCAAATAAAATGCACTAAAAAGTATAAAATAATTATCTTATTTAGTTATAACAACACGACGAGAATTGTTACATGGAATCACTTTTTGCAGTCGGTGCCAAACAAACTATATAAGCGAGCTTACGCGATGTTGTCTTCTTTACAAGCCAAACGTACTAAGTAAGATCCGTCGAGTGCGATTCATAAAATGTATGAATGGCACCCACCGACTTCAAAAAGTGATTTCATGAAAAAATTTCGACTTCTAGTTGTAACTAAATTAGATAATTATTTTATACCTTTTAGTGCATTTTATTTTATTTTTTGGTTCTTATTATTTTATTTGTTGCATTTAATTTTTTTGTAATAGATTTTTTACTAAAAATTATTTTTTGATGGTTACCATGCATCGCAATGCAGCATGTAAGCTTGGCTTTCTTTTCCGAACCAAACGATTTTTCGCCCCACTCAACTCCTAATATTATACACGGCTCAAATTCGTTCCGTCTTGAATATTGCTCTCATTTGTGGAGAGGGGCCTCCAAGTATTCTCTTAATACCTTAGATGCAATTCAGAGGCGAGCTATCAGACTGATAGGCGATCCTACATTAACTGACACTCTCGACTCCCTAGCCCATCGTAGATCTGTCTCCGCCCTTTCCCTTTATTATAGATATTACCATGGCTTTTGTTCTGACGAAATTAAATCGATAATCCCACCAAAGGCTTCATTTGCGCGAAATACACGATTTTCTAAAACTCAACACCCCTACGCGCTTAAACTGGATACTAATCGAACAAACGCATTCGCCAATTCATTTATCCCTATGACATCTAGAGACTGGAACTCTCTTCCCCCGACCGTCTTTCCAGCAACTTATAACCTTCAATCTTTCAAGACCAGCATCCACAGATACCTTCGACTGCTACCCAATCACTAAATCTCCCCTTATCTTCACGTTACAAGGGTCCACCACGGACTACAGAGGTTGTACCTTCTTGGTGCAACTTCTTCTTGTATCAGTATCATTATAAAAAAAAAAAAAAAATCGCAGGTAGGTGAGTAAGCCTTTTGTTCTCACATCTGGTCGTTCGACCATTATTGTTTATAAAATATTTTTCCATTATTTGCTCAAAAGAATTGAAGATTTCCGTTAATTTCTCATTGATCATATTTAGAACTTTACCAAATGATTTTGGGACCAATCGGAAGGTACCCCCTTTCAAATAAAAAAAAATCATCGAAATCGGTCCACATGGTAAGAGAGAAATCGACGAACAAACACAAAAAAAAAAAACATTCCGATGAATTGATAACCTCCTCCTTTTTTAATGTCGGTTAAGAAATAATCATTTTTAAACCATGAATCACGGGGAAATAATTTCTCTCAGAAGAGAAACTTCAGAATGGTAATTTAGATTTAATTGACTTTATTTGTTAACAATATAATGTAAAGATTTATTGTGTTGTTATAATGTAAATAATATATATATATCAGTGGCGTGCTGTCTATGGATGCTGTGAATGCGGCGTATCCCTAAAATTTCAAACATTTAGAGTATTTTCATAAATATATAAGGTCGACTTCAAAATTTCTTCCTCCTACCCTCACTCAGACAAAGTCCCATTGGAGGGGGGAGGGGGTGGACGTAGGTCCGAAAATATATTTTTCAAAAATCTAATTTTAAATTTGAAAAATAACGAAAATGATGCCGTATTCGATGACATTTGCAAAATTCCTCGAGTATTAGATGAAAATCGATCACTATTTTTCGAATTTAAGTCAACATGGACTCCAAATAGCAAATGATATCTAATTAATAATAAAGGAATAAACATATTAATATTTCAAATGACTTTGGATAAAGTTTAGCAACGATCCGTTGCAGTTTAATTTATTTAATTCATAGATTTAAAATGAAAGTCAGACGTCGAGTAGTTACATGTAAACTTATTTAATTTCAACCTCACAAAATTAAGAGTATTTTCTATAAGATAGCGAAAATGATTCAATTTATATTCTAACGTTAAAAAGTTTCATAAATTTTAAATTAAAGCTAAGCGAAATAAAGCTAAATGAGATTCAAACAAATATGACACGGTATGAAGATACTCTTGACGTTCTGAAATTTTAGGGATGGGCCACATCCACACCATCCATGGACCGCACGCCACTAATATATATATTTATTCGTTATATATATTTGCATCATGGAGATGACAATCTCTTTGATTTTTCTTTATAAAGAAATTATAAAATAATTATAGTTTTGAAAAATTGTTTTTTATTAACCGAGTTAATTATCAACGGAATTCGTAAAAGAAATTATCAACTTCATTCAAAAAAAAAAAAAAAAAAAAAAATTAAATCTCCTGGTTACGAAACGGAAATGGAAATTAACATTCTATGCTAAGATTTGTTCTTCCTCTGGAAATTATATAACATTGTAAGGCTAATTAAACTAAGCTTATAATGAAATTAAGCCTGTAAATATAAACTCTTAAAAGATGATCAAACAATGATAGCGAAGAACTCGGTTTTGAAAGAAAAAAACTTGATTGTGAGGTTTTATGGAAATCTTGTAGTAAAATATATGGATTAAAATCGAAAAAAAAGAAATTATATGCTTATATATAAGAAAAAACATGCAATAAATCAAGGATTAATTCTGTTCATTAGAGGATCTGTCAGGATGCTGCATCATGGTTTTATTGCCGGCTCATGGCTGAGCGGTTGAAAAAGTTGGTAGTCTGAAGGTTTGGACGATGGCGTAAATAAAATAAATGCGGGCGCACCCCCCCCCCCCGCCACACTCCCAAAACGACCCCTGATGGGTCTATCCTCTCTTCTATTCAGGAAATGAACTCTAGTCAAAATCGAACTCCATAATATCTTCGCGAGAATACGATTGCATTGGACCGCATCAATATTGGAATCGACTAATTTTATTTGACAAATTAATTGAAAAGCTAATCAATAGCCATTCAGTTTGGATATTTTTTTCTTCAGGTTCTTTCTGGGGAAGTTAATGGCTGGGCAACTAATTATCTTACTTCTTCTTCTGTAAAGTCTTCACATGTTACTTAATTATATTTATGAACTTAGAACGTCATCGGTCTGTTTGATCTTCTCGTTTAAGTGTCCACTTGCTAATCTATTCATAAATTATATTAACACTTGAAAATGGCCACATAATTACAGACTGAAATATCAAAAATATGTCATCCCGTTAAAAATAGACACGCGTTAAGAGAAATAAGAGAAAATTGCCAAAATAACGAAAGAGGTATGTATTTTTTAAATTTTTTCCTTGTATTATTCTATAAATTAAAAATTCACTCAAAATTATTAGAACTCCAATGTTAAGCAACATGTACCATAGCTCGATTAGTTCATAAATGCATAACCAAAAATAAAACTTTGTGGTGTTGGCATAGTATAGTAGATCGATTTCAATACAATATTAAGTAATGGGGTCTGAAGAGAGTTACTGGAAATTGTGATTTTTTGAAATTATGATTTTTTTGTCACTATAATCGCAATCAAATTGGTAATGACGCAGCGACAGTACAGGCAGGGCAATCTGTAGTAGCCCGTGTGTCAGTAAGTCAGTGTGGCTTCACTGTGTTCTATTATATAATTATAAATATAAATTAATTGGAATTTTGAACACACACCTTTGGTGCTGGTCACAATAGAATCTAGTATACTCAGTTATGTAATTTTTTATAATTTACATGTAATTTTATCCACATTTCATTTTGCGCCTAGTGCGTATACAACCATATATTCTGAAGCACAGAACAGGAATACCTTACAGGCGTTGAGTGGCGGCCATGATTGCTTATGACGTCATGGCCCATAAACTCAATTTCGGAGTTTATAATATATCTTATTATATTAAACGAGCAATTCTTCTATATATATAGAATCGGTTTCTCGAAAACGGCTCTAACGAATTGATAGTTTTTAAGGAATTTGGTGTTGGTACTTGGTGAAATATTTTAAAAATTTTTGGATAAATAATACTTGGTAGGTTTCACATTAAAAGAAGATGGGTTACCCGAAATATATATATATATCGAGATTAAAGTCTCTCCAAAAATAAATTCGTTTTATTTTTATATTTTAATGTGAACCCTACCAAGTATTTTTTATCCATTAATCTAACGATTTGGATGAAATTCACGGGTTAGGGGGTTTTTGGGTTGACATTTCGATCTGTCACCGTCTCATCTTCAGCTAAGTTGTTTTTGATGAATTTTTTGTTAATTGAACTAATTATTCACATGTGGTTGTCTCGATAAAAATGTGTAACTACAATTTTATTCAATTTCCTTTTAATAATTAATTGGTTTTTTTAATTTAATATCCCACTAATAATTCATTACAAATATTATTATAAATTAGAATTTGCCAATTTAATTAACTAAAAGTTATTTTTCTATAAAATAATTTATTAGAATATAAATTTGATTCTCTTAAAAAATCCGACAAAGGATCGTACCTCCTTCTTCAAGTTTTTTAAAAGGGTCAACGAATGAACCTCGGTGTATATTAATATTATTTTTAATTTAAATTCCATTCAATACTCTCTACTATTTAAAAAAGTACCTAAATTTTATCTTGAAAATTTTCAAAATGGTGGCCATTTAAAATTTTTAATTGTGAATAACTTTTATATCTTTCATTTTATTAAAATTAGTATTATTAGATATAATGATACGCTTTTTATTTTGAACAAAATGCCAACTTATTTTTATTACTGGGTTCCGTAGACTGAATTTTGAGACCGACCTTATTTCTCTTAATTGACTGAATCATATTATTTAATTCTTTTATTTAAAATGAAACTAATTCTTTGTATCCAGCCCTATTTAGCTGACACCCTCTATTATTTCATCTCATAAATTTAAAATTTCATATTAAATCGTAACAATAATATTCTAAACTAATAACCTTATTTAATCGAAATAATTTTTTTTATATATAAGGGTAGTTCTACTTTCAACCCCCTTTTGGTCCTGTCACAATTATAATATATATATATATATATATATATATATATATATATATATATATATATATATATATATATATATATATATATATATAAAACAATAGAAATTATATTATTAATATTAATATTATTAACAATTTTTTTTTTAATCAAACCACAAAATAGAATACAGCGTTAAATTTTCCTAGAGCCCTTTCTTTTATGATATAAAAAGTAAATATATAAAAATCAACGCGTGGGTCATTTAAAAGGCTTCGTGGGTCAGTGTCTGACCCGCTGGTCATAGGTTCGCCACCACTGGCCTAGACTTCAGAGCAGTGTTTCTCCTATGGTCGCTGGTCCGTAAAAAGATTTCACCGGTCTACGAACAGGTTATCAAATAATGATATAAATATGAAAATAATATTTGTGGCTATATTTACCATAACTAAGCAAAACTGAATCCAGTTGTTTGCCAGCATCTCCAATAATTCTATGACTGATTTTTCACGAGTTATAAAGATAATAAGGGAGATTAATTTATGGATATTTATTATATATTTATTTATTTATTATTTTTATTCATTATTTATTATTTTTATTATGACATTATTTCATTATCTGTGATACTATTTAATTGTTTATAATTATTTATTGTTTATTTGTTGTTTATTGTATATATGATTGTACACAGATTTGTAATTGTTATGCCTAATTTATATTTGGCTGTGAAAATTTTAGACTCATGGTAGACTGGCTACAATGGAATTCATTCCGAGGCCATTAAGAGGAGAAAATAAAAAAAAAATTATGGATAATAAATCCATCCAGAATCTAATTTCAATTCTTTAAATTAAAGAATAGTTGCTTTTGGAATTAAATACTGATTTAATATTAAAAGCAACATTTTCCGACAAAAATTAAAGAAAATTTTGGATTTCTACTCATGCAAATTTATATGAAAAAATAATTTTTAAGAAAAAAATAAAAACCGACTTCACAAAATTAAATGCAACTACATAAAATACACTAAAAGGTATAAAATAATTATTATCTTATTTAGTTACAACTAAACTACGAAATATTAACATGAAATTACTTTTTGAAGTCGGTGCCAAACAAACTATATCTATAAGCGAGTCGTACTCGACCAACCTTACTAAGTACGATCCGGCGGATGTGCTCGATTCATAAATATAGTATATGTTTGGCACCGACTTCAAAAAGGAATTTCATGTTTATATTTCGTCGTTTAGTTGTAACTAAATAAGATAATAATTATTTTATACCTTTTAGTGTATTTTATTAGTTGCATTTAATTTTTTGAAGTCGGTTTTAATTTTTTCTTAAAAATTATTTTTATTTTTCTCTTTTTAGTGATGTTATTAATAGTGATCCTATCATCAGAACTTGACCAAATTATTATGACACCATCCCTAAGACACCCCCTTTCGGATAAAAAAAGAACCATCAAAATCGGTTCATAAACAAAGAGGTTAGGTCTAAACAAACCTAATAAAAAAGGTCTAATACCTATGAAAAAAAAACGAAAAAAAAATGGGACCAATCGGAAGCTAGACTGGACCCAATACAAAAAAATTTTCAAAATCGGTTGACAATTGGCGGAGATATGAGGTAACATAGGCACAAAAAAAAATTCAGTCGAATAGAGAACCTCCTCCTTTTTTGAAGTCGGTTAAAAAGCAATAAAAATATAACTTCTATCTTATCTTTGGGAAGCAGGGTTTTCTGCAATATCAATAATTAAAAATAAACTGAGAAACCCAAAATCCACAAATTCATCTCTTTGACTTGCTTTAAAAAATTTACAACCTAATATTGATAAAAATTTTTAAGAAAAAAATAAAAACCGACTTCAAAAAATTAAATGCAACACATAAAATACACTAAAAGGTATAAAATAATTATTATCTTATTTAGTTACAACTAAACGACGAAATATTAACACGAAATTACTTTTTGAAGTCGGTGCCAAACATATACCTTTTATGAATCGCACTCGACGGATCTTACTTAGTACGTTTGGAGGATATGCTCGATTATAGGTATAGTTTGTTTGGTACCGAATTCAAAAAGTAATTTTGTGTTAATATTTCGTCGTTTAGTTGTAACTAAATAAGATAATAATTATTTTATACCTTTTAGTGTATTTTATGTGTTGCATTTAATTTTTTGAAGTCGGTTTTTATTTTTTTCTTAAAAATTTTTATTTTTCTCTTTTTAGTGATGTTATTAATAGTGATCATATCACCAGAACTTGACCAAATTAATATGACACCATCCCTAAGACACCCCTTTCGGATAAAAAAAGAACCATCGAAATCGGTTCATAAACAAAGAGGTTAGGTCTAAACAAACCTAATAAAAAAGGTCTAATACCTATGAAAAAAAAACGAAAAAAAAATGGGACCAATCGGAAGCTAGACTGGACCCAATGCAAAAATTTTTTCAAAATCGGTTGACAATTGGCGGAGATATGAGGTAACATAGGCACAAAAAAAAAAAATTCAGTCGAATAGAGAACCTCCTCCTTTTTTGAAGTCGGTTAAAAATATTATTGAACAAGAACAAGAACAAACAATCACATTTTAAATAAATGTTTATTATTAAAATTATTAAAACTATTGAGCTTGTGATTTTTTTAATTTTTTCGTTTTATAAGTGATTTTGAATTTCGTATTTGATTTTTCGAAATAAATAATAATAAAAATATTTAATGATTATATTTTATTTTGATGAAGTCGCTGATGGCTTATGTATAATAATTAGATGCTGTTTTGAGGTATGTAAGCCCTTTGAACCAGATCTGGTGTTCAAATGAAGACAAGGAATTTTATTCTGGTTGAATAATGAGATATCTTGTCTTGTTACTATGTTTTATTTTCAAATCACGAGACGGTTTCGGCGGAGACTCTCCACCATCATCAGTCACTGTTTGAATTATACAGCGCTCAATGTAAGTTCATAGTGTACAGTAAGAAAAATATTTGATATGTTTCAATTATCTACATTTTTGTAATGCTATAAAAAAATATATATAATATAAATACAACAGTCCTCGTGAAAGATTAAAATTAAATGAAAATATACATAATTGTGTTATGTCTTTCAAATAATATATTTAAATAAATATTCAACCAGAATAAAATTCCTTGTCTTCATTTGAACACCAAATCTGGTTCAAAGGGCTTACATACCCCAAAACAGGATCTAAATATTTTATTTTATTTATTAATTTCATCAACTTTACCAGTACATGTTAAGTAATTTTTATTTCTACCAGTTTATGGTAAAGAAAAGGTTGAGAAACGCTGCCCTAGACGGAGGCAACTGCCATTATCTCCTTCCCACATTTCCAATCAATTATTTCTACTAAGATGCTAATGCACGCAACACGACTAGGATTGAGGAGGCTGTAAAATTGCCATTAACATGATAATGTGCCCATGCGGTTTTGACCCACCCTCGGTGCTTTGAACAGGCCAAAACTGTTGACAAACTACCTAGTTTTGAGAATTATATCCGTAATTTCTAGAGGTAGAGGGCTGCATTTTCAGTATTAGAACTAATCAATGAAAATGGCATGAGGCAAATAAAACTAATAGAATTGGGTCGGCTGTAATATGCTAATAGCACACAGTGTCTTTGATTGTACGCAACTAGGAACTAAATAAAGCGTCTCGGAATGCTTTTTTTTATATGTCTTTTTTTATTGAGCAAATTTGATACAAGATATATACAGTTTGATCCCAAGACATGTGGGATTTAAGTTTACAGAGTGGAAAAAAATCGTACATTGCCCTGCAAAGGGCATTCGCCGATATGGCTTATCTTAAATTTATTTATAGAGTAATCATTTGGGAAATTTTAGCCTATGGATTATTAGGTAGAGTATCGGGGGTTTTTTGTTATTTTTATCTGGGAAAATGCTCAGGAAAAACCCAGTTGCGTCTCGGAATACTTGGAGACCCATATCGTCTTATAGATAACATATTGAAGGAGACAATAAAAGAGTGTATCTTCTGCTGGAATTATAAATTTTATTTATTTATAACGAGACTATAGTTTCGAGGGCTTTGCCCTCTTCATCAGTTTATTACAATTGATTCACAGGAATTAATTTATGAATTAATCCCTGTGAATCAATTGTAATAGACTGATGAAGAGGGGAAAGCCCTCGAAACTATAGTCTCGTTATAAATAAATAAAATGTATAATTCCAGCAGAAGACACACTCTTTTATTGTCTCCTTCAATATATAAAAATTCTGCTACTCTCGGCACAAAAACTTTCAATTTAATAGATAACATAATGACCCAATTTTCTAATTGATACTAATAATTCATCCAAATTATCTTTTATTTATTTTGCTAAACAAGTTGCCTTGTATTTAATTAAATTATTAATTAAAGATTTAAATACGTACTAACAGTTTAAAATAAATGTCCTACAAAATAATTCCTTTCTACAAGGAAATCTAAAAAACACTTTGATCTAATCACCTGGATGGTGAAACATCACGAATGAACACAGTAGATGTGTATTTACAAATATTTAAACCATTCGGCTAGTTGATATTCATTAAAATAATTAATATACGTCGATGTTGAAAGATCCTGTTATTTTTGGACGGTTAAGCTACATTAAAACACTTCTTTTCAGACAATTCTTCAATTTCATTAATTAAATGGTGTTGAGGGAAGGAACGTGGTGGAAATTTATTAATCTCATGATCAGAGGGGAGATGAGTCGCTTTTGCTCAATAACCTTAATAGCTGCAAAATAATTTATTATTAGAGATATTCAGATAGCTTGTTAATCTTTTAAAAACATATTACATTCTATTTCGGTCGCGTTAGTCTTCATGAGCTTGATTTAATGGCTGACTCCAATCAAATATTTCGCTGTCCTTCAAAGTAATCCAATCAATGAGGAATTTTTTCGCTAATAAGATGTCCCTTAAAAGCCTGATTTGAAAACTTGTTCGGGGAATAGCTGCATTCTGGTTTCAGAATTGGTATTCCAAATTTTCATTAATGAATACTAAGCTCGCCGGGCGGCCAGAGTATTGAATAACTTCAAAAAATTTCATATTTTCTTTTTCGTATATGTATTTAAATAAAGATGATATTTTCTGACAATATGACGACGGACCTTAAATTAATAATGTTTCCATCTGAACATTCCTTGTCATAATATGGTATGGTGTTCAACCCAAAATGGCGGGTTGAGGTATTTTATAGTTTTATTTTATCAAATAAATAAACAATCTCGCTAATAATAAAAAAATAAATGAGTGAATCTTGGTTACTGTCATCATGCCTATTGGATTATAAGGATAGTTGTTTTATCTTCTAATTGTATGATTATGGTACTTAATTGTTAACAGCTTCGCACAGTTTCTCTTTATAGTCGCAGTTAAGCAGAATTAAATTGTATAGGATGCGCATGGATAAGAACTTAACTACATCGCATCTGGTTGAAAAACCAGAGTAATATTTAAATAATGAATTTACGTGGGCCCCATGGTCTCGAATTCTCATAACTGATAAAATTATTGCCAATGGAAGAGAAATTGCATCTAAATGAGAGCCACTTTTAATTCCATCAAGCCAGTGACTATAAAATTTCATAGTACCAGCTTGTTGATAGATAGATAGTATTCTCTCATGAGCTAGTGATAGCAGTGATATATAAAACGATTCAGTAATAGAAGCTTTAATTGAATAATTATATATAGGACGAAATAAAAATGACTCTTAGAAAAATTAAAGATGAAACAGATGAGAGCAGGAATAAAAATTCCATTCGCGAAAAGCCAAATGAGACGAAAGGGTTGTTGTTTATTTGATTCGATTTGTCTATGATTTGCTCGTAAAGAATACTTTTGGGTAAATTATTGATTTTATTTATTTGTTAATACACGCTAGAAACAAACATGAGATTTCTTATCAAACAATGTATGTTGCCTTACAACGAACAATAGAAAGGCTTAGGACTAAAAAAGTTAAGTACCTTAGTATTGATTTTATTTGTTCAGAGCACATCGCAAATTAATATCTATAAAAATTTGGCCAAGTGCAAGTCTGGCCGCATACCGAGGGTTCCGTGCCTTTTAAATATCAAAATACTCAAGATATAAAATTCGTTATTATTTGTCTTTGATAAGAAGTAAATTTGTGGAATTTGTAATAATTTTAAGTAAAGCCGTTTCTAAATGTCCAGAGGTACAAAAATCGCCTGAAAACGGCCAATCATGAGCAATGTCACATCTTTATTTTAAATCGAATTAAATTAAAAAAAAAATACCTTTAATTCTATTTAAAATGCTCTTTACATGGATATCTGATAATTTTTTTTATTTTTGACTCCACATAAAATTAGACCCTCCCAAAATAATAATTTGATGAAAATTTTAATAAAATTTTAGATTTGAGGGAAAATAAGTACAAATTATTAACAGAATGCAGAACGTTTCTGCATCGACAAGAGCTGATGAAGTCATTATTAAAGATAGATTGAGTCTCTCTCTATAAAAATGACTAATCTATGTTGTTTCAGCCAAAACTTATCGTTTGATAAGAGACTCAACCACTCAAACATTAAATTTGCAAGATTGCATTGGCGACTATCATTTTCCTGACACGTGTTATCACATTATAAGCTTATAAAGTCACATCCTAGTGTCTCCCCTCTAACTTTGCAACGCATTGATTTAAATATCTACGAAAATTTAAGAAAGTAGTTTAGGATGATAGTTTTGCCGAAAATAATAAATTAATTAAGAATTTTGTATTTTAAATGAAATTTTATGAAAAGATTCAGTTTCTCGTCTCAGACAGCAAGTCGACTAGAAATGTACAAAAGTTTCATTTTTTTTTGTCATTACATATTCAATCTAAACTATTGAAATTTCATATCTGTGTGTTATTTCATTTGATCTTTTTATAATAGAAATTTCACTAGATTTGATTAAATATGTTCCTATTGAGAAGAAAATTAAAACTTTTTGACATTTCTCGTCAAATAGTCGCCGAAACGAAAAAAATCGGTATTTTCATAAAATTTCATTTAAGCTACACAATTCTTAATTAAAATTCTATTTCTTATATTAGAATGATACTGTGAACCTTAAGATAGATGAAAATAATGAAATAAGAACGCTTTCTTTCTCATTTATAATTCTTTTTGTCTGTTTTATGCGACGCAAGCTCTCGCCTTTAAAGACTATCAGAGGGAATACAAGTGGAATTCGCTTGATGTCACAGATTTCTTTAAAAAATTTTGAAATATTAAAGGAAACAACCCTTTATTAGAAAAAGTAAATATTTTTAAAAAATTATTTTTATTTTCACCAAAAAAAATTCGTGAATATAAATTTAAAATCTTCGTCTATCTTCTAAATTATTGATCGTAGACAAATTAATTATATAAGATTTTTTATAGTACCTACATTTAAATCCCTAAAAATTGTTTCATGTAACTTTTTTTGTAAGTGACCTACTTTTGTTATTATAAGAGAGCAAATTTAAAATGAAACATATATTTCACCATTTTTGCCTAACACTTTAAAATACACAACTTTGTGTAATGACCTTAAATAAATAAATAAATAAATAAATAAATCTTTATTTCTCGACCTGCTTAGAGGCACAAGTCCTCGGTGGCTAGGTCCTCCAAAAGACCTTTGTTAAAGTAAATTCAATTATAAACAAAAATGTCTATAAGAGTCAAAACTCTATGATGAATAATTAAAAAGTTATTTCAGTTGATAAAATTTAGTGTGAAAATTCAAACCCAATGATTTGATCAAATAATTTTTCGAATTGAAACAAGGGAATTCGGTTGATGTCTCGGATTTCGCTAAAAATCTTTGTGAAATTAAAGGAAACAACCCTTTACCCGAAATCGAAAATATATTTAAAAAATCATTTGTATTTTCACAAAAAAAAATCATGACTATAAATTTAAAAATCTCGTCTATGCTCTAAATCAGAGTTCTTCAACCTGTGTTCCGAGGAACGTTAGGGTTCCACTCAAATGCTTTAGGGGTTCAAGTCAATGCTAAAATTCGAACATTAACTCGGGTTCACAACTTCTTTTTGTTTGAATAAATGAAAAATTATATCTTATTTAAAGTTTTTATAACAAAGGCAGGGACGCACCTTGTTCATAACATGTAATATGTAATACGACAACCTCCCTCGCCCCCCATAAAAAAATCCAATTTGGGTGAGCTACTGAACGAAGGGTTCCATAAAAAAATTGTCTCAAAAAAGTATTCCGCGGGATGTCAAAGGTTGAAGAACCCTGGTTTAGAATCTCAGGACTATGACAATGTGGCAGATGGACAGACATACACATAGACAACGAAGTATTCCCATAATGTTTTTTAACCAATTTTGACACCAAGCTTTAAAAAAAAGCGACTGTTTTACCCCTTAAAGGTAGATGACCAGGCCAGCACATGCAGGAGCTGACCAATATTAAATCGTTAGCGTTTTGACTCCTCCTTCTAGAACCACCTTCAACCTTGTAAACAAGTATTTTTAGAAGATATGAATTCAGATGTTATTAGTATGAATTTAAACAAGGATATTTTCTTCATCATGGATGGTATGAAACTCGCTTCGAGCGTTGCCCGTTACTATGGAGAGTGGAACTGGGGGCAGAAGAGTAGAAGCAATGCTTCTGGTTAAGATGCAGAAAAGAATGTGACCACTCGGGGTATTCACTTAATATACGTAAATCAACACTTGATTACTCACCCGAAAATATAAACTAAAGCTCATAGAAAAATATATTTATTTAATTATCCACTTAAAATAACCCAAACAATCCTTTAAGAGGGTACTCCAAGCATTCGTTTGCCACTCTGCATTCAAATAAATAGACAAAAAGCCAAAAAATTAATTAATTTTGAAGACCTTTTCAAGTGATAGATATAGGTTAAGTCAAATTTGTGAATAAATTAGAAAATTATAATGAATGGTCCGAATAAAATATATCCAAATTATTATATCAACTGACCACTAAAACATTAAAAAGAAAATTAAATATTTTGTTCCTATATTTTCTAGAAACCTCTTTACCGTTCATCCTAGCACGATTTTTCAAAACTTGGTTCCACAAATATCTTCTATTGCGATTCAATCTATTAATATTATAATGTTCTTTCATTCGCTGTTTCTGACAATAAATCTATATTATATGAAAGCGTTCACCTTTCATTAGAGAGACGCTATTGTTTAATTATCCCACACACATTAACATTTAATAATTGTTCCGAAAATAGAATTCGAAACTGTCGTGAATCTAATAGAAAATTCAATTAATTTTCTATCGACATCACGCGTGATATTTATTGGTGGTATAATTTCCTGGAATCGAATGAATCGTTTAATGATTGAATAGGATTAAATTTTCCAGACACAACCCCCCCCCCCCCCCCCCACGGCCCCTCTTCTCCCACCGATTTCGAAAACGTCGATTCAGGTGAGAGGTTCTCTTCATTATCATAACCCACTTCCTCATCAATTATGTCTCAACCGAAAGCCCGAATCTCTCTTTGGCATATATCAAATATGTACATAAATACACATATAATATTATTTTTGTTTTTTATTTTTATATTCTGCATAATATAAAAAAATCTAGTGTGACCCTTAGGGGGAAAAGATTACCTCGCAAAGGAGTTTTCCCACCAGTCGCAAGAGAATATATAAAATATTTAAAACAAAGAAGAGGAAAAAAATAAAAAAATTATATGTAAACCAACTTTTTTTATATTTAATAGTAATAATTATTATTTTTATCATTATATTAAATTGTTTTGGATATACAAATCTACTTTATATCTCAATTTATATTTTCCCAAAAATTTCGACTCTTAAAACTTTTCATTTTATATATATACTTAAAATACTATTTTTTATCATGGTGTGAGAGTACATAAGTATTTCTGCAAAGATCTCTTCATGTAAAATTAGGCTTAATTTTTATAAAGTTATTTCTTATAGATTTTTGACTGCTGAATCTGCGAATAAATGTATTTTTTGCGTATGACATCACATTTTTTCGCAAAGCAAGTATTAATAACTGTAAAGGCGAGGGGTGAACCGCGATTGGAATTAGGTGTACACCGTCTTTGGAATTATTTGGAATTAATTTGAAATTCATTAGATAATCTATTGTCTTCTACTTGGAAATGAAAGTGGAAGTGGAAGTAGGTGTACACAATTTTAGGTCGTGGTTCACCCCTCGTGTAAAGGTATACTCACTCTATTTTGGTCTGTAAAAATACTTCCCTATGGAGCATTGAAGAATAACAAAAAACGTAATACCAAAATCTTAATTTTTAAGTAAATTATGGGAGTTTGAAATTAATGAAAAGTGAGAAAAAATTCAAAATTTCAACATGTTCCAAAAAATTATGATGTAATAGAATTTTCCAGATATTTCACCGAATAATACCAACACCTTTTCAAAAGTTAAATTTCGCCAACATGTGTTATTATTAAAATTTTTATTAATTAATCAAATATATCAGCCACGGTTAAGATGTTTTGACATCACTCTTAGGGGAAAAATTCAAGTGTTGGCAACACTGGAAATACCTTACATTTTATATAATATCAGTTTCTGGGTGTTTTCCTAAATTTTGGCCTTTCTAGGGGTTTTTGGCATCACTCTTAGGAGGAAAAAAATTGCTATTGGCGACAACGAAACCCTAAAATAGATAGAAATTTAAATATCTTTAAATTAGAGTTGGATTAAATTAAATATATTTATTTATATTTAGGGGCGACTGTGGGTCAGTGGCTAGAGTGTCGGGTCGCGAGTTCGAAGTACGCTGATTTGAGACTGAGTCTCGGCAAATCAGGTATTTGCAGTCGCCTCCTCTTGGAAAGCAATGGCAACCTACCAAGAATATAATTGTCTAGTAACCTCTCCAAAGTTCGGAACCGGCGTTAAAAAGTAGGTCCCGTATATCTGTGTAAAACAAGTAAACACACTCAGTACAGGTATGTGAGAGTGTGTGAGAGGAGCCAAAACGTCAGGGAGACCTGATATGGCACTTAAAAGAAAAAGATATTTAATTAAAATACAGTTGAACAAAATTATATTTTAAACAAACTTTTGGCCCTCTCGAGACGCTGCCCGCCAGGGCAGCCCGCCCGGAGGGTCAAGCTGCAGAGGGCCAAAGGCACGCCTGGCCAACCTTGTTATGTATAAAAAGGATGAATGGCTAGGTCGATATCATTTATAGTGAGATCTAATTTTATTTCATAATAATCGCGTATGACACTATAATAGTAGAGTTTCATATAAACACAGCAAGAGCGCATACTTCTCTAAATCTCTCCTGCTATTCCTCTATAATTCATATTCGTAGTTATGTCAAAAAATCGCTTGTGTTTCTTAGGGAGTATATTACCTGACGATAGGGTTTTCCCACCAGTCGACTTAGCATCAAGTGTTTGTATATATAATATCGAAATGAAGAGAAAAAAAACGAAAAAATTTGTAAGTGTTCAAATCGAAAGTCAAATCCTTTGCATTCTTTAAATGCTCTAAGCTTTCAAGTTGTAATCAAGTACGTTCTGGCGAAGGTTACTTGTAATTATGTAATAAAAGAAGAAGTTAAGAGAATCACGAAACTACCAAGTTAAGCGCCTTCGGGCCTGCCTGGTTTCTTTCCTTTTCCCACTCGCTCCCTCTCTTTCCAATTCAATTGAGATTCTCACAATTTTTTTTATCATATTTGAAATTTGAATTCCATATTGTTATCTATTATTATTGAAAGACCATAGAATAGAAAATGAAGCTGAGTGGGAGGTTTCATGGGTTCTCGATTCTAGGGAAATAGAAGGGGAAGTAGGTGTGGTGGTAGTGGGGGTGTTTAAGGGGAGGAGGAGAGGAGGAGGAGGTGGGGAGACACGGGCTGAAAAATGAAGAAGAGTCTATTTGTTTGTTCCTCCCATGATTTCTTAGGAAAACATCATTTTGTATAAACAAAGATAAGTTAAGCTAATAATATTTTTAAACTTTCGATAATAACAGTTTCCAAAAATAGGAAAGAGGTTAATAATAAATAAATAAATAAAATAAAAATTAACTGAATAAATAAAGGGAGATAAAGAAAAAAGAAGGAAAAATTGAAAGGAGAAAAGCAAAATGAAGAAAGTCAAAATTCAAAAAAAAAATTCAATGAAAGTAGAAAAATTAGAAAATAAAAAATTTGGAAAAAAAAAGTGAAGTATTAAGTCTTAGAATAAAAAAAATAATTTTCATGGGAGATTTTGCTTTTTGTCTTAGAATAATATAAATATAAATTAAAAAACTTAATTTTTTGAAAAAATCATAAAATAAAATTAAATAAATAAATAAATAAAAATTTAGTTGAATTTAAATATAGGCTATTGCAACGCTCGAAATTTATTTGAAACAGAGGGGTGAACCGCGACCTAATATGCTGTACATCTTTCCACTTGTAATTCCAAATATTTTAAAGTACTTCCAAATATTTTCAATTAATTCCAAATATTTCCAAATAATTCCAAATATTTCCAAGTACTTCCAAATAATTCCAAGTACTTCCAAAATACTTCCAAAGAGGTGTACACCTACTTCCAATCGCGGATCACCCCTCTTTTGAAACTATATTTTTGAAAGACCTGCCTTCATATTCACTAAAATAGAAATGTTTCATATTTTCTAGATATTTAATAGAATTTACTCATAATTGAAATTACTTTCTTTGATAGGAAGAGAAATAAGCTAGAAACTGTGGGACTTCTATGCAGAGGTTTCCAAAGTTCTCATCTGACATCCAAAATGGTTATGTAAAGTAAAACAAAATAATTATCATCGAAAATATTCAAACTAAACTATTAAATGAAAATTTAATTTAATATCATTATACCTATACTATTTTGACAAATTTTCAGAAATTTTTAAATTCAATTGCTGCAAATTCGACTGTTCACTGTTAGTGAATTAAAAGGTTTGTAACGCAGCAGGGAAGGTTCAAATTAAAAAATACCAGAAAAGATGTTGATTAAGATTTTAAATGATAGATCTAACAGTGTATCTCTCGATAGAATAAGCTTTTTTTATTTCTATCTTATTAATAAATAATAACTAACCTTCTTCTTTAAATCGCCTTTAATGACCAGCACAAACTACTGGGCCTAGAAAAATCAAATTGGAAAGTATGTTTCTTCCCTTACGTAAGCACACACAAAGAAGTGATTTTTAACAAATTCCATCCCTAAGGGAATGAAAGGGGGCAAAATCTGTTTTCATGAATTCATTAATATCTCTTAGGTCCAAAACTTTTTTTTTGTAAAAATATTATCCATACAAGTGCATAAAAATGTAGGATCTTGTTTTCCTAATCAACTCATAAACAGGCAAAGAAGGTTTTAAGTTTTTATTTTACATAGGTATATATTTGTTTAATTACTTGATGCGTCAAGAGTAAACTCATATTTTTAAGTGTAGGTGAGTATTCCACGGAAGCCCAGTATAGATAACAGATCTGAAAAAATTAAGTGTTTTTAACCTATAAGTTCAAAAAACCAAAGAAACTGAAATTTCTAAGTGATGCAGTTTTTGAAGAGGGCATGGTTAAAATCCTGTTGATATTCGGTACAGTCTAATGTTCTAAATGTAAGATTTTTCAGATTGTGTTAATTGTTAAATTAATTTACTAAAAGTATTTTCTTTTGGAGAGACGGAGTGGTAGAATTTCAATCGAGATGGAAGGCAGACCAAGGATAATGAAAAATAAAATTCCCAATAAAATACATTTATTCAAAATTCACTTTCATCCTCTTAAATCCGACGTTTCGGAGAATCTTACCTCCTTCTTCGAGGTTTAAATGGGTCAATGAACATGAAGAAGGAAGTTTACTGTATGTTTCCTTCATTTACCCTTTTAAACCCTGAAGAAGGAAGGAAGAACCTCGGAAATATCGGTTTCAAGATAATGAAAGATTTCCAATAAATTCCGTTTATTCAGAATTGCATTTTTCATTATCCTTGGGCTGACTTTCATCAATTGTCCAGTTAAATTAATTTTTTATTAATTGGAAATTTTGAAATTTATCGATTGTATATTTTGTAAGTCCTTACTTAAAAGAGTAAGATAATATTTCATGGAATCCCGAAATGGGGGAGAGAATTATCCTTATGCTTTTTAAACTTGGCCTGGAAAGAGATTTACTTTTAAAATATGAAGCGAGAAAAAGAAATGAAGAGATGCTTCTCTTGATTGCCTATTAAGTATTAATCTTTGATCTGAAAATGATTCTCTTTCTTCTATTTAATAAGTTTTACTAATTTCTCTCTACTTAATAAACGAGTGAATGAAGTTTATCAACAGAGACGTCAATATTTTAATGATTCGGCATCTCTTTAAAAACAGTCGTATTGATTGAAAGAAGGAAGATAATGATCGTGAAAGAGAGCCTAGCAATTGTGTTTGGAGACAATGAAGCCGGACAAATGATGGATCCGAGATCGAGGATCGAGGATCGAGGAAGTTGAAAATGCACAGGTCTACGGGTCTAAGGACAATGTCAAAAGACAAAACAGACACTCAAAGCCGCTTTATATTTTATTTATACTGCAAATGAATTTCGTGACCATGACGAATAATTATGAGTCGTTGGAGTCTCAGCCGAACAAAAGGTAAAATTGAAATCGTCTCTTCTTTGCATTTCAATATGAAATAAATCATACTTGGGCTAACATATAAAATGCATTTTTGTTGTTATGATATTTAAAAAACGATTGTTTTTTTTACCGATTACACATATACATCTTCAGTTCTTTTATGGGATATAAACCAAGGTAATGAAATTTAAGAATGCTTTTGATCTTTGTACGACAGTAAAATCTTACAAAAGTACATACCAGGTGCTGCGATAAGTCCTGTCGTTTTTATTTTAATCCTTTATTTGCACACTAATTTTTATATTCTATCAATCAAATCGTCCTGATTGTATTCAATACATATTTGTTTTATTTGTAAATGAGGTTTTACAAACTAAATCCAGTTTATAATTAGTGTCTGAAAAAAAATATTACGATGATTGCTCGAGAGACACAAAAACATTAAATTCCGCTTTACGAGTTTAAATTAGACCTAAAAGCTACAGAGGTCACTCTTAAACTAGGGTAGTTTTTGGGGAAGTTGACCTCTTTGATCGAAAGGCACAATTTTGGTTTTCAAAATTTTGTAAAGGGGATGAACCTCAAATTGAAAGACCGGAAGTTGTCGAAGACGCCGTCCTGACGGAAATCATAGAGTCTGATCCGCGCCAATAGTTGTAATTTCTTCGACCCTTTATGTTTCTGGGTGTGTTGAATCCGAATTTGAGGTTTGTTGACAAAATTTCGTGCCTGAACTTTGTCAAAAATGCAACAAAATGTAAAAAATCTCATTTTTTGGCGATTTTTTGCTTATAACTCGAAAACTATCAATTTTTCGTAAATAACGTTACTATTCAAAATGAAAGTTAATAAAATTTCCTACAAATTTCATTATTTAGATTTTTTTCTCCAACTGTTCGGGCTCAAGCGCTAGTTGAAAATTGGCGTATTTTTTCTGTTTCTACAAATCCCAAAAACTCGCACTTTTTTCGATTTTTTCACATTTTGACCATAAAAGAGCACGTTTTCGACAAAGACTACTTTATACATTTTGAAACTAGATTAAATTTGATACAATTCAAACAAAGTTTAATCTTAATTGGATAATGGTTACCCGTGCCACAATGAGGTTGCATTTTTGAAAAACTATTTTTTTGCAAAAATCGCAGTTTTATTATATGAATATAATGAAAACCACATTCTCTAGGGAATTTTTGTTGACTTGAACGTTTACTTGAACCACTTTTTTGTTAAAACTCTAAAATTTATAGATATCAAGCATTTTCCATGACACTTTTGAGGATTCGGACCATATTCTTTGTAGGAAATTTTATAATTTTTCATTTTGAAAAGGAAGGTTATTTACGAAACGTTGATAGTTTTCGAGTTTTAAGCAAAAAACAGCCAAAAATGAGATGTTTACCTATTTTTGCATTTTTGACAATGTTCCTTCACGAAATTTTGTCAGTAAACCTCAGATTCGGATTAAGCACACCAAAAAACATATAGGATCATGAAATCAAAACTACCCCCAAAACTTTCCCGCGAGGCGTCCTTTAAAATGGACTAAAAAGGTATTTCAAGAAATTAAAAAAGAACATATTTCTTGACTAAACATATGAAATATATTTAAAATACGCTTAGTTTGCCATAAGAAACGGTTTATCGTTGCCGTTACTCATCCCATGAGCCCTGGCCTGTGGGGGGGGGGTTCTGCCCCCCCCCCCCGTGGCTACGCCTCTGCTAATTGCACATACACTTTTTTTTAGTTTTCTGTGGAATAATTCGCCAATGTTTTTTTACATATTATACCATATATTTATATTAGCATTATTATTCGTTGGACATAGTTAACTTAATTGTTCAAAAAATATATATTTTTGTTTCGTTTCACTTTTCATTCTGCGTATTGCAAAGGAATTAAAAATTTTGTCGAGGCCCAGAGTGTCTATTTCCTTTTTAGTCAGTTGTATAAAAAGATTAGCAAATTGTTAATAAATACATGCTTTATAAATATAAAATGTTAATTTAATTGGAATAAAAATTCAAAAGACATTTTTATGTTAGAGTAAAATGAAAACGAAAAAGAAATGACATTTTTATCAGAAACCCGTCCCTGTCTAGAAACAGAGCTTGTCGAGAGAACTCTCCCTCCAGCCATCCTGAATTCACCGATAAAAATATTTGATTTCTAGTCAACGGATTTCCATGAAGACACCAACAGAGGATAGTGAATAAGTAACGTCTCATCAAAAAATAACTCCGATCTCTAGGTGCATATCATTACTTTCACATTTATACTAAATAGTATTTAATGTGGAAGTATTTCGATCGCCTGCCTGGGTCCTGACTCTTTGAGAGCTTGTTTTTTTAAATATATTAGCCAGTTAAATACATATGTGATTCGCAGGATGAAAGATAGAATTAGATATGAAGGGGAAATAAAAAAATATGAGAAAAGGAGAAATAAAAGTAAGATTAGTGGATAAAGTTAATGAGCCTATCAAAATTGTCTTTTCTAATCTTAACGAAAATACCTATGTACAATGTTATTTTATTTGGAACGGAATCTGCTATAATTTTAGAGTGGGTACTTTAAAATATATAGGCTTATTCGAATTATTGAGCGATTTACAATCATATACCACAACACATCATAAAAATTAAAGATTTTGGATAAAATAAATAAAACTAAAAATAATTAGGCTGGATATTGGGATCTTGGACTTGAGAAAATAATTAAAAGCTAAATTTCCAAAAATTGCAACACGTTTCGTCATGTATTTTTCGACTTCTTCGGGCAATTTTTAGGATCAGCTTTCTCGTTGATAGTTATATACAGAGCATTAGACTAGATTTTGCAATGACATAATTGACATGGGTTAAACAAACTTAATACAACAGATTTTAACATAATAAATAAAAAATCTCAAACAAAATTGATCATTCAAAGTACATCTGACATCTAATTTGATGATCAATTTTGTTTGAGATTTTTTATTTATTTTGTTTAATATCTGTTGTATTAAGTTTGTTTAAGCTTTTTCAATTATGTCATTGCAAAATCTAGTCTAATAGTCTGTATACATCTATTAACGAGAAAGCTGATCCTAAAAATTGCCTGAAGAAGTCGAAAAATATACGACGAAACGTGTTGCAACTTTTGGAAATTTAGCTTTTATTTTTTTTCTCAAGTCCAAGATCCCAATATCCAGCCTAATTATTTTCAAAGATGGACGATAACAACCCAAATTTAAAACTAAAAATCTTTGTCTGAATTAATCTACGAATAATGCCAGATAGACACACAGGCATAATAGCGACAAATTAAATAAAAAAGTATGGTATCGAAGAAAATAAGATACAATGCTACACTCATTTAGGTATGATGTAATCACAATCTGTGAGTTTCTAATCGTATATAGAATCTATAATATTTATAGTAGTAGTATCGAAGAAAATGGGATACAATGCTACACTCATTTAGGTATGTTGTAATCACAATCTGTGAGTTTCTAATCGTAAATAGAATCTATAATATTTATAGTGGCAATTTAAATGTTGTTATTAATTATTAATTCGTTTATCCCTTTGACTGCAACTCCCAGGTATCATCTTTTCCACATTCTAGATTACTCAATCCTTCGAGACACGTCTGTAAATGTATCTTCGAATACGACCCAACCCACCATAAAGGTGTCTATACAACAATCGTCCAAGTCTGCAAAAACAACAAAAATATTAAACATATTATGCTTCATGTGCCATTTTTTTTCTTTTCGTATTTAGAAATGTCTGAACCGTGCAAAAACATTCTAAATTATCATTTTTTTCTGTTAGGTGTCTGCCTGTGTGTGTGGACAAACCCATGATAACTCAAAAACAGAAAGTCAAATAAAGTTCGTTCTAGTGTCAAAATGATTGTATTTTCAAAAGAAAAAACTGATTAGATTATGAGCTTGTTAGTTCCAAAAGTTCTAATTTAAAAATTCAGAAATTAAAATAAAGCAATTTCTTATAGGTAACTATAGAAAGGTTGTAACTAATTTGACACACATATTAACCTAAGAGTCAAAAATATCAACTTTTTAGATCACACCGTTCGCTGGCTCTCTCAAATATACAGATAGCGAACAGTGAATTGAAAAAAAAAATATTATATTTCTTTTTGAATTGAAAGTAAATAAGTTGTTTATTATTTAATAAAAAAATAAATTCACCGGAATTAAGTTCTTTGTTTTGTAATTCTTTCAAAAAATGTCTTAAGCTCGATGCATTAGATCTGAATGTATTTTAAAAATTTGACATATTAGTATAAATTGACTTTATAAAAAAGGAAGAAAGAGGAGCTTAGATTCCATCTGTCATTTATTAGATTATGCATTCATTTCTGATAAGAAAAGCAGTTGTCTGTTGATGGTCTGACAAAGCATTGAGGGTTCGTAAAATGGGCTCGTCATTGAAAAGAATGAGGTGGACGCATTAGGATTAGCTGCTTGGGATAAAGCAAAAATGTGAGAGAAATCAAAATGAAGTATTCACCTGAGTGAAAAGAGAGAAAGTGATTTGGATAACGAATAATAAATAAAATTTGAGTCAGTCACCACCTCTATTCATTCTTCCATTCAACTTTACCAAAAATTGAGTAAAATTTTTACTTAAGCATATCCCTATCTTTTAAAATAATTGTAATTCTTTTGTATATTTTTATCTGATAGGAATTATTTCTCTTTCTTTTCAGCTATGAACTTGCAAGGATGCCAAATACAAGTCCAGACATGTTTCAGTCTATTAAAGATTATTTTTGTTATTTCTGTTCTTCTAGGAATGGCTATTTGCAATGTTCACTCTGACCATATAGAATATTCAATCCGACTTAAATAAAATTCACCTAAAAATGAAAAAAAGCAATTACTCGCTTATTTATTTGGAAGGTTTTTTTTCAAATAATAAGATGCATGGAAAATGAATCGGTAAATAATAGCTAAGAAGAAGAGTGATGAATCTTGCTGAGATGGGCACACCTCGAAAGAGCAATCGTATCATACATTTATTATTTTCCTCCCTAGTTCAAGAATTATTATTATTCAATTCGTATTTGCTGAAATATATTGTCTGATTGTTTTGGTATTGTGGATGATAAAGTTACTAAACAAGATCAGGAGGAAAGCAACTCTTGTGTTTCATTTGGAGACCTGGATGATCGAATTATTTCTCCAGAGGGCAGCCAAAACCAAACCGGAAAGCGAAACGGACCTAGGCTATAGTGACGAGGATTGTCAAAAGAAGAATGATCGAAACGTCGCTCACGATATTTGATGTGGAAACATCTAGATTCGTAGCTGCTCGGAATGGAAAATCGAAAAAGTCGGGCACTGATTTTGATAAACAGGAGATGTAGGTAGTTTAATAATTTAAATAATCCAAAAAAAAACAATTATCATGAAAAAATTAAAATTTATTCATTTTCAATTACTTTTATACATGAAATTATTGGTCGATGATAACTAAAATAGGATTATACACCTGCGATTGAAGAGCGTCTAACTACTGTAAGAATACCTCATTGATTGTAGTTTTCGAATTTGTTGTTGGAATATTCAATTTGTATTTAGTCGCAAATTCACTATATGCCTTTAATTCTGATTTAATGATGGATTTAGAATTCTTATATTGAAAATGATTTCGCTAATTTCTAATTTTTAAAACAATATTACAAGTAAATATCAAAGACAATTTCCCCTCAGCTGATGCTAGTAAACTGATGATGGTAACCGGTAATGACATCTATTCTGGCGACCATTGGCCAAAGCAATCTTGAGCCCTCGAGTCAAAAATATTTATCATCCCACAACTTAAAAATAGCCACTTTGCTAATATTTCGGAGCTCCGATAAACATTATTTATATTCAACTATAAATATTTCGTCTAACATTATTTTTCCGATATAAATTATCCCACTCGACTCATCTCATAAGCTATAATTATGAGATAATAGGAGTCCATTCTCTCGGCTCTAATCAAATCGATCTATCTGATGCATTTTATTTCATATATATATTTTTTAATACACGGAAATAAATCCTGGGATGATTAGGAATTTTATCATGACTTTTCCCCGTACACTGTCTTTGTCATTAAAATGAGATATTTATTTTTATTTATAGTTAACAGAGAATCCTTTCCAATCATAGAATAAGTTGTCCATGATCTTTGAGGTTCGTGTGTAGGCCACATACCTTAGTTATTTACTTTTTTTAAGCAATATCTCATCGAAAAAGAGTTGCCAAAGTGTTGAAAAAAGGTTGTCTTTTAAGCAATTGTCTTGTCACCACAAAATAACTTTTGAGCTCTAGAAGCTCTAAAATAAGTATTGAAGAAATAAAAGAAAATTTACAAAAAATGGTTTAAAAGTTTCGAAAAATATTAAAGTACAAATTTCATGAAAATAAAATTGAATTTGGAAAAATTGTGTTTATCATTAAAAGAAAGCGAATAATTATTTTATTTTTTTAATAGTTTTTATTGGAGACTTCAATAGTCCAGGAGAAAGGAATTTTAACTTGAGGAGCCAAAAAACATCTAATTTTTACTATTTTATTTATTTAATCAAGTTTAATAATTCTTTACTTATTTCATCTTAATTATTCAAAATTTTGATTTATAGTATATCTATATAAATAAAAATGTACTGTTACGCTTAAGTGATACGTTGAAGGATCTCCGAAAGTTCTTCACCGATTTCTTTGAAATTTTCACACAACATTGCATTCAAATACACGAGTGTTTTTATATATAGTGTTTTTATAGATATCACACCTGTGGCATTTAAAAAATATTTTTTTCAAGGAAACAACGCCAGCGCCTCTCTGGGGGGTAAAAGCAAACGAACAAGATGGCCGATAATAGCTTTTTAAAAATCTTTCAACTGTCAATATTATTTTTGGTTAAGGGAACAATTTTGACAAATAATATATAATTCATTTACTGTTTTAATACCTATATATATAATTATTTGGTTTAGGCGTGAAGCATAAGAGTTAGTCACAGCAACGCGTGGACGGGTCAGCTATTATCTATATAAATTTTAACCATAAAACGAGACGCTCCCCGCCAGAGGTTAGGTGACGCCGGGCCAAAGGCCCGGGCGTCATCTAGTATATATATATATAAATATATATATATATATTATAGTAATATCTAAGCAAAGTATTTATTTAACTTTCTCTTTTTCAATAAAATCGTGAATATATTTTAATAAATATGTATAGTATCTAGCTACTGCCTAGTTGTTTCTATCCTTGGGGTGGCACATATGTACCTTTTGCACACGGACAAAGGGAAACGATTTATATGGCGCTTGCTCTCGTCATAGTTCTTAGTGCCTTCATCATTTCCTATTTGTGAATAAGGAAAAAATTTTATTCAGACTACAAACTATTTAATTATAACCATCAAATAACACCAAGTTTCGACTTACTTTCAGGTTGATGCGAAAGTGATTTTTATGATATAAATAATGAATGCAAATTTCAGATAGATTTTTGAGGAACTATATGGAGAATAGAAGATAATGGGTATCGATTATTTATATGTAAATTCAGATAGTCAACTTATCTACCAGATATCCGTAGTTCAATTATTGATAATTTATACTATTTAATTAGTTTTGTATTAATAAAAAGGTATTTTTTTCTTTTTGTTTTATGAGAAGAATCAAAAATGTCAAGCCCAGTAATGATTATATTCAACGAGGTTGGTCGCTGAAGTCGAGTCAATCGTAGAATTAAATCCAATTGAAATAATAATGTAAAATGATATTTCATATTTATCAAATAGCAATCAATGACGATTGAATAATCATTGTGTCCTTTCCTATGTGGTTATATAGACTAGTATAGAGTGTTGACCGTTAGCACTTGTTGAGTCATACGTCATACGGAATTAGGTACTTACTCTTCTTCAATTATATATCTGTATAATAAAAATGAATTTCTGTTTCTTTGTAAGCGCAGATCTCTCAAATGCCTGGACCGATTTGGCTATTTTTTTTTAAATGTTCGTAATAGTCCAATTCAGGTTAATACGTAAAAAAAAATTGGAAAAGTTGCCCGGAAAATTGGAAAATTCAGGAAAAACTAAAAAAAATTCAGGTTAGCCAACATAGCTTGCCAAACAACAAAAGAACTAAACTAGCAAACTAAACATGTGTTGGCGGCCCTGTTTGTCAGATTTTTGAGTGTCATTCATTCTTAATAGTTCTAACCACATTATCGTTGAAGAAGAATTTAATACTGCAACAAAGATTTAAAAAACTATCTATTTTTTTAAAGTACATTTAAAACCAAAAATTTAAAAAAAAATCGTCATGATAACTAAATTTTTGAAAAAGTTATGGTTATTTAAAAAAAGCTATTTTTTTCAAAAATTCCTAACTTCTTTTGGGTTGGGTGAAAAAATTTGAAAAAATTCTGAAAACCGTCTTTAATAGGGTAGAAAAAATATAAAAAGTTTCAGCCAAGCTTTTGATTATATATATATAGATGAAAAATATTTAATTTAAAATAAAATATGTTATTTAAAAATCATTTTTCTTAAAAATACCCTTGGGAATCTCACCTCATCTTTTTTCTATTGTATTTAAGATCCTCAGCCATTTCAAAAGAACTAAGCCTTTTGGCTTTTGTATTCGAGCTCATTCATTCATTTCAATATTATTTATTTGTTTCAAAGTTAATTATAAAGGATTATTAAAACTATACTAACTAAACTAACTGAAAGGAATTTCATTAAAAATATATTTTAAAGATTAAAATCAAAATTCAATTAACCCGTAGAATTCTTTAAAGAAAACAAAATCATTTGAAAACCCATTGTTATATTGTTTTGAAACCTAGGAAATTTCAGCCTATTGAAATTATTAAAAACTTATTTTGAGCCTAATTAAGCCTAAATTTTCTATAATCTAATAAAAAAGTTTAAAAAGTTTATTATTTTTAATTTTTTAATTGGATAATTTCCCCAAATGAAGCCTTGAAGCTAGTATATATATATATATATATATATATATATATATTTGAATTCATTAAACATCTATATGACACATCGAAACAGAAATAGAAAATTTATAATTTTATATGAATTGCAATATATATACAGATATATGTATAATTAGGCTTTTTAGCCAGATTTGAAATAAATAAATAAATAAATAAATAAATAAATAAATAATTATCTTATATACAGTAAATCAGAAAAGGTATCTCTGCAGAACATTTAAAAAAATAAAAAGGTTTTTTATATAGACACGTTATAAATTAACCACTATACTGAATTTTAATAATTCTTACTCTCCGAATAAACCATCAGTCACTCCAGAAATAACTTGTTGTAAAGCTGTTATTTAAGAAATAATAATAGTTTAGAAGGTACAAGCCTGTGTCAGAGACATTTGAGAAATTAAAATAAGACAATAGAAAAGTAAAATTAAATTAGAGAATAAAGAAAAAATTATATTATTATAGTTGCTTTTTACTCCCAGGAGTCAACCCTGGGTCTGGCACATTGCTCTAGCCTACTGAGCTACAGATCTCATTTAGTATCAATCCCTAATGTTTAATAAAGTTGGAATTTTATTATTTTGAATTCTATCTTCATTTTTTTACGGCTCTGAAGTTGAATTTAATTTTCAAAATTGGTGTGATTGCGCCCCGAAGATTCATGAAGAAATAATTTTCAGACTTTGGCTGAAGTGATAGATGGATACAAATCTATTAGAAATAAAATAAGCAGGAGAGTCGAACAGCATACCAAGGGATTTGTACCTTATATCTAAAATAATATTAGAATCCTAAATTTTGTAAATTCAGTTTCCGAGAATTCGAATGATCTTTAGTGTTGTTCTATAAATAACCCTTAATTTCGATCAATAGCTAATAGTCTCAAAGAGCAGTTCTATGTTAAGAGCTTAAAGTACTTCTCATTAGTGAAAAATAATTTACTCATTAGTATTATGTAAAAAAATAACGACTCTTTTTTCTCTCTACCCCATTGGCCTCGGGAACTAAATGCCCATTTAGCCAGTCGTCACAGATTCCTTAGGCATAAGTAAAATTAAAATGACTAACGTGATTGATCAAAATAAATTAGTATAATTGACATACGAATAAAAAAAGAAATTAGAAACTATTATATCTTTAAAGAGAAAGATAATTTTTTTATTGGGTGTTACTAGAATTTTAATGCTCAGGTGGAGAAGAACAATAATCTTAAAAAAACATTTTTTAAATATTCACCCTCTAAAAATAAAATCGATTTTAATTATATAGATATAATATCAGCAGAATCGATAAGAGATTCAAATAAGTACTGGATAGAGGAATTTTATTTGAAAATCTGAAAAGAAAAGAAAATTTTGTGATGAAACTCTCACTTTCATAATTAATCAATCATCATTATCTATAATCGAAAATCCATTTATCTATCTATTCAAATCTTGGAATGATTTTTAATAAGATTAATGGTTTTTATTTTTTTGAGCTGAAAAATCTAATAAAAATTAATTGGTCAAAAATAAATTAAAAATAACAAATTATTTTAGTTTTAATCAGGGCTTCAAGTAGCAGGGCGGTAGAAGGGAGAAGTTTTGAAAAATACTTATATAATCAAATAATCTTTTAGTGCTCCTGTTATCTATATTAGTTTAAGAAATACATATTGAATAGGTCTAGCTGTGGAGTATTTGAATTCAGAGCAGTTATTTTGTAAATAAAATAAAATTTTCTGTTAAATAGGCGTTTCGGAATATTGAGGGTTTTTTTTCTAATCATTCAATAAAATTGATTGAAAATGATTCTTAGGAATAATATAATATTAGCATATTTTTCTATCTAAACTACAGTCTGAATTATAAATAATTATTTAGTTAAAGAAATAATAATTAATATTTATGCTTCTTATTCATCATTTATTGTATTATTCGAATATTCACTAAATATTCATTAACAGAATCTTTTTTTACATCTAAAATTTTTACATAACCACAAATTTCATTTTCAACCACTATTTTTACTTTACCATACAGGGTATGGTCAAGTATTGTAATCGTGCATGAAAAAAGTGGTTTTTTTCCATCTTTTTTTCGAAATATCTCAAAAACGGCTGAAACTATTTTGATTAAAAAAATTGAGCAAAACCATGGCATTTCGGTCTACAAAAAAGCCCAAATAAGTGAACATCGAAAAAATTATATTTTTCGAGATAATAATGGTTTTGTCAAAATGTCTGTTAGTCTGGTTGTCTGTTAGTTAGTCTGTGCGTTACCAAATTTTTGTGGACGAGCTAGCTCAAAAACTAGTGTGAATATCGAAACCAAATTTCACACGTAGTTTTTGTCCATTGAAATTAAAATCTGATTAGATTTTGGTGCATATCGACCCAAAATTAAGGGGGGTGGAGGGGGTTAAAAATTAAAAATCTAGACCATTTGAGCAAACTACCAAATTTTTTATACACAATCAGTGAGACGCCAGAAATCTAAAAATGGAAAAACTAACCGCCCAAAATGGGGTAGGGGGTGGGGTGGGGTGTAAGGTCAAAAAATGAAAATCTTGGCCATTTACCAAACTCAACGAAATTTTGTATACATAATCATTGGGACCCCAGAAGTCTAAAAATCCAAAAATTAACCGCCCAAAATGGGGGGGGGGGTGTAGGGTCAAAAAATGAAAATCTAGGCTCTTGTACCAAACTCAACAAAATTTTGTATACATAATCAGTGGGCCTACAGTAATCTAAAAATGTAAAAACTAACCCCCCCCCCTACCCTACATGATTATAAATAATTTTATTAAATATTAAATATATTAAATATAAGGAGAGGGGCCAGGTTGTATGGTAAAGTCAAGTGGATGACTACATCAGAACACGTCAGCTCATTTTTTTACAATTTACAAATTAAGATAACAATCTTTGAGTAAAATATTTAACGCGTTTACTAATATGCCAGATGGGTTCGCACCTCATAGGTGAGGCAGATGCCCCGGGTTGCTGTTACTGGCACTCGGGTTCGATTCCCGAGAGGGTGAAAAACAACCTTTCTGACATATAATTAAAAATAATTCATTCCATCGGATTTAATAGATGACTGCCCCTACATCTCTTGATTCTTCTACATGGAAATGAAAGTGGAAGTGGAAGTAGGTGTACACGATATTAGGCCGCGGTTCACCTCTCGGTTGTGCCTATCCACTTGTACTGTTTATATCATAGTTTTAAAGAAAAAGGACACATTTTTAATTACACCTATAATAAAGGTTTTTCCAAGATTTCTTTCAAGAAAAACGACATAGTTTGTATCTATTTTAAATTGTATACCTATCTGGTCTTTATATTATTTTAAGATGTGGCATTTTTCTTGATTTATTCACTTCATTTAAGAAAGCATTATAGAAGAAAAGTGTCACAAGTTGCAAGAAAGGGTTGTTAAGGGTGGTTTCTTTAACTTAGATAGGTTAATGATAAATTTTTTTGGATCCCATAGTATTATGAACCAGCACAATCAAGAAAAATTATAACATTCTAAAAAATGAATTGTTTTATAATTTCAAAATGCAAAACAATATTTTAAAATGGTTCTCCTGAAAAATATGGATTTTTGAGATGTGTCACTTTTCTTGTGCACCAACGATATATATATATTTCAAATAATATAATAGTGTCATAAATTTTAATAATATAAATAGTCAATAATTATCATTTATCTATTTCGTTGTGAAATCTTCAATAAATCGAGTGGGATAGGTAAGGGAACGCAGGCGTATTGAGAGGACCATAAAGAATACTTCCAGTTAGAGTGCTGCCCTTAAAAGCTTTTATCCTGATATATAATGCAGCGGTTACTATTTTGTGGAACGTCGAAGAACCTTCTCCATATTTAAGAAACGTTCCTTTTTGCTGATGCATTTTTTACAGAGAAAAAAAATAAAACTAGACATGAGAGAAAAAAAAACTACTTTTTAAAGAAAACTATTTTTACTCTTTTTTCTTAATTTTTATTAATTTCAATTATCTCTAGATATCTGTAAAATACAAAAAACTATAATTTAAAATAGATCTTTTATTAGTTTTTTTATTTAGGTGACCTTATAATTTTTAAAATTGAAGGTAAAATGATATATATTTTAGTATAGGAATATGTGGAAATCCTCAATGTTTTTGAAAAGATCCAAGATGGAGGACTGTGAGTCAGCGATGACGTAAGCAGGCGACACTTTTCTACAAAGAGAAACAAAAGAGATTGTCCTCTGCTTGATGCAAATAAACATATACACATATATATCAAGATGATATATCTGTATATATATATTATTTATTTGTTTGATCATCAAACAAATAAATAATATATATATACAGGTATATCATCTTGATATATATGTGTATATGTTTATTTTATCAACGAGGACAATCTCTTTGTTTCTCTTTAATAATCAACAACTCTACTACTCTCGGCAAAACAAAAACTTTTCAACTGACACTTTTCTAGCCGTAAGCTCTCTCCCTATCTCCCTGATTTGAAAAAATACTTGCTTTAAAAGAAATATTTATTTGGTACTTAATATGTTCATTTTTAACCGACTTCAAAAAAGGAGGAGGTTATCAATTCGACTGAATTTTTTTTGTATCTATGATTTCTTCGCTAATTGTGAACCGATTTTTATGAATTTTTTTGCATTGGGTTCAGTATAGTTTCCGATTGGTCCCATTTAAATTTCATTGGTATTGGACCTTTTTTGTTGTGAATCTTCAGTTCACGCATAACTTCTTTGTTTATGAACCGATTTTAATGATTCTTTCTGAGTTTCGATCAGTATAGCTCCAAGCGAGGCCTGAACCTCGACCTAATATCGTATACACCTACTTCCACTTCCATTTTTATTTCCAAGTAGAAGACAATAGATGAAGGGTCATTATCTAATGAATTCCAAAATAATTCCACATAATTCCATAAACAGTGTACACCTAATTCCAATCGCGGTTCACCCCTCGGCTCTAAGATAGTCAATATAAGGTCAGGTGGGGTAACTGCCCCAGCTTCTTTTGTTTTCCCAAAGGATAGTACTCCATATTTTTGGCTATAACTAAGCTTCCTCACAATTTTATAGATCTCGTGACTATATTAATTGAAAGATGAAATTTTCCTCAAATAATCATGATACTTTCGCAAAAAATTAAAATTATTTAATAAATTGAATTGTTTAATCGCATGTGATGCATTAATCGATTAATCACGTATGAGATAGAGACCCAAAATTTGAAAATTGTTAATTTAAACTCAAAATGTTACAATTTTTAATGCTAGGTAAATATATTTATTAATCGATACGTTTGCCGGGCTGATGGAGTGCTGAATCCATTCCAACATTGTATCTAATTACTGGACTAAGAATATTTGAGTACAGGGTAGATATTTATTTTAGACCTAACCCCGCAATTTTTTCCAAAATATTTTCGTCACGAATGAGTAATAGCAGAATCCAGGAGAATGTTATATATAAAACGAGCTGCTCAGGCGTGCCTTCGGCACGCCACTCTACATCTCGACCCTCCGGGCAGGTGACCCTGGCGGACAGCGTCTCGGCATATGATTATTAGGTCTGTAATATATATTTATAATATTTTTCCCCCTCTTTCGCACCCACGCACTCATTTTGGCTATTGATATTTTACTGCATACATTTTATATAGTCTTAAAAACTAACATTACAAAATTTGATCTATACCGGAGAGAGTATTAATTTTTTTGTCCCCCACTCACATTTTGGGAGGTTGAAATTATTTTTAGATATTTGCAAATATTTAGATATTTGCAAATAAATAACTCTCAGTTTTCTAAAGAGTAAATGTACAAAAAGCTAAAAATTTCTATATTCTGCCCCCCCCCTTTCGCCCTCATACAGTCAATTTTGATAGTTGATTTTTACAGGAATAGTTTCTTAAAGTAATAAAGAATAACTCTACAAAATTTGATCAAGATCGGAGAGAGTTTTAATTTTTGCCCCCACTCACATTTTGGATAGTTGAGGGGGGGGGGTCGGATTACAAAAAATCTTGAAATTATTTTTTAGATATTTGCAAATAAATAATCCACAGTTTTCTAAAGAGTAAATGTACTAAAAAGCTAAAAATTTCTATAATTTGCCACCCCCCCCTTCGCCCCCATACAGTCAATTTTGATAGTTGATTTTTACAGGAATAGTTTCTTAAAGTAATAAAGAATAACTCTACAAAATTTGATCAAGATAGGAGAGAGTTTTAATTTTTGCCCCCACTCACATTTTGGATAGTTGGGAGTCGAATTTCGAAAAATCCTGAAATTACTTTTTAGATATTTGTATTTAGAATTTTATTAAGTAAAAATCAAGTAGATATCTTATAGTTCTTAATTGAAAATGCATAATTAGTGTAAACACATTGCAAAGATATTTTGCCCCTTTTGACCCCTTTAGGGTCGAATTTCAAAAAATCCTGAAATTAATTTTTAGATATTTTAATTTAGTATTTTTATAAGTAAAAAGCAAGTAGATATTTTATCGTCCTTAAGAGATATCGCATAATCAGTGAAAACACACTTTGCCCCCTTTGATCTCTTTAGGGGTCGAATTTTGAAAAATTGTTTCTTAGTGAGCCCTTGTGTCATAGATGTAATATTCTCTCCAAATTTCATGTTACTATGTCCAGTGGTTCTGGCTGTTTTGATGATGAGTGTGTGAGTGAGTGAGTAAGTGAGTGAGTGAGGATTGAGTGATGTGAGTGTATCGGGCAAAGAATTTTATATATAGATATAGGAGTAGATATTAAGGGTTGTTTAGCGCCCTTTGTATAACTTACTACGACGCGACTAGTTTTGAAAACTTGAACTCATATATGGTAGAAAAACAGAGACTTAAATAACTTTAATTATAATATACTATTATTTAATGTTTTATAAGTGGATTTAGAGGGCATCCTTGTTATATTGTAAATAATAAATTCTACTTCTACTTAACTGGAATGTCAGCAGAAACCTTCAAAAAGTGAATGACAGAAAATCGTAGAATTTATTCAATAAGAAAAAGAAATTCTAAATTTTTCAATAGATAAAAATAACTTCAAGTGATTGGATCTCAAAATCGATTATTTCTTTTCAATTATTATTATTATGATCGAGGTTTTCAGTGAAATTTGTGTCGAATTGGTTTTGAGTTATGAAAATAAATTTTGTAAAATAATTTATAAAATTGTCATTATTCATTACTGAATGAATAGAATGATTTTATTTACGATCAGGTGGAATTGAAATTAGAACCTGGATCTCTTGAAGAGAATTTGTTCCGATTCTCTCTCTCCTCATAGATCAGGTGAGTAGATCAATTTCGATATTGCTTTCATAGAATAATGTGATATCTCGCTGAAGAAAAGAATGATGGATTTTTATTACTTGGCTGAACTATTTTTTGCAAATTTTTTTTATTTTATTATATAAAAACGAGCTTTTCGTGCGTGCCTTTGGCACGCCCTCGGGCTGCTAGCTGGCGGTTGGCCCCTCCAGATCCGAATGCTCGAATCCGATTCGACGCTCAGTCGAAATCGAGTCGCTTTCAATTATAGCATGGCTGAAAACATTTCAGTCATGCAAAAGCGTCGCAACGATCCGACTGAGTCATCTAGCGGCCGTGTCTCAAGGCTCGTCGTCATAGCGACAGCGGGCCGCTACTCCTATAAGGCTCCAAATATTTAAAAGAGATCAGGTTTTGTTTGTATGACAGGCTGCTCCATCCAGTATTGCTATGAGAAACTCATATGGGCATGCGTGTCTTAAGTCGTTCAATTTTGTAAAAATCAAAAAATAAGAATAACAAAATTTAAATATTTAAAAAATTATAAAAAAGTGGCAAATTATTAAAAAATAAACAAATAATATATAAAATATAAATCAAATAAGATGTGATTAATTTCTTCTTCTGTGTGCAAAGAAAAGCGAATTGAATATTTTAATTTTTGAGTGTGGAAGGGGGGGGGAGGAATAATTATCAATATATTTAATGTTTCTTAATTTAAAATCAATTGGAGTCTTTCATTTCAAAATTCGAGTTCAAATTACAATTATATTTCAAATTTGTTTCGACTTATCTCGACTCAAAACACAAATATACCGACGCCATCAGCGCCCCTGTCGGCAGCATTAGGTCAGCGTTGCTGCAAATTAATCTGGACTATTCTTATTATATATAAAAAATAATAATATAAAAAAATTTCTATTCTAGTTCAAAAACAGGGTTGCCTTATTCTATATATGTTATTTCTGTTTGATATCTAGTGAAATTGTTAATATAAAAAGAAAAGAAAGAAAAATTGTTTGTTTTTCTGAATGTGCCAAATATTTTTTGAAAATTGTATTCTGATGGTCTTCAATGGTAACGAAGATAATAAGAAAATTTAGACGAATGTGTAGCATGACTATGTGGTAGGTAAACTATTAATACAATATTTTATTTTGGAATTGTAATTGTTCTTTTGTGAAATTCATATCAATAATGTTCTTATTATTGTAGAAGACCTGAAGAAGTCGGCAAAGTCGACGAAAACGTTGGTGGATAAATAAAAAAGTCACACATAAAAACTTGTCCTTATTTTCCTAATATAAAATTTCAAATTTTATTTTAATTTTCGTTTTGAGTAAGGTGTGGCGTAGGCTCTCAACCCTCATCTGATGAGCTGCCTGCCACAGTATTAAATTAACGAGCTTTTCGTGCGTGCCTTCGGCACGCCCTCGAAGCTCGGCCCTCCGGGCTAGTGCCCTGGCGGGCGGCGTCTCGGTCCAAAAATTTTATTCCTCTTAAAAAACCACACTCCAAATGTATACCTGTAAACTCCTGAAAATACATAGTCTCTTAAAAGTTTCGCCTCATTTTCGTCCTGACACAGCTACAGAAATGAGGCTCTAGATATGAATCTGGAAGTATTTTTTTCTCTATAATCTACAGCATTGTGATATTTTTTGTGTGGAAATAGATTTATTTAAATAAGTGGGATCGTGTGAGGAGGAGAATTATATTATATCATTTTTTTAAAATTTGGGATCGATAATCGATATAAGGCTCCAAATATTTAAAAGAGATCAGGTGTTGTTTGTATGACAGGCTGCTCCATCCAGTATTGCCATGAGAAACTCATATGGGCATGCGTGTCTTAAGTCGTTTAATTTTGTAAAAATCAAAAAATAAGAATAACAAAATTTAGATTTTTAAAAAATTATAAAAAAGTGGCAAATTATTAAAAAATAAACAAATAATATATAAATCAAATAAGATGTGATTGATTTCTTTTTCTGTGCGCAAAGAAAAGCGAATTGAATATTTAATTTTTGAGTGGTGAAGGGGGGGGGTAATAATTATCAATATATTTAATGTTTCTTAATTTAAAATCAATTGGAGTCTTTCATTTCGAAATTTGAGTCCAAATTACGATTATATTTCAAATTTGCCGCAAATATACCGATGGCGCTCTCTCTCGGCAGCATTACGTCATCGTTGCGGCAAATTATTCTAGACAAATATATATAGTATGTTTGTTTTGGAATTTGCAATTGTACTTTTGTAAATTCATATCAATAATGTTCTTATAATTGTAGAAGCCCTGAAGAAGTCGGCAAAGTCGACGAAAACGTTGGTGGAAAAATAAAAAAGTCACACATAAAAACTTGTCCTTATTTTCCTAATATTATTAATCAAAATAAAATGTGTGAGCCCCATCCACATAAGCTCACGGTGGAAATAAAACTTTGTTTAGCCGTAGATTTTAATGAAATTATTTAAATTTCCTAATTTTAATAAATTTTATTTGACATTAAATATTAGTGGGTTTTAAAAAATAGTTTCTCCTCTATTGAGTCATTTCCCCTTTATTGTAACAAAAAAAAATCAAACAGATATGTCGCTAAAAAAGTTTCAATTCAAAAATACAAAAATTGAGATAAATTAGATTCATATTAATAATTTTTTTGATTCGTCTAACATGTTATACATGCCCAATGTCCATAGAGAAATCGTCTGTTTCGTATACATATACCTTGACCAAAAGAACAGAGATCAATATTTGTGATATCTAGTTTCTAAGAAGTCATAGAGAGAGTTATTCGGAAGTTTTAGATGATTGATTGATTCATGATATATCTACATTAGGGTGGACCTTATGATGATTTCAGCCCTTTCAGATTAAAAAATATTTATTTTTATTTCTGCTTCTTGAGATTTGCTCACGTGTTTGTCATGCATAAATTGCCCAAATGATACCGTGGCAGGTAGTCAACTAGATCTGTGACACCATTGTTCCCAGGACAGATAACTTACTCATGCGTGCCACTTTGCACGGTCCCCTTTAACCTGGAAATAACCTGGTCAATTTGACTTCGTATTAACTATTCATCCAAAATTATTATTAGTATTATTATTATGAGAAGTAGGAGAATAACAAAAGTCATGGTTAATTTCGTTTTCTAAAACCACTAAAATAATTGAGAGTTTCATATCTAGAGGCTCAGAAAATTTATTTATTTATTTTTGGCCTCGACATTTTCAAATCTAAAATTAAGTAGGGCTCTTTGAATTTATGGAGAGCCGAAACTTTCTAAATACAAGTATGTAAAATAGAGTTTTCAAAAAAATCAAAACATTATAATATTTAGAAAAAAACATTTAAAAAACTGTAATTTTCAGACCGATTCTCTATTATTTCAAAATGATTCCTAAATATTTGAAGATCACGAGATGCTCTAAATCAGTGTTTCTCATCCTTTTTTTGGTTTACTGCACACTAAAAATATCTGGAATATTTGCGCCACACAAATTAAATTTACAAATATGTACTATTTGAAAGTTACAAAATCCATGGAAATTTAATTAATTATCAAAAAACCCTCAGCGCACACAGGTTGAGAATCAGTGCTCTAAATGATGGGGTAGGGTTTCATGAAAATCAATTTTTTTTAATTTGCAAAGTCCAAAAAGACTCAGAAAGGTTTAATGAGTGTTAAATACAATTTAATAATAACAATGATTTGCATGTAAAAAATTTACTGAAACGTTCTCTAAAGGTATAGCTTACTATTACAAACGCCCGTCGTGCTGGTGCCCTGGCGGACAGCGTCTCGGTCCAAAAATTTTATTCCTCTTAAAAACCACACTCCAAATGTATACCCGTAAACTACCGAAAATACATCGTCTCTAAAAGTTTCGCCTCTTTAATTTTTGAGTGGCGGGGGGGGGGGGGGGAGGAATAATTATGAATATATTTAATGTTTCTTAATTTAAAATGAATTGGAGTTTTCATTTCAAAATTACAATTATATTTCAAATTTGCCTGGTTAATGAAAATCGATTGGAGCCATCAGTTTAAAATCCGAGCTGACAATTATATTTCAAATTTGCCTCGTTAATTAATATATATTTAATGTTTCTTAATTTAAAATCATATTGGTGTTTTTTTCATTTTCATTCGAGTTCAAATGAATACAATATTATCTCGACACAAAGTCTAAATCAAAAATATATAGTTTTAGTAAAAGAAATCAAGATATAAATATTAATGTTGCATCGGTGGTGTAATGGCTAGAGCTGATGCCCTTATTTCAAGAGTTCGTCGGTTCGATTCTAGATTTTTTAGAGAAATTTCTCTAAGCGTTGTTACAAATTAATCTAGACAAATATATATAGTATATGAGTGGGGAGAATTTCCGCTTATTAACTACAACTATTCAAGAGCTTTTGTGAAAGTTTTGAAAGCCGAAAATCTATTCTGCTTCGTTAAAAAAAAACATTTTGGCACTAAAACAAACTTTAATTTCAAGTACAAGCTATGTGTTAGAATCCAGACACACAGACAAATGGTAAAGACCTTGAAAATAATTTTTTACTTTATCCAATGCAAAGCATGGGTAAAGTATTGTAATCGCTCTCGGGGCAAGCGTGGCTTCAAAGGGTCCTCAGGTAAAGACTACGGAACCCATGGATTCAATTAAAGTCACAAATTGTAGTATTCATATAGGTTGAATTTTAACACGTGACGGTTTTGTCAAAAATTACATGGGGTCTCGTCGAGAGGCCAAAAAGGGCGATTTTTTCATTTAGTGCGTGCGTATGGATGTATGGATGTTATCGCTTTTTTGGCCCACGATTTTTTCCACACCGTTGCACCGATTGAAATGAAATTGAAAACCTACCATTAGTTTAACAAAATGAAGCGCTGATTAGTTTTTGGTACATATCGGCCAACAAACATTAGTACTTTATTTCAGTACTTTTTTAGTTTTTTCTAAATATCTTGAAAATGACTTAACCAATTTTGATGAAATTTAATATCCTAATTAAGTACCTTGGGGAGCACAAAAAATGTTAAATAAAGTTTTTAGTAAAATTATATTTTAAAGTACTTTACTCTAGAGTAAGATGGTACTTTTTTAATTTTTTAAATTCTTTAAAATTTATTCATTTGAAAGTTTTAATATAGCTCATTTAGCCTTGCTTAAGTAAGAATGGATAGGCTTCTCTCTGTGAAATGCTAAAAATTTGGGAGGAATTTTTATGAGTAACCATAGCAACTGCGTTGTTTTCTAATCCGTTACCTTTGCTGAAGACAGAGAAATCGATTTTAAACCAAAAATAGCGATTGATTCTTATCTAGTTCTTGAGGAATAATCATTCTATATTGGATTTTTGACGTTTCGGTTTTTATTAGTAACCATTGCTGAAGACATAGAGAAATCGACTTTAAACCAAAAATAGCGATTGATTCTCATCTAGTACTTGAGGAATAATCATTCTATATTGGATTTTTGACGTTTCGGTTTTTATTAGTAACCATTGCTGAAGACATAGAGAAATCGACTTTAAACCAAAAATAGCGATTGATTCTCATCTAGTACTTGAGGAATAATCATTCTATATTGGATTTTTGACGTTTCGGTTTTTATTAGTAACCATTGCTGAAGACATAGAGAAATCGACTTTAAACCAAAAATAGCGATTGATTCTCATCTAGTACTTGAGGAATAATCATTCTATATTGGATTTTTGACGTTTCGGTTTTTATTAGTAACCATTGCTGAAGACATGGAGGAATCGACTTAAAATAAAAAATAGCGATTGATTCTCATCTAATACTTGAGAAATATCCATTCTATATTGGATTTTTTGACGTTTCGGTTTTTATTAGTAACCATTCCTGAAGACATAGAGAAATCAACTTTAAACCAAAAAATAGCGATTGATTCTCATCAAGCTTGAGTTGTTTCCCATAAAAGAATTTAGTCTTTTTGATTTTTAAGTCGATTCTTCTACATTTTCAGTAGAGGTTTCCATTAATAGTCAAAACATCAAAAATGGAATTCAATAAAGGTTATTCCTCTAGTATTAGATAAGAATCGATCGTTATTTTTGGATTTTTAAGTCGTTTCCTCCATGTCTTCAGCAATGGTTACCAATAATAATGAAACGTGTCAAAAACCTAATGTAGAATTGTTATTCCTCCAAGTATTAGATGAGAATCAATCGCTATTTTTGATTTTAAGTCGATTCCTCTATGTCCTCAGCAATGGCTACCAATAAAAACCGAAACGTCAAAAATCCAATGTAGAACGGTTATTCCTCGACTCTTAAATGAGAATTATTTTTGAATTAATGTCAATATGAACTACAAATTGCGAGTGATATCTGATTAATAATAAAGGAACAAACATATTAATATTTCAAATGAATTTGGATAAAGTTTAGCAACGATCCGTTGCAGTTTATTTTTCAAGTTTCAGGCATCTCAAAGCAAATAAAATTGATCATTTTTTTGTTATAATTCAAAATTCCAATCAGTCGGTCAAGTTTACTAGAAAATTTTAAATAAAGTTATTTTATATATTTCGTTGGTTAGTGAAGTTACTAGGGTATATTCGATTTTTTTTATATATATTTGAAAAAATATAATTTAAATTAACTAAATTCAGTTTTTGTCTCGTTGATATGCCTACAGGAATAAATAAGTCATAATTATGGAATCTCTCTAATTGATGATTTAGTCTAGAAATTGGGATGCTCAATAATCATAATGTAAAGGTTATTAGATATGTAGTATGTGATACGTGCTACCTAAAAATGTCACATTTTAATTTTTCATAATCAAGTAATAGAAGTAGAATAGAGGTATAGATCAGTGGCACAGTGGCATGCAGTCGGTGGATGCTGTGGATGCTGTGCATCCCTAAAATTTCAAAAAGTCAAGAGTAATTTCATACCGTGTAACAAAAAATCTAATGTTAATTTTGAAAAATAATACAAAATTCTGCGTATATCGATGAATTTTACAAAAAAAGTGTGTGTGTGTGATTTCTATATTTGTCTTTCGACAATTACAAAAGTCTTTTATTTGGAAAATGATAGTACAAGTCACATGAGCCTAGTTGGCTGATATGGGTGAGAATCTTGGAAAGCTGTATGGCAGTGTTATCTTAGCGATACGGTTTCTTTTTTTTCAGCAGACATAACGTGGACATTGAAAGTTACGCGGTATTTCAAAAGACTAAGGTAAAACCCCCAGTAGTGGACTATGCGCAGTGCAGGATTTACGTATAAGCTACATAATCTATAGCTTAGGGCCCCCATTTTCTTGGGGGCCCTCCAAAAATTGCCCGAGTGAGCAATTGTCATATATACTTAAATAATATTGCAGCATTATTTGTCGAGGGCCGGGTTTAAGCACAGACTACAGTCTATGGGCCCGCACCACAAAGGGTCTACTTTTTTGAAAATATATTTAACATTAATTGTTTAATTAATGAATCAAGGCTTAGGCTGCGAAAAATGAACGAGGAGAGGATTAAAGAAATTCCATAATTCATATAGACAAAAGGTATTAGTTTGGGTTCAGGGATCAGTAGCTTAGTGGATATAGGAGTTAAAACTCTTATGACAAAGCATTGCAGTACACATGCAAAGATCCCGGGTTCGAGCCCCGGCTGATCCTTTTGTCTGTAATAAAAATAAACTTTTCTTCGTTCCCTAAATTTAAATATTTAACAATGTTTCAATAAAGAGTCATGCACGTTTATTTTTAAGTTTTTTCAAATGGATAATTGCTGAAAATGCGGTTTTTTGGGTTAATTTAAAAAAAAAATATTTTCCCAGGTAGGGCCTAGGTTCAGCCTAGGGGCCCAGAGATCCTAAATCTGGCCCTGACCATGGACCTTTAGGCAGAAAAGTTGATAAAATAAGAGTTTGTTAATTTTTGTCGCATCAATTTTAAATGTATGGTATATTCAAGCTGTGATATCTAGCCACCAGATTGTGCTGTTCATCAATTTATTGAATTATTGACACTTATTTGAAGCTTTTCGTAAGGTTAAGCCTGGTGTTTTCTTTTCTAATCAATTTGGTTAGGGATTACTGACTGTCTCATTTGAAATATTAATCACTCACTATTTATTTAAAAGTAAGTTTTTATATATTTATATTCTTAGAATAATAATCTAGCATAAGTCCATTTCTAGATTAATTGGAATTTATTAATTTTGCTATTTAAGTGTTAATTACGATGTCCCGTTAGTCATAAAATTATGTGGATCTAGCAGTATAAGTCTAACTAACCTTATAATTCTGTGGACCCCCAGTAGGCTAGAAATACACAAACTAACCACACAAAATGGGAGGGGAGAGTCAGAAATGAAAATTCAAGCCCTTTCGGCCAAACTCAACCAAATTTCGTATACATATTATGTGGTCCCCCAGAAGGCTAGAAATGCAAAAACTAACCACCCAAAATGGGGGAGGGAGAGGGTCAGAAATGAAAATCTAAGCTCTTGTACTAAACTTAGCTTAGTTTTTGCATTTCTAGCAGTCTGAGATGTCCACAGAATATGTATACGAAATTTGGTTAAGTTTGTTTGAAAGGGCTAAAATTTTCCTTTCTAACCCCCCCCCTCTTTTTGGGTGGTTAGTTTGTGTATTTCTAGCCTTCTGTGGGGCCCACAGAATATGTATACAAAATTTGGTTGAATTTGGTCGAAAGGGCTAGAATTTTCATTTTTGACCTCCCCCCCCCCCCCCCCATTTTGAGTTGTTATATTTTTTTAACAAAAATGTTAAAAATTACATCCTCTACAATTTTGCTTCTAATGGAATATGCCGTAGAGTAAACAGTTTAGGAGTTATATGTAATCAATGAGGTATTTTTCGGTATTTTTTGACATCTTCAGGGCTCAATTACCCCTAAATACGACTCGATTTGGAGATATATTGTAAGAATTTGACTTTCGTGGTGTATGATGTTCCCACTACATATAAGGGGTTCTAAGGTTAGTTAGACTTAAACTGCTAGAACCACATAATTTTGTGACTAACGGAACGTCGTAATTTACATTTAAATAGCAAAATTAGTTATGGGGGAGGGGGGTCAGAAATGAAAATTCTAGCCTTTTCGACCAAACTCAATGAAATTTTATATACATAATCAGTGGGCCTCCAAAAGGCTAGAAATGCAAAAACTAACCACCCAAAATGGGGGGGGGGCCAAAAAATGAAAATCTAGGTCCTTGTACCAAACTTAACTTAATCTTTGCATTTCTAGCATTCTTGGAGTTCACAGAATATGTATACAAAATTTGGTTGAGTTTGGTCGAAAGGGAAATTTTCATTTTTGATCCTCTCCTCCCTATTTTGGGTGGTTATTTTCAAATTTTTTAAGCAAAAAATGTCTTAAATTTCTTCTTCTACAATTTTGCTACTAATGGAATTTATCATAGAGTAAACAGCTTAGAAGTTATAATCAATGAGGTGATTTTATGGTGTTTTTTGACATCTTCAGGGGTAGATTACCCCTAAAATCGACTCGATTTAGCTAGTAAAAATTTGACTTTCGGGATGTATGCTGATCATACTACAGTATGGAATATTATGCTATTTGGGTTCTAAAATCAGTTTCCAAAATGGTCAGTAGATCTCGGACTATTATTTCAGTGGTCCACTACTTAATTCATGATATGGTCCAGTACTAAAACGCTAAAATGCAAATGATAAATATTTTTTTGTAGATGTCTGGAAAGAAAAGATCATTCTTCAATTATTCGGAAGATGCTATACTTTCAGCAATTAATGATGTGATCCGTCATGGAATATCGGTAAGAACGGCTGCAAAAAAGTTTGGAGTGGCAAGAACTATCCTCAGAAAGTAAACTGACAGGCAAGTCACCTATAGAACGATAAATGGGACCGCAGAAGAAAAAACATATGTTTTTGGATTAAGAAAATGTGTAAGGTGGGTTTTCCGTAACCACTCATCACTTGTTGATCAGTGTGAAAAAAATACATACAAGAGTCTCATAGTTTTCGAGTTATAGGCATTTTTTTGAAAATGGTGAAAATCGCTACCCTGCCTTAAATATCATATTTACATATTTGATTATTCTAATTTTTGTTACATAATCCTGAATAATCCTGTTATTAGCCAGAATTCAAAATAAAACCATAAGTACCTACTATACTTTTGGAGAAATAAAATATTTTTGTCAGACTTAGGTTTTAAAAAATTTTCATCAGATAACTTTGAATCATCTTTAATGTTGAAAAGTCTAGTAAACTACTATGGCAAGTTATTTAAAAAATTGCCCCATTTTGGCAAGATTTTAAAATGGTACTGGAATTTGTACTTCCTATATTTTAGAAAAAAAATATTGATATTTTTTGGCAAAATTAGCTATTTTAATATCATATTTTGATAGTGTTTTTTATTTAATATATTAATCAATTATGTGGCATCTTAATTGAACTAATCTTTGGCTATTATAGACATTAATACTATAATAGCTATAATGCCATTAATAACCAAAGATTAGTTCAATTAAGATGCCACATAATTGATTAATCATATTAAATAAAAAACATAAATTTGCCATAAAAATATCAATATTTTTCTTTTCTAAAGAAGGAAGTACAAGGTCCTGATACCATTTTGAAATCTTGACTAAATGGGCCAATTTTAAATAACTTGGCACGCTAGTTTATTCGACTTTTTTTACATTAAATATGATTCAAAGTTAGCTGAAGAAAAATTTTAATACATAAGTCCGACAAAAGTATTTTTTTTCGTCAAAAGTATAGTACTTATAGTTGTTTTTGAATTCTGGCCAATAGCAGGATTATTGAGGATTGTGTAACAAAAAATAGAATAATCAAATATGTAAATATGATTATTTAGGGCAAGGGTATGATATTCACCATTTTTCAAAAAATGTCTATAAGTCGAAAACTATGAGACTTTTATTGAAAAAAAGTGTTCAGGACCGTCGTAAATTTCCCTATCCCCTGTTCACGGTTTATCGTTGTGATACGGGACACCCTGAACATACAATGTAACAAAATAGAGATTAATTACATTATATCCAGAAATATATTCAAAGATTGTACAAATATTTTGTGAAATGCATGAGTGTCGAGGCGTAGAGCGTGGCTTCACGCATTTCTGGTTAACAAAACAACGTGTATGGCAACTATACAGTTACTCTGTACGCATCTTATTTGGGTCGATTGAAATCAATTTAATTTCAGTTGAGTCATTAGGTATTAGATTTGAAAAAGAGGAATCTAGGTATTATTAGCATAAGGTGTGTTGTAAGGGAAATAGAGATAACATCTAAAGGAAATTAAAAAATCAAAACAACAACACCTATCTGGGTATGTTGCAAGAACGACAAACTAATTTTTAATAAATTTAATAAAGAAGAATAAATCTTATGATGATAAACATAATGATTTTATAATTTCATATAAGCTTAGATGTTTTCACCTGTTTCCCGGAATTTCAATAATACGATGTAATCTATCTAAATGAATAACTAATTGTGCCTTTCCTTTCTCTTAACTAAATTTCTTGAATTTCAAAATTTTTTGTTAATGATAACAAGATAAAATAAAATATATAACTGGTATGTCCTAGATATAAGTCCATATATCTAAGAAAGAGATTGAGGAATGAGAAAAATTCAGTAATAATTCTCAAATGGAGGGGGAAAGTTTAGAAAAATGTCAAGTCTCATGACGGTCGTTCTTCACGTCACAAATTTTAATGGTTTTACAATTGTTTTTTTGTCTATGAAAGGTGAGCTAATTTACAGAAATATTTAAATTGAAATTTGCCACAAAGAGCTGACACCAGGTTTTGAAAATGTAATGGATGTGTTCACAGTCAATAAAAAACATTTTATTTAAAAATATACTATTTCTATATTTTCTATGAAGCAAAATAAAAATACATATTTTGATTAGTTATCTCCATCGATTAATGTTTTAAAAAATAATTTTCAATCTGATTGATGTTGATGATTTGAGTCCTGAAGAAGTCAACAAAAACGTTGGAAATAAAATATAAATTAATTGCATAAAAATATAGTCCTTATTTCCCTATAACATCTTTAATAATAAAAATACTATTCACTTATTATTTTTTGAAGTTCCTTCTTCTTTCTCATCATCCGTGACATTAGGGGCCGTCCATAAATTCCGACACACGAATTTAAAGATTTTTAGAATCCCCCCTCCCGCCCCTAGGTTAGAATAATAATAATCTGAAATATAAAAAATATATTTGAAAAAATTTTACTTTTGTTACATCCCAATTTTTAAGATCCCCGGGCCTCCTTGTCATATTTTGTCACTGATCTGAGATACCCTCTTCCCCCTTAATCTGTGACGTAATTTATGGACGGCCCCTTATGCCTATTCATAAAGAAATTGCATATAAGATACATTTCTAGTTTTTAAATCGTACTCAGACCTCAGATATAAATAGAGAAAAATAAACTAATGTGGCCATCCTATCTTATATTTAATAATTGTAGTGTTGGTGCAAGGTGAAACATCTTTAATAAAGATAAAAGTAAATAAATATCTTATGAGATACTAGACCTAGAAAACCTAACTCATAGTAAATTAATATCTCATAAAATATTTATTTATCTTTATCTTCATTTAATATTTATTTAAATAATTTATAAACATTTACAAAAAGAACCCAAAATATGGTCTGTTGTGATTTGCACTAAGCATATCAGAAAAGAAATAAAGAGAATTTACAAATTGCCAATTATAAACTGCTTGTCTAGATTCCTTTTTTGCAACTGTGATTGCATTTCTCAAATGAATTGCTTGTTAACCATCCTTGTTAAGGTTTTGACCAGGTTTCCTTAACAACTTATGGCAAATGCCGGGATGGCTAATACGTCGCTTGCTCCTGGTATCGGGTTTTTGCGCGGAATTTTTAAATTACTTTTTGTCTTTTGATGGAAATCTATGGTCATGTTATTTGTTAATGAGCATACATTTCTATTTTTTTTTTTTTTTACTTGTTTATTATTTGTTAAATTGTTGTAATTAATTTGTATTGATGTTTATTAATGTATTGTAGCTAGATTGTATTGATGTTTGGAGGACCTAGCCACCGAGGACTTGTGCTTCTAAGCAGGTCGAGGAATAAAGATTTATTTATTTATTATTTATTTATTAACCCATCCCCTTAATTTTGGGCTCATTAGCAATTAATCATGAAAGAACCTTAGTGTAAGTACTTTGGAAAAAAATTGATTTTAGTTACTATTTACTTATTATAGTAGAGAGCGCTAATATAATAATCATCCAACTTTCTATGTTTGTCTAGAATCTACTTTATTATCAATCCACTAATACTAACACATAATTACAGTGAATTGCAATTTAATCAAATATAATAATAAAGAAAGCATAAGTATTGCATTTATCTCAACTCATAATTCTCAAATAGATTTATAAAATGTTTATATATGATATTAAAGTTATATAAACGTAATAGAAAAAGTAAAATTTATGGAAGCTCAGATAAAATTAATAAAAAAAGTAATAACTGTTTAAATTTGTATAACTATCGAGTATAAATTTTTTTAAATTTTAAAATCGTATCGAGTTTTCGGCTAAGAATAACACCTTAATTGTTTATAAAATTGAATACCACATTTAATCTGTGATATATGGCTTAGCATAGAGAGTCGAAATTTGCAAATTTCAAGTCAGATAAAAGTTTTAAATCTAAATAAGACCTCCAAAATTGTATTAAAATAATATATTAGATAGAAACTTACATTAAAGCGAGGCTCGAAGATGCCAAGATGATCACAGGATACCGCTTCCCATGGTGAATTGGTGATTTCTTGGTCTGGAAAATAAAATTAAAATTAGTAGATTCAAATAAAAAATATACAATTCAAGTGATTAACTCATCAGTCTCTTAAAATAAGCTCTAATAGACAGGATTATTTAATTTCTATTGAGTCAATTGATTAACATGTCTACACATGTAGGAATTATATCAATTTTTTTCAGAGAAGGGCCTGAGGGAAGGAAATTTTTAATTTTGAAATCTGTGGTTAAATTTGTAAAAAATGTTAAAAATAAAAGCTTTCCAAAATTGTATTAATATGATTTATTAGATAGAAACTTACATAAAATGCAGACTCAAAGAAGCCAAGATGTCACAGGATACCGTCTCCCATGGTGAATTAGTGATTTCTTGGCCTGCAAAATAAAACCAAAATTAGTATTTTGTAATAACAATTCAAGTGGTTAACTCATCAGAACATCAGTCTCCTAAAATAAGCTCTAATAGACAGAATTATTTGATTTCTATTTAGTCATTTGATTAACATGTGTAGGAATTATATCAATTTTGTTCAAGGAAGAAGCTGAGGCAAGAAACTTTTCACTTTTGAAATCTGAATTATAATATGGTGATTAAATTTGGAGAATTTTTTTAAAAATAACTTGTTGATTCTTAAGTTAAAACGTTATAAAGAAACAAACATAATATAACTTTTTTAAGCAAATATATTTCTCGACCAGCCTTTTAATTAATAACAGACGACGTTTACGAACCTTCTAAAGATTTATTAATTTCCAAAATGTCAATTGAAATAATTCAAAATCACTTATATTATAATATGAGAGAGAGAATTCTCAGGAAAACTTAAACGAAAGACCCAGATAGATCGCCTAAATGGACATTATTTCAATGTTGCTGATTTTATATATTTCTATATTTTTAATATAATAAAACCAACCTGTTAATAAACGGTGAAAAAGATGAATTATAACTCGAAATAATTCACTAATTAAATTGGACCATGAGGACGCTCGGACGCTTCCCTCTGAACTAATTCCAAGTCGATCAGGTCGCCCCGACAAGTCCAGACTTGCACCAAGAAGGTGTGACGTCAGAGCCCCCTGCAATGAATAAAATATTATATAAGTAATATAGAAATATATATAATTCACTAACACTTTGAGAAAGAAAGAGAGGGTGGATTATTCTCTCTCTCTCATTCGCACTCACATACTCGATAGGCTATTAGGACTCGAATCCACATGCTGGGTTATATTTATTTATTAAATCATGCTAATCTAGAAATTATTTTATTATTTTCGAAAAAGGAAAATTAAACACTGTGGCGGCCCGCGGCCCACGCTTGCGCATGGCGACGAGCCTTGAGCAACGGCCGCTAGATGACTCAGTCGGATCGTTGAGTCGCTTTTGCATGAGGGAAATATATTCACCCATGCTATAATATAAGCGGCTCGCTTCGACTGAGGGTTAGCTAACGGATTCGGACACCCGAATCTAGAGGGGCCAAATAATAACCGGCAGCCCCTCCCCTGCACACACCCTATATGAATACGCAACCTACAACTCTGCATACGCAAGATTGTTAGGACCCCATCGACTTGATGGGGGGCGCACAAAGCACCACACCTAACAATATCTGGTGACCGCCCGACGTGATTGCAAAGCAAGCAGCCTCTTGACCCACCAGCTTGGTGGATAGAGCCTTGCCCGGCCGACTTGGTCGGTAATAAGCAATCACACAAGAAAGAAGGGGTGTGGTGTGGCGGCCCGCGGCCCACGCTTGCGCATGGCGACGAGCCTTGAGCAACGGCCGCTAGATGACTCAGTCGGATCGTTGAGTCGCTTTTGCATGAGGGAAATATATTCACCCATGCTATAATATAAGCGGCTCGCTTCGACTGAGGGTTAGCTAACGGATTCGGACACCCGAATCTAGAGGGGCCAAATAATAACCGGCAGCCCCTCCCCTGCACACACCCTATATGAATACGCAACCTACAACTCTGCATAAGCAAGATTGTTAGGACCCCATCGACTTGATGAGGGGCGCACAAAGCACCACCCCTAACAATAAACACCTAAAAGGATTCGAGTCTGTATAGATGAGTATTACTTAAAAAATAACAATTAAAAAACTAAAGTTTAAAATAGTAAATTTTCAAAAATCATGCTAATATTTATAAAAAAAATAGTTTTCTTAATATTCTAAACCAGGTGAAAAAAGATTTTGTTTTATTATTACTTACAGCAAATTGATTTGAAGATTTATTAATCACTAGGTAGGTATTTGAGAATATAGTCATTCACAAAGTTTAATTGAAAAGTTTTTGTTTTGCCGAGAGTAGCAGAGTTGTTGATTATATCATATGGATATTGACTCCATGAAAAACATTTATAATTGAAGAAAGACTGATGATGAAGACCAAGTCTTCGAAACTATAGTCTCAAACAAATAAATAATATATATATACAGATATATCATCTCGATATATATATATGTGTGTATGTTTATTTGCATCAAGCAGAGGACAACCTCTTTGTTTCTCTTTGTGATTCACAAAGTTAATTATTTCTCAATATTTGATATTTGTGATATAGTTTTTAATAATATATGAAGGGTGAAATATATAAATATATTATTTGATTATAAAGGAGATAAATATGAAATGATCTTAGCTGATGCATTGTTGCTCTCTCACCCGCATTGTCGACGTTACAATAATACTAATACAAATTTGAATCTATTATACAGTATATATAAAATTAATATATATAAAATTAAGATTATGTCTGTACATTGCTCCAAATCACGCCAAATTTTGGTTGCACACGTTTCAAGTAAAGTTATGAACGAAAACACCCTCAACAAAATTCCTGTCTGTCTGTCTGTCTGCATGTTTCCGTCGTTTCCGAAAAGTTGCTTACGATTGACGTCAAAACGGCTGAAGGGATTATTATGAAATTTCATATTTACATCAGATGTCTTCGAACTTACGTGTATAGCTATATAACGTTTTGATATTTTGACCCCAGAAGTGGGTTTAGGGGGGGGGCGCACGAATGAAAATTATCAAATAACTCCTAAACTATTAACTCTACGGCAAATTTTATAATGAATATAATAACATATCATTCGACTCAAACTCACTAGAATTCAGGGATAAAATTTTAATGTTAGGCGTAACTCTAGGGTCTGAGCTTTCATAGAATGACCATATCTCAACCACTGCTAAAGCTGCAGCGCGCAAGCTTGGTCTCCTATTTAGGTCTAGACGCTGTTATACTCCCAGTCAACTTCTTATACTTTATAAGGCTCAAATTCGTCCCTGTCTCGAATATGGCTCTCATTTGTGGGGTGCCTCCAAGCATTCTCTTGCTACACTGGATGCAATTCAGAAGCGAGCAATTAAACTAATAGGAGACCCGGCTCTAACCAACTCACTCGACTCCCTGGCTTTCAGATACTATCACGGTGTCTGTTCAGTCGAGCTGAAATCAGACTATCCCCCTAATGCCCTCTTTACGAGAAACACGCGGTTTTCTAACGCTCAGCACCCCTTCGCTGTCAAATTGGATAAATAAATAAATCCTTATTTCTCGACCTGCTTAGAGGCACAAGTCCTCGGTGGAAAAAAAGATAAAAAGAAAGATAAAAAGTCGAACAAGCGCTTTCGCCAACTCTTTTATCCCTATGACCTCCAGAGACTGGAACTCGCTCCCTTCCACTATCTTTCCCGCGACTTATAACCTTCAGCTATTTAAGACCCGTATCCACAGATACCTTCGACCCCCACCCAACCCATAAAAATTTTTTCTTCTTCTTTTCACGATGGAGGGGCCAACCCAGGCCTTTAGGGATGTAACTCCTTCTCTCATCATTATCATAAAAAAAAAAAAATATTGAAGCGCACAGACAATCGACAGTAGGTATAGTTAGCCAATGAATGTTTGACTTGTACCTCTTTGGAGATTATTTTATTTAATCAATGCCCAAATACAAAAGAAAGGAATTCAAAAGTAGACTCGATGTCGACATCGTGTGTTCATACAACACGATTCATCAACGATTAAACAGTTGGGTTGGTTATAAATTGTTAATGCATCACGATTTCAAACCTACCCAATTAAACTGTTGACTCGACTGAAAATCGACCCTGTGTGCCTAGCTTTAGATTGAGAACCGCTGGTCTATTATTGAGGCGAACTGTGGGTCAGTGGGTAGAGTGTTGGCTCGCTAACTCGAAGATCGCTGGTTCGAGACCGAGTCTCGGCAGATATTTACAGTCGCCTCCTCTTGGAAAGTAATGGCAAACTACTAAGAGTATAATTGCCTAGTAAAGTCTCCAAATTAGACGTTCGGAACCGGCGTTAAAAAGTAGGTCCCGTATATCTGTGTAAAAACAACTAAACACACTCAGCACACGTATATGTGGAGAGGGGCCGACACCCGTTTCGGGAATGGCACTCGAAGAAGAAGGTCTATTATTATTATCTGACTGCTGTTATCAAAACTGAAGTGAAATCGAAACCTAATACAGGGGTCTTGTTTTCTAGGCGAATGCCGCACTCTGCAGCTGGGAGGAGTGACTTTAGATAGTAGCAGCTCCGACGATCTCTCCGCTTGTCGTCCACTTCGTTATGGGAGGCGAAAAGATGCCGAGTCGTTTGACTCGGGAATCCAGGGCAGTGCCTCCGATTTATTGGAGGCCATTCCAGTCACCGTCCGAGATACAGGGGATGAAGAAGACTTTTTGCCTTCGCCAATTCCAGAAGAGTCGACGACTGAAGGAGAGACGATCTCGAGGTAAATATATAAATATTTAAAATACAGTTTTTTCAAACTAGGGATCGCGAGCCTCCTGGTATGTCATATTGAAAGGGGGTCACGTTTTAAAAATATAGAAAAGGGTTTCTGAGAAAAACGAACACATTTCAAAACCCGCGGGTGGTGACTTTTCAGCCAGGGGATGCTGTCTAAAAAATAACCCTTCATTTTTTTTTAATTTTTATTCTTTTTTGCAAAATTTTTCTTTATTTTTCAAATTTAACATTAGATTGTTTTCTTACCTAATTGATATTTAAACAGAGCATATTCACTTCAGCTTCTTCTGGAGACGTTTCAATTCTTTTCATAGTTGAAAATTGACCGACGCCCTCGTAGAAGGACATAGACGTAGATAAACAGACATTTTTACAAAACAATTACTATCTCTTAAAATATAAATCTTTTGATATTCACTATAGTATAAAGTTTAACTATAGATGGAAACGCAGTGAATTCACTCATTTTTTTTTTAATCAAATGTCTTTCAGCCGTTTTTGAAATACAGGGTGGGGTATAAAGATCTACTACATTTTGAAAAGGTATAAAAAATGAAAAAATTTAACTAGAAAAAAACTGAATATATTTTTGAAAAGAATATAAAAGAATTTTTTTAATGTGTTTTAAACAATATATCAGACAAAAAAAAGGAGGGGGTCAAAAATGAAAATTCTAGCCCTTTATATCAAACTCAACCAAATTTTTGTATACATATTCTATGGACCCCCAGAAGGTTAGAAATGCAAAAACTTACCAAATTTTATATTCCTCCTCCCATTTTGGGTTAGTTTTTTGCATTTCTAGCCTTTTGGGGCTCCACAGAATATGTATACAAAATTTTGTTGAGTTCGGTCAAAAGGGCTAGAATTTTCATTTTTGACCCTTCCCTCTTTTTTTGTCTGCTAATGTTTAAAACACATAAAAAAATTTTTATGTTCTTTTCAAAAATATATTCAGTTTTTTCTAGTTAAATTTGTACATTTTTTATTCTTCTTCAAAATATGGTAGATCTTTATGCCCCACCCTGTACTTCAAAAATTGGAAGAAAAAAAACAAAAAAAAACAACCTCTTTTGATGCATGATTATATCATACATAGTATGAGTAAAATTCTCCCTCTTTGCCTTTAGGTCTAGAGGACGCGAGAGATCTTATTGACTCATAATAGTTACAACCTCTTCTATCCTTTTAATAATAATAACAAAATAAAATAATAAAAATGTAATTCTTACTATCAAATAAGCAGTTCATATTTCATGCATTAGTACCTATCGAGTTCACCAAATACTTCAAACTCATTTCGAAATTAATCAATATTTATTTTTTTCTAGGATGGAACCAAATAAATCTGCTCTTCATGGTGTTCCATCGGCATCTATCGTTGCCACAAAATCGGTCTCTTCAATTTCAGACGGAGGAGAAACATTCAATCTTGTTGAAGAGGTAGTTAACAATATTTAAATATTATTAGATCAAGAGCCCACGACTGCCAGACCTTCGTTATTTTATAAAAGCTGAAAGTTTTTCTGTGCATGTCACCCTATACAGGTAAGAACGACCACCAACTATAGAGTTTGGGTTGTGGTTACTTTGGCAGGTAACAGGTAATAAAGGTGTATAAAATAGTACTTTAAATTCGTTAAAGTATAAAGCTCAATTTTTTTATATTTTCTTCGGGATAACTTTAGAAATCTCGTTATCCATTGCCGGACACTTATGACAGTTGCTACCCCCTGCCAGACACCCCTAAACTTTAATAAATTATAATTATACTTTGGTTATAATATAAAAGATAAATTTCATATATGTTACTTGGCGACAGCTTGAGTTGTTTAACAAAAAAGAATTTAGTCTTTTTGATTTTAAGTCGATTCTTCCATGTTTTCAGTAGAGGTTGCCATTAATAGTCAAAACAACAAAAATGGAATGCAATAAGGTTATTACTCTAGTATTAGATAGGAATCGATGGTTATTTTTGATTTTAAGTCGATTCCTTCATGTCTTCACCAATGGTTATCAATAATAACCGAAATGTCAAAAATCTATGTAAAAACCATTAAAACTGCCCGCCTATTGAGGTAACATTTTTTTATAGGTCGCCAAGTAACATATATAAAATTTATCTTTTATATTATAACGAAAGTATAATTATAATTTATTAAAGTTTAGGGGTGTCTGGCAGGGGTAGCAACTGACATAAGGGTCCGGCAATGGATGACGAAATTTCTAAAGTTATCCCGAAGAAAATATAAAAAATTGAGCTTTATACTTTAAAGAATTTAAAGTACTATTTTATACACCTTTATTACCTGTTACCTGCCAAAGTAACCACAACCCAAACTCTATAGTCGCTGGTCGTTCTTACCTGTATAGGGGACATGCACAGAAAAACTTTCAGCTTTTATAAAATAACGAAGGTCTGGCCGTCATGGGCTCTTGGGCTATAGAGTCGTTTTCAAAATATAAGCAAGATACAAATATATAAACAAACAAATAAAAATACAATTTTTGCTCGTTTAATAAGAGTAGATTAAATCAATTAGATCTCAAAAAATAAAATAATTAATTAGTAAATAAATCATTATAAAAATCAAAAAGTCACAACAATGAAAATAAGTGTTTATAATAATATTAAAACTTCATTATACTCAGATACTTAATAGATTTATTTAAAATTTTTGAGCTTAAAAAGTTTATTTCTCGTGTCAATTCAGTAGATAGTTATATTGTATACCATAATAAAAATGGATCTTTTATATATAAGACTTGCGATACACGCTGGAATGTCACAGAAAATTATTAAATTATTTATTTAATAATTAAATATTTGATCATTATTATTTGATAATTAAGATGAATAACTTTTAAAAATAATTAATATTTGATTTTTTTAGATCTAATTGATTTAATATTTTTTTTATTTTACGTCGTATAAAAAAATAGTTTTAATGAAAGTTCATCAATTTTTTTTTTTTGTAGATTTAGGAAATATAAAGAAAATATAGGTTTCCATTTAAAAAATAGAACTTGACCTTGAAATACTCATTAAAAGCTTAATCTAGGTCAACAAACAATAGCAAAGTTTAGTTTCCCCCTTGATATAAATAATCTTTTATTTGAAACTTTTTTTTATATAATGCATTGTTTTTGAGTTACAAAATAAAATACTCACCCGGTATAAAACAAGAGATGTCCCACTGTGGTCGAGTATAAAAACCCATTTTTTTTTTTAGTAAGAACATTTTTTCACTAGTTAAAACACCCTTCACTGAATAACTTTGTGTCAACTAGAGTTTACTGATGTTGATTGAGTTTGGTTCAAAGGTCTAGAATCTTCATTTTTGGCCTTCCGCCTCATTTTGGGTGTTTATTTTCAAAATTAGGAGGAAGGAACAAAAATTTTTAACAAAAATTAGAATTAAGAAAAGAAGGAAAAAAAAATTTGTTTTTTCTATGCCTTTGTTAAAAATGAAGAAAGTTTTTGAACACTACTGTGGAGAGAAGAAGGAAACATTTTATTTGTTTCATTCAATGACCCTTTGAAACCCTGAAGAAGGAGGGAAAAATCCTCCGAAACGTCGGTTTGAAAGGAAAGGAGGAAGGATTCCAATAAATTGCACCTTATTTGATATGTGTTAATTTTTTCTTTCCTCACTACCTCTGGGCTGCCTTCCATTACATTCAATTAAAATTTCTACCAGTCCGTCTCTCTCCAGGGAAAATTTCGTTGCAAAAAAATATCACTTAATCTTTATCTCTAGTAAATTAAAATATTATAAAATTTGTACATATTTTCAATATCAAAAGCATATTATATGAAATAAACTTTTTGAATTAGAAAATCCTAGAAAGGGGTGAAAGGCATTCTTACAAAAGGGGTTCATTTGAAAAAAAAAGATGGAGAAGCTCTGGTCTAAACTGCCTTCGGACTTCATGCCATTGATTCTGGTTTCGGCTATAACTTTTTTATTATTCATTATTTTTGAAGACAAAAAATACGTATTCAATATTTTATAGATTTAATGTTAAATTTTTAATCATACTATTGATGCAATTGTGATTTTAATTATTTCTTGATTTTGTTTAGGTGTATGTCGTGGAGGATCCTCGAACTCGGTTACAACGAGCGAAAGAGAGTCTGTCAGAGACGCATGAACCGCCGATTATTGAAGTGCATGAACCGATGGACGCAGAGGTGGGAGGGGAGGTACGAAATCTAAACTTAAATATCTAAAGCGTGAAGAGAAACGAAATTCGTGGGAATTCCATTATTTATTTTATTGATTATAGATTACTTCTATGGACTCGTTTCGTCATTATGGAGATTAAAATCACTATGATTCTGAAATTATCATTTCTGCACTTTTTCTGACCATCTTTTTTTCATTTGTTCACAGCCTGAGCAAGAATCTCTAATCAATGATCAAATTATTTCCCTAAAAGTGGGAAATCTCATGCTTTAGAATTCAATCAAGATTGCACTTTCTCACTTATTATAATAATCTATATTAGTATATCATTGTTCGTAATCCATAATCAAATTTGTAAAAGGGATCGTAGAGAGTTGGATGAGATATTTAAGCAGAGTTTTTTAAATTAAATGTGCTAAACGTTTCCTCACTGATTCTGACTTCTTCAGTGGCTCATTTGTCAGATGTTTTCTTTTAGTTATAACATCTGACAAATGCAAGGCCAGATTTAAGAGTATGCAGCCTATTGGCTAAAGTCCATTTGCCACCCCTCTATAGTTCATATTTGCTTAATACATTTGTTTTATACAACATCTTTTATAAACATAAAGTTCATTTAGTTTAGAAAAAAACTACAATTTTAATGCCTTATATAATAAATTATATAATCAAATTAGTTATCTATTTGTTTTTTTTAGATTGCACTACAAGAAAGTTATAATACAAGATTACGTGCTGTGAATTTGTATTATGTTATATGTAGTATTAGAAAATAGGCTATGTAGAAGGACTAAAACATTTTAAGTAACATGTATTCTTAAATTCGTACGGAAAATATTATTAACTTAAATTAGGGAACGAAGAAAAGATTTTTATATTATAGACAAAAGGATCAGCCGAGAGTCGAACCCGGTATCTTCGCATGTGCGCTGCGACGCCTTTATAAGAACCTTAGCTCTTATCCACTGATTTCTGAACTCAAGCTAATACCTAATTTTTATATGAATTATGGAATTTCTTTAATCTCTAAGAAAATTTTCCGGTCTAGGCTACAGCCTACTTAGCCTATTTAGAAATACGGCCCTGGACAAATGAGTTTATGAAATGAGCCACTGAAGAAGTCAGACATTAGGTATTAGCTTGAGTTCAGGGATCAGTGGCCGAGAGGATAAGAGCTATGGTTCTTATAAAGGCGTCGCAGAGCACATGCGAACTCCCGGCTGATCCTTTTGTCTATAATATAAAAATCTTTTCTTCGTTCCCTAATTTAATTTAATTAATAATTGTCTTTCGGCGGGGCCTCATTGTGATTGCACCTCGGGGCAAAGAGAAAAAAATATTTTCGACCCTTGGGTTTGTGATCGATTGGGAGGCGTTTGAGAATAATATTATTAACTTCTGAAATACTTCATTTTAACTTTTGAATTAATTGCCAAACTGCGGCCCCTGAAAATTTGCCGCTCTAAGCTACAGCCTACTTAGCCTATTTAGAAATACGGTCCTGGACAAATGAGTTTATGAAAACATTTTAAATATAAATAGGTACATTACAAAAATGAGTTCCAAAAATAATAATTAAATACAATTGCTGAAGAGAAAGAAAGAAAGGTTTTCTTTTTATAATTCTTTTTGAAATCGACGTTTTGGAGGATCTGCACTCCTTATTAGGGTTCAAAAAGATCAATGAATCCTGAATGAGTGCAGATCCTCCAAAACGTCGGTTTCAAAAAGAAAACATTTCAATAAATACTCCTCTATTGGAAATAATATTTTTTTATTGAATGTAATGGAAGGCAGCCCAGAGGTAATGAGGAAAGAAAAAATTAACACATATAAAATAAGGTGTAATTTATTGGAATCCTTCCTCCTTTCCTTTCAAACCGACGTTTCGGAGGATTTTTCCCTCCTTCTTCAGGGTTTCAAAGGGTCAATGAATGAAACAAATAAAATGTTTCCTTCTTCCAGTAGTGTTCAAAAACTTTCTTCATTTTTAACAAAGGCATAGAAAAACAATTTTTTTTTCCTCCTTCTAATTAAGAAAAGGAGAAAAAAAATGTTTTTCTATGCCTTTGTTAAAAATGAAGAAAGTTTTTGAACACTACTGAAGAAGGAAACATTTTATTTGTTTCATTCATTGACCCTTTGAAACCCTGAAGAAGGAGGGAAAATCCTCCGAAACGTCGGTTTGAAAGGAAAGGAGGAAGGATTCCAATAAATTACACCTTATTTTATATGTGTTAATTTTTCTTTCCTCACTACCTCTGGGCTGCCTTCCATTACATTCAATTAAAATTTCTACCAGTCCGTCTCTCTCCAGAGAAAATTTCGTTGCAAAAAAATATTTTTTTATTTATTTCTGGACTGCCTTCCATCCAATTCTCAGCAATAAATAAATCTACCACTCCGTCTCTAAAGAAAAACTTCAAATGTATTAAATACATTGAAAAGTTTTTGTTTTGCCGAGAGTAGCAGAGTTGTTGATTCACAAAGAGAAACATCAAGCAGAGGACAATCTCTTTGTTTCTCTTTGTGTATTACCATAAATACAATAATAATTTATTTTGCATTGATTCATCTATTTCTATCTTAATTAAATTAAACTCTTCTATATGTGTATTAATAAATGATTTGATTTGTATTTCTAGGTGAGCAAGATGAGTTCTTCTAGTGGAAGTGAGGTGAGCTACCCACCTGCCTCGCCTGCTCAGTGCGAGAGCTTCGTGGTCGTGGCGATTGATTTCGGTACCACCTACAGTGGATACGCTTACACTTTCACACGGGATCCCGAAAATCATGTACATATGATGCGAAAATGGGAGGGTAGGTTCATAATACTATATATATTTGTCTAGATTAATTTGTAACAACGCTTAGAGAAATTTCTCTAAAAAAATTACCGTCTTGCCTAGAATCGAACCGACGAACTCTTGAACTAAGGGCATTAGCTCTAGCCATTACGCCATTGAAACATTAATAATTATATTTTGATTTCTGTTACTAAAACTATATATTTTTGATTTAGACTATGTCGAGATAATATTGTATTCATTTGAACTCGAATGAAAATGAAAAAACACCAATAGATTTTAAATTAAGAAACATTAAATATATATTAATTAACGAGGCAAATTTGAAATATAATTGTCAGCTCGGATTTTAAACTGATGGCTCCAATCGATTTTCATTAACGAGGCAAATTTGAAATATAATTGTAATTTTGAAATGAAAGACTCCAATTCATTTTAAATTAAGAAACATTAAATATGTATATTTTTGTAATTAATTAAATTAATTGAACCGCGTAAATTTGAATAATTTCCATGATTCAGCCTGCGAATTTTTTGCAGTTCATAAATCATTTCATTATTTTTGTTTTGAAAAGGAAAAATGAAATTTAAATTTAAATTTTAAATTTAAATATATTCATAATTATTCCTCCCCCCCCCCTCCACAGAAAAATTAAAGAGGCGAAACTTTTAAGAGACAATGTATTTTCGGTAGTTTACGGGTATACATTTGGAGTGTGGTTTTTTAAGAGTAATAAAATTTTTGGACCGAGACGCTGCCCGCCAGCGCACCAGCCCGGAGGGCCGAGCTTCGAGGGCGTGCCGAAGGCACGCACGAAAAGCTCGTTTAATAATAATAAATAAGCTGAACTTTTCTTCAAAGTTTCAGTATTCTTGTTCAAATCGCTCCCAGACGAAAAAATTCCTCAATTAATATTTTTTCACATTTTCTTCTAATTACACGATGCACTCGCAATGTGAAAACTAAAAATAGAAGCTTGTAGTAAATTAGTTCTGATGCTAAAATGTTTGAATTTACTGATTACATTTTAAGCTTTTTAACATCAAAATTTCCAGCTGAAAAAAGCACAAAAAATGTTTAAATACATATTATATAGACAACTATCGAATGAATATGTTTTAGGTGGCGATCCAGGCCTGAATAATCAAAAAACTCCTACGGCTTTGCTTTTGACGCCTGAGGAAGAGTTTCATTCATTTGGATTCAGTGCGAGAGATTTCTATCATGATCTCGAACCACAAGAGGCAAAACGATGGCTGTTTTTTGACAAGTTTAAAATGGCTCTGCATTATGATATGGTAATTAAAATGTTTAATAAATTAAATTTGTTTATCCTAAGAATAGTTGTGCCTAAAAACTCCTACATTTTGAATAAGGAAATTTTATCAGAATTCACGACGAAGGCCCTTAAAAACAACCTCAGAAATAGTTGTTGAAATGTCGTCCATTCTGTTGAGATTTTATCGGGCTATCTAGGTGGTTTTAGATGAGAATTTTCTTTCTGTAAACAGCTCAATCACCAAAGTATCAAATTTGAAATTTATTTTAATTTAATTTATTTTTATAAATTTATTAAACCATTTATCTTATAAAGATAAGAGTAAATAAATATTATATTTAATATTGATTTACTATGAGTTAAGGATACTAGGTCACTTATTTCACATTAAAATTAAAAAATTAAAAGATATAAAAAAAATTTTCTTTTTCAATATATATATTTCGGGCTATCAACCCATCTTCAGGAAGCACAGAAAGTAACTCATAGTAAATCAATATTAAATATAATATTTATTTACTCTTATCTTTATTAAAGATGTTTCACCTTGCACCAACACCACAATCTCTACTAACCATTTATTTTACATGAATTTATGCATACATTGTTTTTGAGCTTCGACTCCGGAGATTACTTCTCCACCATCGAATGTCCTTGATCATCTTTTAGTCCTTGTTTTTAATAAGAGGAAAAAACTAATTAAATAATAAAAAACCTCTTTTCCGATAATTATTTCAATTCCATTATTCAATCTATCTTGTCGTCATCCCCCAAATTTGAAATTAGATTTGATAGAATCAATTGAATCTTTTTCTCTTATATGTTTTCTTTAGTTCTTTTGAGCATCAATAAGTCAACTTGCACCCTGATAGGGAATTTCAAAACTTACAAAAAGCCGCATAAAAACTGCATTTAGTTTGCCTATATGGGATCAAATTGACTTAAAAGAAAAGCACACTGAAATTTTCATAGTGAATTGAGGCTCTAGTACTTTTACTATGAATACTGCGAAATGTTTTTCAGGAGGACTTAGAACTTATTAATAAAAATAACTTATTACTTAAATTGCTATTAGGAGAATTTTATTCCTGCTGCCATTAGAAAAATTGAATACAAAACCTCAATATGCTAATAGAAAGAGAATAAATTTCAAAGGAAATCACAAGAGGTGGTCATCTACTAGAACAGAGATGGAATAGATTATTTTCAATTATATGACAGAAGGGTTGTTTTCAGTGTCAAAAGCGCGATACATATGTCACAGAGGTTCTTCTCACATAATAGCCAATTGGTCCGGATTGCTAATTTTATCACTCGAATTCAATTCCCGAGGGGCTTATTACCACCATTCTGACATATAATTTTAGGACATGATCTCAGCATCAAATCGAAAATAATTATAGAAATAAAATATTCACATTAAAATCCACTAAAAGAAAGGTTATAATAATTAAATTGATTAGATAGAGGAGATTGTAAATAAAAATTTATAATAAATATGTATAATATAAAATCTAGGGGAGGGAAAATCCCCACTTTCCCCCATCCTCCCCCATAGTGTTAGTATATCCAATGAAAATTTCGTTAGTATAAAATATTTATTTTATTATGATTGTAACAAGTGATTGGTGATTATTTAGGATGTTCGCCGGGAATCCCAGTTGCGCGCAAGCAATGGACAACAGGTGCCAGCTTTAAAGGTGTTTGCATTATCGCTTCGCCATCTAAAAGACCAGGCGCTTCGGGAACTCTCCGACCAGGCTGGGTGTCGACTTCCCGCTGACGAGGTGCGCTGGGTGCTCACCGTTCCTGCCATATGGCGGCAACCTGCTAAGCAACTCATGCGCGAAGCCGCATACCAGGTCGGTTACCTTCAAGAATAAAAATAAATAAATAAATTTTTCCACACTATTTGAAGTGAAACTTCTTTAGCGAAGTATCTGTTTGATTTTTTTGTTACAATAAAGGGGAAATTACTAAATAGAGGGGAAATTATTTTTTAAAACCCACTAATGTAGTTCATTACATACAAAAATTGAGATAAGTCGTAACAAAGTAGAAGTACCGGAAGGTGCTTCTAGAATGTTTAGTTGGAGCTAAAAGAGCGTAACATTTACACTGTTGAAGTTTTGTAAAATCAAACTACTAAAAGTTAATGGATTACATGAGAACATACAGGGAAAGGTCTTAAATTTTCATTAGTAGTGTGAACGTGGGTAGTTCATGACAAATAAAATTAGGAAATATAAATTATTAATCCGTAGATGTTATTTTTATATAACGGCTAAACAAGTTTCACATCCCCTGCGAGCTTATTTAAGAAGAGTTTTTTTTTTGTTGAATGAATTTAAATATACACTGTGGTGCAAAAAGTGGAACACTTAGAAAAATTTAGTTTTTCCAATAATTTTCAGAAAAAACATATTTTATTTAAACTTGTAATACATTCTGTGATTGTACAAATATTTTTAAACATGTTTAGAGTGAAAACAATGTATTAGTTTAAATTAAACCCTTTAAAATTAAATTTATTTAAACTAGCATAAATTTTCAGGTTTGAAATCTGATCCCTTTATTGAATTGTATTAAATGATTATCATAATAAGTTAATGGAGACTCGTGGAAAGGTCCACAGTGATCTTGTAGCCAAAATTTCCGTTTGTGTGTATTATTGTTGTTGTAGAATGTTGAGGTATTTCCGAAATACCTCAACATTCTACAACAACAATAATAAATGATTATCGTCTAATATCGAATTAAATTGAATATTGTAATGTTTATCAGTTCGATTTGAATATCTCATCTTTTAATCTAATTTAATTTGAAATATTGTCCAAGCATAATGCCTCTAAATACCGAGGATGTAGCTCGATCTCTAATAAATGATGGAAGATCGTATCGGTATGTCGCTTAACGACTTAAAGCATCGGTTGACAGTATCCACAGAGCTGGAAAAAGATATAGAGAAACAAACTCTTATGCCAGGAGACCGGGATCTGGTCGAATTAGAGCTTCAAATGAGAGAGATGACCAATTCATACTTTTGGAGGTATTGAGGGATCGGCATTGTACAGCAGTTCAAATTCAACAGCGCCTTCTACAAACTCGACAATTTAACCTAAGTGTTTGGACTAGCAGAAGACGTCCCGGGAATTAGGGTTGATATCAAGGAGACCAGCGACGGGCCCTCTTTTCACACCCAATCACCCAATCAATCTAAGTGTTCCACTTTTTTTGCACCACAGTGTATATATACAAGTCCGCCCGTCAAGCTGGCTTCACCTTCTTAATATTCTGTTAAATCGAACCTCTATTAATATTATCTATAATAAAATATTAAAGGTCTGAATTAGGAGTATAATATTTGAATTTTTGTCTATAGGCTGGAATCTGTGATCCAAATAATCCGGCAGGCTTATTAATTGCCCTGGAACCCGAATCAGCAGCAATCTATTGCAGACAGTTGCGTGTTCATCAATTGGTCCAGGAAAGACGAAGCGCCTGGGCTTCTGCATCCAGCCTAGCCGGTGTGGAAAATGTCGATGGCGATTTAGTCCTTGATGAGAATAAAGAAAGTAAGTGGGATTCCTATTATTCAAGTTCTTTATTAAAAAAAAGTAATCACGAATTTTTTGTTGTAAGTTCTTCCTCCCAGCTTTAAATACCATGATAGTTAAAGTTTAGGGAAAGCGGTGTTGGTTTATAGTGAAACATATTAAACACAGGAATTATTTAACGGGTTATAGTGGTGTTTCACAAAGAGGAAATAAAATTAAAAAATTAAAAAATCTTTTAAATTATTTTGGATATTTTTTATTTATCTCTATACATATTTCGGGCTATGAACCCTTCATCAGGAGGTTTAACAGAAAAAATAATTTTTAAGAAAAAATAAAAACCGACTTCAAAAAATTAAATGCAACAAATAAAATACACTAAAAGGTATAAAATAATTATTATCTTATTTAGTTACAACTAAACGACGAAATATTAACATGAAATTACTTTTGAAGTCGGTGTCAAACAAACTATACCTATAAGCGAGCGTACCCGCCAAACGTACTAAGTAAGATCCGTCGAGTGCGATTCATAAAAGGTATATGTTTGGCACCAACTTCAAAAAGTAATTTCATGTTAATATTTCGTCGTTTAGTTGTAACTAAATTAGATAATAATTATTTTATACCTTTTAGTGTATTTTATTTGTTGCATTTAATTTTGAAGTCGGTTTTTATTTTTTCTTAAAAATTATTTTTATTTTCTCTTTTTAGTGATGTTATTAATAGTGATCATATCATCAGAACTTGACCAAATTAATATGACACCATCCCTAAGACACCCCCTTTCGGATAAAAAAAGAACCATCGAAATCGGTTCATAAACAAAGAAGTTAGGTCTAAACAAACCTAATAAAAAAGGTCTAATACCTATGAAAAAAATACGAAAAAAATGGGACCAATCGGAAGCTAGACTGGACCCAATGCAAAAAAAAATTTCAAAATCGGTTGAGAATTGGCGGAGATATGAGGTAACATAGGCACAAAAAAAAAAAAAAATTTAATCGAATAGAGAACCTCCTCCTTTTTTGAAGTCGGTTAAAAACTGAATATAATTTTTTTTTTACATAGTATCAATGTTATTGTAATACAGGGCGAGTGGAGGGGTGAGTCAATGGGCGTTTGAAATAATTGAGTAGTTAGATTTAAAGGTATGTGGAAGGGAGAAAATAGGTATTGAACAAATTGTCTGGTCAAAGTCAAGTACATTTCAAATAGGATGTCTTTGTTCGAAATTTATTTGTATAGAATTCTGGGAATACCTGTTAAAGGAATTTGTTTAAAGGTTTTAGAATATATAAATTTAGACACAAGAAGTGGATATACAAAGTTAATTCAAAGATGAGAAAAGGTGAACAAATGTTTAGTAAAGAATGAATGAATTTCGGTTAGATTTGGTTTATTAATCAGTTTTCTGTTAAACCTCCTGATGAAGGGTTCATAGCCTGAAATATGTATAGAGATAAATAAAAAATCTCCAAAATAATTTAAAAGATTTTTTAATTCTTTAATTTTATTTCCTCTTTGTGAAACACCACTATAACCCGTTAAATAATTCCTGTGACCATGATAGTTGTTTGCCATACGGAAACAATTAGAAAGTGTTTTCCGTACTTTTATTATAAATATTCACTTTATTAACTATATTTTGTAAATATTATATTCAGAAATAAATTTAATAAAAATAAATAAATAAATAAAAATTATCCCTAGACGGATTTGATTCAAGAGATGTATATTTTTAGAATAACTCAACTATAATCTTGTTGGTGTAAGCGTCAAAAAATGGAATTTAAAGGTCCCTGAATCGAATCCTCTTAAAGACATTTTTCATTATTTATTTATTTATTTATTGTTTCTATCATAGAATTTTTTGTATAGATTAAACAATTATATTTTCCAAAATACTTGAGATATTAAAATCGTTAATTTGAAAGTTTATAATAGGAAAATAAGAACAAGTTTTTATGTGTGACTTTTTTATTTATCAGTCAACGTTTTGTCAACTTTGCCGACTTCTTCAGGGCTTCAAATAGTCATGGTAACGAAGAAAACAAGAAAATTTAGACGAATGTGTGGCATGACTATGTGAAGCCTTGTCCTTATTTTCAGATTCCTATTATAAACTTTCAAATTAATACAAATTATGGACGGAAATGATAATAATAATTAAAATCGTTCTTATTTCTCGTTTATAAGAATATAATAAATATATTTTTTGAAATTTTTCATAATTTTACGTTCAGTGGTTTGAAAATGTCATTGAGTAGAACATTCGTGTAAAAATGGGTAGTTTAATGCTTTCCTACACCGTTATTTTAAAATAAATTAAATTTAAAAAAATTAAGCCTAATTCTACTTAATCTAATCTTTACGGTGATACCCTACTCGCCATTATAAAATTATTTTTATTTACAATCTTTCCTCAATACAGTAATCTGGGTTCGTTAAAATGTTTTTATCATTCCGTTAACGCATAATCACACGATTAGGTATAATATAAATTTTAGTTTATACTAATTTTAACTAGATATATCAAGCTTTAACTAGAACTATAGTGTATTTTAGTATTTATATGTTAATGCTAGCGAAAGGTCTTTGATAAAAAAAATTTACTAGAGAAACCTGGTTTTTAATGTCAATATATAAAAGATGACTGAATGGCAAATAATGACAAATATGTTTTCAGATCTACGGTATATGGTAGTCGACTGCGGTGGCGGTACAGTCGACATAACGGTTCACGAATTGAACGACAACTGCGGAACACTACGCGAACTACACAAGGCAACTGGAGGACCATGGGGTTCAGTTGGTATGTGTACTAAAAAACTTTTATTTACCTATTTAGTTGTTTATTCATTTAATTATATTTAGCGATTGTGAGTATTATACCTGAATTCTGGTATAAGATTCTTTTATGCTGTCTAGAATAAATTAATAAACGAACATTTCGCATAAGAGATTCTCTTATACATAAAAGCCCTATGAAAGAAGAAAAGGGCCTAATTTTATATGAGGAACATGGAATAAAATAGATTACTCGTGGTTAAGTCAAATCTGTCTTAGAACTCTTAGATGATCATCATCATCATAAAACACTTAATGATCAGTAATTAGCAATCGGTTACAAGTAATTTAAACACAAGAACGGTATTAAAATGTTAACTACTGATTTGTAACCTGATTCAGCAAACGGAAATATTAGGTTGGTGGATAATTATCAGCCGTTTATTTTTTTATTTTATTCTGAAAAAAGAAACAAAAATTCAACAGAAACATGTTTAATTGTCTATTCTGGAGTTTATTCAGCATCTACTTCAATTACGGCTTCCCATTTACTTGGCAGAGAGTCGATTCCAATGTCAAAGAAGCTGCTATAATAATAAAACTTGAGCAAGATGCGAGGTAGGTTTCACAAAAAAAGAAATAAAACAAAATTGAGTTTTGAATTCGATATATTTCGGGGGTGAGCCATCATCAGGAATCAGAGAAAACTTTTATTTTTATTTTTTTGTGAAACCTACTTCGCATCTTGCTCAAGTTTTATTATCATATTAAAATGTTTCACCTAGAACCAACACCTAACTCCTTAAAAGTTAAAGAAATTGCTGTTCTTAGGGGTAGAGGCAATCTATGATTTAACATCGGTCACCAAGTCATCCAAATCGTCGTAAATTTTATTCACCTGCCAGTTTTTCAGCGAGTGATTGACGTGGAAGCTGGGGGTCTCGGTCAGTGAATATGGCGATGTGGGAGCAGACTCCATCCCTTATTGGCAATGAATTGCTCGTTTCTTTGGAGCAATTAGGAGAAAATTCGGACACGATCGGCTTTGTTTTTGTCAGGTTCGTGAGGGAGACATCCAGCCAATTTCCGAGATTTTTGAGACGACGCACGATCGTTGAGTGGTCGACGTTGAACTTTTCAGCCAGCATTCGAGTTGTCAGGCTTTCGTCCTCTTCCACGGACGCTAGTAGGACCTTATTGCCGAAATCCGATGGTCGAACTCTTCCTGGATTGTACTCCAAGCTGGTATTACCTGATTTGAAACGTGCAAACCACTCTCGACATTGTCTTTTGCTAATTGTTCCTTCGCCAAAAAGTTGGTTGAGATGGCGAAATGACTGTGATGCCTTCCATTTTTTCTCGTATTGGTACAGCATAATATGACGAATATGAATATGATTTTCGACCTGCATTTTCTTAAAGAAATATAGAAGATTATTTTTATTAAATAAAATAAACAACAATTACCACTAACGAAAAACGTGCCAATATAAATGGCGGATAATAATGCACCCACCTAATAATTAGTATCTTGTATTTCATTAATTGGTATCTTAAATCAAGGATAGCAAAACAATAGGTTTAAAATCAGTTTAAAAAATGAAAAATATTTCTAATTTTATTTAATCATAGCTTTTTTGCCTGAACTTGAGCTTGAACTCAGGCCTCCTGCTTACCAATCAGAAACGCTAACTAGGCCCTTATAATTTAAATATAAAAAATATGGTTTTTCAAATTTCAGGTGTCGATATGCAATTCGAAAAAATATTGGAAGGAATTTTTGGCGCTGAATTTATGACTCAGTTCAAATTGAAGAGACCTGCAGCGTATGTTGAACTGATGTTAAGTTTTGAAGCCCGAAAAAGAAGTGCTACGACATCCCGGGATCTTCCATTGAATATTTTCCCTCCATTTGCCTTTATTGATTACTACCGAAAGTATAAAGGAAAAGAGGTGAGATTTTACTTGATTTTTTCTTTGTTTACGTGAAATAGATATAGATTTATATAGAATGATGATATGATTAATTACAAATGATGTACTTGGAAACATAGTCCTAAAATATCGATACTAAAATGGGCAGGTTGTTCGCCAATGTTTATCTTTTGGAAGTTTCCTTTATTGAATTTAAATTTCATAAAATAATTCAAAAATGCTCGGGTTATTTAAATCCTTTTTAGAGGATTTTAAAATAATCAAAAGAAGAAAAACAGGCAGGTCGTTTTATTTTACTTTACCATACGGGTATGGTCAAGTATTGTAATTGTGCATGAAAAAAGTGGTTTTTTTCCTTCTTTTTTTCGAAAAATCTCAAAAACGGCTGAAACTATTTTGATTAAAAAAAATTGAGCGAAACCATGGCATTTCGGTCTACAAAAAAGCTCTAATAAGTAAACATCGAAAAAATTATATTTTTCGAGATAATAATTGTTTTGTCAAAATGTCTGTTAGGCTGTGTGTCTGGTTGTCTGGTGTTAGTCTGTGCGTTACCAAATTTTTGTGGACGAGCTAGTTCAAAAACTAGTGTGAACGTCGAAACCAAATTTCACACGTAGTTTTGGTCCATTGAGATTAAGAGCTGGTTAGATTTTGGTGCATATCGACCCAAAATTAAGGGGGGTTGGAGGGGGGTTAAAAATTAAAAATCTAGGCCGTTTGAGCAAACTCAACCAAATTTTGTATACATAATCAGTGGGACCCCAGAAGTCTAAAAATGCAAAAACTAACCTTCTGAAATGGGGGGGGGGGTGTAGGGTCAAAAAATGAAAATCTTTGCCCTACTCAACCAAATTTATTCTATATCCTACTTTTATTCTATATCCTACATTGATGTTAAAGGAAAGCGGAGGGGTGAACCTCGAATCGTGAAAATCGTATATACCTACTTCTACTTCCACTTTCATTTCCAAGTAGAAGACAATAAATGACAATAGATTATCTAATGAATTCTAAAGTAATTCCAAAGACGGTGTACACCTAATTCCAATCTCGGTTCACCCCTCGAGGAAAGCTAAATATGTACAAGCTTTTTTGTTCTAGGTTGATCATGCTGTAAAGAAATATGGACGTAAAGATATTACATGGTCGTCACAAGGAATGCTAAGATTACAGCCTACTGTGATGTTGGAGTTATTTAATCCAACAATCGAAAAAATAATCCAGGTATTAGTATCATCATTAAATAACACTTTTGTTTATTTAAAAATTATTAATCAAAGCCCTTAAGAAAGGACCTCATATGCAATTTAGTAGATATATCTGATTATGAGCGTGTCTTCTACTATATCTGAGATGTTATGGATCATTTTTATTCCATATTAGAGTGGTGGGAATCGGATTAGCCGAGAGCTTAAAGACACTAGCCTTCTAAGCAGGAGTCCCGGGTTCGAGTCCGAGTCGCTGCATTGATATTTGACCGGCTATAATCTGATTCCTAGTCACCAATCCGTCTGGCAAGCGTGGTGACTTAATGCCAACCTCCTTCCATTTGATGGAAGAGGCCTATATTCAGCAGTGGATTGTCGCTAGCGACAGGCTGATGATGATGATGATGATGATTAGAGTGGTTGGGAATTGGACACAAGTGAATTTAACCCTTATGATATGTAATAAAAATTATCTATAACATTTCTTATTTACCAGAGAACACTCGTGATTTTTCAAATAAAATCTAATTCTACTACTGTCGGCAAATCAATTTTTTAATATATAGATCCGAGTTTATATTGGTATTTAAAAATTCATTTTATTATTTTGTACATTTAAAAAAGATATATTGTGATAGCGAAAGAACATCTTAAGTGTGAAATCAAACTTAAAAATATAACATTAGATCAAGTTGAAAAATTTAACTATTTGGGAGCCGAGATTTCGGCGCACAGAGATCTGAGCCAAGAGGTTAAAACCCAAGTAACAAAAGGAGCTAGGATAGCTGGATGTCTATATGGTTTGGTCTGGAAAAACAAATATATGTCAGCAAAAAGCAAAGTACGAATTTATAAGACCTGCGTACGTCCCGTGTTTACATATGCAGCAGAAAGCAGAGCATCAACAATTACCACCCAACAACTACTCCGAACAACAGAGATGAGAATAATAAGGGCTATACATGGAAAAACATTGAGGGATAGAATCCGCATCAAAGATCTAAGAGAACTAAGCGAAATCCAGGATATAGTGGAATGGATCGATGTGAGAAAGAGAGGATGTGGGGGAACATGTGGAACGAATGTCGGATGACCGACTTGCAAAAATCGTGAAGGAAAATCGCCCACGTGGCACACGGAGCAGAGGGCGGCCGAAAAAAGATGGAAAGATGTCGCAGCAAGAAACTAACGTCTTTATTCCTTTTTTCTTATTGGAAGAACAGGCGAAAGCCTATGAGGAAGATGAAGAAGAAGAATAAAAAAGATGACTTTTAACTTCTATGACTTATTAATTTGACCTCGGGAACTGAGCCCATATATAGTCAACTCTTAGATAATATTATTTTCTTTTTATGTATGTGTAATGTTTTGTGTATAATGATGTAAGAATCAGATTAGACCCTGTCAAATATTTGCAGCCAGCCAGACTTGAACCCGGGTCTCTTGTTCAGAAGCAAAGACTTTCACAAAGAGAAACAAAGAGCTTGTCCTCTGCTTGATGCAAATAAACATACACACATATATATCGAAATCGTAAAGATTTTGCCTACTCGACCAGCCTGAACCCTATAGGTCAGCGTTTTCCAAAGTGTGGGTCGCGACCCGGAACCGGGTCGTAGAAAAAATTTGCCGGGTCGCGAAAAAAAATTGTAAAAACACAAAAAAAAAATTCGAGTGGTTAATAAAACTAGCTTATTTGAGCGACCTATTTGCTACATTCAATGAATTGAATTTAAATTTGCTAGGCTTTGGTTTAAATATTTTGAAAGTATCGGAAAAAGTCGCAGCAATAATTAAAAAAATGACTCTGTGGAAACAACGAAGGAAATTTTAAATCTTTTGAAACATTACATAAATTTATTGAAACCCATACAAACTATGATGAAGGAGATTTACATCTAGAAACACTATCAGTTGCCTTCTATTATAATTCTTATTGTATTTTTGTTTTTTGGAATTTCAAATTGTTTTTTATTTCAGCATATTGAAGACGTATTAATCAATTCCCGAGTGGAAGGCATACAGTATCTTTTTTTGGTTGGTGGATTCAGTGAATCACAAATTTTACAGCATGAAGTTCGTGAGGCATTTCAAGACCGAGTGAAAGTAATAATTCCACAGGTAAGAATTTATTTATTCAAAGGAGATACATATAAGTAATATGTCTCATTTCGTTCCACCATGAAATTATCAAATATCCTTTAAAAAGGCTTATATTCCTGGAAAATTTTCACTTTCTTGCTTTTTTTATCTTGTAGATGTAATAAATTTATAAGAAAAAACAATACCTGAAATGGTATATTTTCATACATAGACCACAGAAATGAGGCAATTTGAAAACCCAAAAGGAAAATTGATGCACTGGCCTAGTCATCATCATCATTGAGTATACAGTCCTAAGACTGGTTTGATGCAACAATCCGTCTCCACTCGACTCTGTCCCCCGCCAGCTGTTTAACCTCTCTAAATGTCTGGCATCCCATATCCCCAATTATTTGGTTGAAATATTCTAATCTGGTTCTTCCCCTTCCCCTTTTCTTTCCCACCTCCCCCTCCAAGATATCCCTAAGCAGCCCCCCATGTCTCAGTGTGTGCCCCATCATCTGACCTCTTCTCTTCTTCAGACTCTTCCACAAGGTTCTTCTTTCTCCGATTCTTCCAAGAACTTCTTCATTTGTAATTTTATCCATCCATTTGATATTCATCATTCTTCTGTAGCACCACATTTCGAAAGCCTCCAATCTCTTTCTCTCCGCTTTTCCAATTGTCCAGGTTTCACACCCGTACATGGCTATGCTCCATACATATGTCTTCAATAGCAACTTCCTGTTTGCTAAGCTGATTGAGGAGGAGCATAGTAGTTTTTGTTTTGAATTAAACCCCATTTTTGCTTGGGCAATTCTTGATTTAATTTCGTTTTTGCTCCTCCCATCCCATGTTATTTTACTTCCTAGGTAGGCCTGGCCTAGTAGCTATTTAAAATAAAAAACGTTTCTTGTAGAAAAATCTAGCTACGAGGACTGTACATCAGTTTTCTTTTTGGGTTTTCAAATTGCCTCATTTCTGAGGTCTATGTAATAAATTTCATTTTTTGGATGTGGAATACTCCCACACCCAATTAAATAAGGACTCTCTTCGCTAAATTTCATTGCTGGAAATTTAATAATTTTTTCGGGACCCTGGTAAATAATCAAATCTTTTAGATAAAAGCCTACTGAATTTTAGCTTTCTGGGCTTGGAGTTTTATTAATTTTAATTTTTTTGAAATCCCCTCGCCTGATATTTTGGGCAGCTGTATTCTTCGTTGAACCGTTCGTTGGTTAAGGGCTTTCTGATACCTAACTTGTCTTTAAATTTCATTAATTTCAGATTGACTGGTTTTCAAATATGGTTACTTTCACATCCTCAATTTCTATCCTTAGTCTTTAGTCAAATCTTCGATGATTTTTCCTATAAGTTTGACGTCATTTATCTACTCATGGACAAAATTGAACTGCATTTAGTTTGCCTATTTGGGATCAAATTGACTTGAAAGAAAAGTACCCTGAAATTTGCATACTGAATTCAGGCTCTAGTACTTATAGCAGTGATTCTCAACCACTGTGCCGCGGAACTTTAGTGTGCCGCGAGATTCTTGAAGTGTGCCGCCACTGCTAGACAGTGGTCCCTTTCGAATTGAATTTTTTTTTTTTTTACGTTTCTTTATCAATTGACACTACATTTAATCCAAATATTTATTTTATAGAGGAGAATGTCGCATTGGATTTCCTTCACTGACTTTTCAAAACCCTGAAGAAGGGGGAATAGCCTCCGAAACGTCGGTTTTTGAATAAAAATAAAAAGATAGTATAAATTATCTTCTTTTTTGGACTGCCTCATCAATATCCACTTAATTTATTTGATCATTTGAACTGAAGAGGTAGTAACATTTTACAAGATGCAGAATTTCCTATGACAATTTTATAGGTACATCAATCAATAAACCAAATAAAATTCTATTAATTTATTTTATTGCTAGTGTGCCGTCAAATTTTTAAATTATTAAAAGTGTGCCGTGACGATAAAAAGGTTGAGAATCACTGACTTATAATATGAATCATGAGTGCCTGTGAATTTTTTTTTAAGAGGGCTTAAAACTTATTCACGTTTCAATAAAAATAACTTATTAGTTAAATTATGCTATTAGGGTCATTTTATTTCTGCCGTCATCAGAAAAATTAAATACAGAGCTCAAATTTCTAATACTCATGGACAAAATTAGCGGAACAGTGTACCTAATAATGAAAATTTTATAAAATTTAAATAAAATGTGATATTTAAGGAAAAATCAATATTTAAGTGAGTTATTAAAATGAATAAAAGTAAGATTAAAAATAATATTTTAACAAATTAATCAAGAAACTAAAGATAAGGTCATCGAATATGCTAAAGTCATCGCTTTAATTCAAATTATAGATTTTTTTTGTTCGCTAATGTTGCCCATGAGTATATAAGTAGATAAAATTTAAACTCTTTAAATTATCGAAAACGTGATATAAAACGTTGATGAAGCGAGAGAAGTCTGTCCACAATTTATAAATTTAAAAAAGAGGAATTCAGCCAGCAGGAATCCTCTGTCGAATAAAAAACTCCTAATTACAGAAGGTGTTTCGGCTTTAATTAGATAAAGCCATCTACAGTTCTTATGAGCTTAATTATCCAATTAAAGCCGAAACGTTTTCTGTAATTGGGAGTTTTATTCGACAGAGGCTTTCCTACTGGCTGAATTCCTCTCTTTTTACTTTACACGGTATGGTTAAGTATTCTAATCGAGCATGAAAAAAGTGTTTTTTTTTTGCTTCTTTTTTTCGAAATATCTCAAAAACGGCTGAAACTATTTTGATTAAAAAAATTGGGCGAAACCAGGGTATTTCGATCTACAAAAAAGGTCTAATAAGGGAACAGCGAAAAAATTATATTTTTCGGGATAATAACTGTTTTGTTAAAATGTCTGTTAGTCTGTGCGTTACAAAATTTTGTGGACGAGCTAGCTCAAAAACTAGTGTCAATATCAAAACCAAATTTCACAGGTAGCTTTGATGCATTGAGATTTAGAGCTGATTATATTTTGGTGCATATCGACCCAAAATTAAGGGGAGTGGAAGGGGGCTAAATTTAAAATTATAATATTTCCAAATAAGAAAAATGAAATATACTATAAAATGAACCTATAATAACGAAAATATTTGTTTCCTGGCGCCAAAATTAGGGGGGGGGGGTCAAAAAATAAAAATATAGGCCATTTGAGCAAACTCAACCAAATTTTGTATACATAATTAATGGGCCCCAGAACACTAAAAATGCAATAACAAACCAGCCAAAATGGAGGGGGAGGCGGGGGTCAAAAAATGAAAATCTAGGCTCTTGTACCAAACTCAACCAGAAGTGTATGGTAAAGTCAAGTGGATGGCCACATTCTGATGTTTACATTAAATTGACACGAAGGGTTTACATTAAATTACCATTTGTATTGATATATTTCGAATATTTACCCTAATTTATTTAAATTTATAACGTGATATAAAATCCTTACACACAAATTCATTTAGATATTATTAAAGTATTATTAAAATATTATTTCTTTGGATGTAGGGTGTCTCGTTAGCAATTCTAAAGGGCGCTGTGATGTTTGGCTTAAATCCAAGGCTTGTCACTGTAAGAAGAGCAAAATACACGTATGGAGTTGGTGTCCTGAAACGCTTTGTCCATGGCGTACACCCACAATGTAAGAACATTGAATTTTCTTGAAAATATCTTATTCAAAGAAAATAAATATATCTGTTCTTTTTACAGCTAAACTGATAAAAAAAGATGGTGTGGAATGGTGTGCAGATGTATTGGACAGGTTCGTTTCGGCGGGTCAGCCAGTGTGCCTTGGTGAGACAGTAGTGCGTAGATATGCTCCAGCAAGGCACAGCCAAGTCGCCATCGTCATCAATATCTATTGTGTGGATAATGAAAATGCACAAGTGAGTTCATTCTCATTATAGAAATCAGTTAGTTACCTTCTATAATCTATAGTACCTGGTCGGTAATTTTTTTGATTCAGTTAAAAATTAATATTATTTTTAATTTTAAATTCAGGTAAAAAGGTCGATTATTGGATAAAAAATACTTGGTAGGTTTCACATTAAGATATAAAAAAATAAAACGAATTTATTTTTAGAGAATCTTTAATCTCGATATATATATTTCGGGTGACTAACCCATCTTCAGGAGATACAGAAAGTAACTGACCTGAATAAGTCGAAATTGAATACAAGTCAATGGTAAAATTTATTTTTATTTTTAAGATAACAAAGGGAAAATATTTAAAATTAGTGGAGGGAGAAAAGGTAAAAAAAAAAAAGGGTCGATATTTAACGCAGCCAAAATAAAATAAAATTGAAATAAAACTTAATTTATTTTTTACCAACGTTTTTTACACCCGCTATGGCCATCATCAAGACATATTATCACTGGCCACAAATTTTTGAATGTAATTGCAATTAAAAATAATATTAATATACACTGAGGTTCTTTCGTTGACCCTTTGAAATCCTGAAGAAGGAGGCACGATCATTCGAATTGTCGGATTTTTTAAGAGAATGAAATTGATATTCTAATAAATTATTCTATATAGAAAAACATCTTTAATTAATTAAATTGGCAAATTCTAATGTATAATAATATTTATAACGAGCTTCGAGGGCGTGCCTCTGGTGGCCTGGCGGGCGGCGTCTCGGTAAAAAAATGTTATTCCTCTTAAAAAACCACACTCCAAATGTATACCTGTAAACTCCCGAAAATACATAGTCTCTTAAAAGTTTCGCCTCATTTTCGTCCTGACACAGCTACAGAAATGAGGCTCTAGATATGAATCTGGAAGTATTTTTTTTTCTATAATCTATAGCATTGTGATATTTTTTGTGTGGAAATAGATTTATTTAAATAAGTGGGATCGTGTGAGGAGGAGAATTATATTATATCATTTTTTAAAATTTGGGATCGATAATCGATATAAGGCTCCAAATATTTAAAAGAGATCAGGTGTTGTTTGTATGACAGGCTGCTCCATCCAGTATTGCCATGAGAAACTCGGGCATGCGTGTCTTAAGTCAAAAATCAAAAAAATAAGAATAACAAAATTTAGATTTTTTAAAAATTATAAAAAAGTGGCAAATTATTAAAAAATAAACAAATAATATATATAAAATATAAATCAAATAAGATGTGATTAATTTCTTCTTCTGTGCGCAAAGAAAAGCGAATTAAATATTTAATTTTTGAGTGGTGAGGGGGGGAGAATAATTATCAATATATTTAATGTTTCCTAATTTAAAATCAATTGGAGTCTTTCATTTCAAAATTCGAGTTCAAATTACAATTATATTTCAAATTTGACACAAATATACCGACGGCATCAGCGCACCCTGTCGGCAGCATTACGTTAGCGTTTCTGCAAATTAATCTAGGTTATTATATATATAATGATCTATTAGTGGAATTTAAAATTGAAAAACCAATTAACTATTAAAAGAAAATTGAATAAAAATGTAATTATACAGTTTTATCTAGACAACCACCTGTGAATAATTATTTTAATTAACAACAAAACCATCAATAACAACTTAGCCGAAGATGAGACCGTGAGAGAACGAATTGTCAACACAAAAACCCTCTAACCCGTGAATTTCATCCAAATCGTTAGAGACTTTCGAGAAACCGATTCTTTATACAAGAATTGCTCGTTTAATATAATAAGATAAGATAGATAAAAAGTTTCCATTAGTTTTTTTAGACCAGAGTTTTATAAAATTATGATTGAGTTTTTGTTATAAATATATGAAATCGTATTTATATTAAATTTGTTTAGAAATGGTCATTAATTATATATTTACTCTTCCAAGCTTTTGACAAAAATTTTACTTTACTCAGGTAAAATAAACATTATCAAATTATGAATTATGCAGAATCAAAAAAGAATCTTCTATCTCTTTTCTAGTACTATTATTTTTTGTTTTGCCTTTTGAAGCCTGAAGAAGGAAGAAAGAGCTTGAATTTAATTCTTAAATACTAAGATAAAGATTATTTATTTTTTAAAAATTGAATTAATGATGATCAAATATTTTTAAATAAATATATTAGATCTTCAAATAAATATATTAGATCCTAAAGATGCAACCCGCAATACAGGTCGTTCCTTTTGAATGCATACTTGCCACTCGCAGGAGACCCTGAGTCTTTCATTATGTCAATGACTACTATACAGGATAGACTGAATAAATTAACCACTCCGCCAATCCTATAGCTATTCTTTCCATAAACAACTAATATACATTTTATTTAAATTAATTAATGTTTTTTGGCCAAATTTTTTATTTATTAATTTTTACTTTATCCAATACGAAGCATGGGTAAAGTATTGTAATCGGTCTCGCGGTAAGCGTGACTTTAAAGGGTCCTCAGGTAAAGACTACGGAACCCATGGTCTCAATTAAAGTCAAAAATTGTAGTATTTATTTAGATTGAATTTTAGCACGTGATGGTTTTGCTAAAAATTACATGGGGTTTCGTCCAGAGGCCAAAAAGTGCGATTTTTCAGGAAGTGCGTGCGGATGGATGTATGTTTTCGTTTTTTTCGTCCACTATTTTTTCCACACCTTTGAACCGATTGAAATGAAATTGAAAACCTACCATTATTTTAACAAAATGAAGCGCTGATTAGTTTTTGGTACATATTGGCCCACAAACATTAGTACTTTATTTCAATACTTATTTAGTTTTTTCTAAATATTTTGAAAATTACTAAACCAATTTTGATGTAATTTAATAGTGTAATTAAGTACCGTGAGGACCACCAAAAAGGTCATATAAGTTTTTTTGTAAAATTATATTTTAAAGTACTTTACTCTAGAATAAGATAGTACATTGGATAAAGTTAAGCAACGATCCGTTGCAGTTTATTTTCAAAGTAGCTAAATTTTAGTGTTTCTCGAGGGGTGAACCGCGACCTAATATCGTGTAAACATACTTCCAGTTCCACTTTCATTTCCAAATAGAAGACAATAGATGAAGGGGACATTATCTAATGAATTCCAAAATAATTCCACATAATCCCAGAGACAGTGTACACCTAATTCCAATCGTGGTTCACCCCTCGGTGTCCCTCACATCCCTTATACTATATATATTTGTCTAGATTAATTTGCCGCAACGCTGACGTAATGCTGCCGAGAGAGAGCGCCATCGGTATATTTGCGGCAAATTTGAAATATAATCGTAATTTGGACTCAAATTTCGAAATGAAAGACTCCAATTAATTTTAAATTAAGAAACATTAAATATATTGATAATTATTACCCCCCCCTGCGTTCACCACTCAAAAATTAAATATTCAATTCGCTTTTTCTTTGCGCACAGAAAAAGAAATCAATCACATCTTATTTGATTTATATATTATTTGTTTATTTTATAATAATTTGCCACTTTTTTATAATTTTTTAAAAATCTAAATTTTGTTATTCTTATTTTTTGATTTTTACAAAATTAAACGACTTAAGACACGCATGCCCATATGAGTTTCTCATTGCAATACTGGATGGAGCAGCCTGTCATACAAACAACACCTGATCTCTTTTAAATATTTGGAGCCTTATATCGATTATTGATTTCATATTTAAAAAAAATGATATAATATAATTCTCCTCCTTACACGATACCACTTATTTAAATAAATCTATTTTCACACAAAAAATATCACAATGCTGTAGATTATAGAAAAAAAAATACTTCCAGATTCATATCTAGAGCCTCATTTCTGTAGCTGTGTCAGGACGAAAATGAGGCGAAACTTTTAAGAGACTATGTATTTTCGGGAGTTTACAGGTATACATTTGGAGTGTGGTTTTTTAAGAGGAATAAAATTTTTGGACCGAGACGCTGCCCGCCAGGGCACCAGCCCGGAGGGCCGAGCTTCGAGGGGCGTGCCGAAGGCACGCACGAAAAGCTCGTATATTAATATTGAATAAATTAATTATCCTTTTGAAATTTTTCTATTTCTAGTTTATTAGCGAATCCGGAGTTCGTCAATGCGGTACTTTAGAGTTGGACTTGACAGAGTCGAGCGCTGAGCCCCGAAGAGTCGGCCGTCGGGAAATCCACGCGAGGATGGTCTTTGGAGGAACCGAAGTGGAAGCAAGCGCACTAGACATTACGACAGGACGAAGCGTCAATGTCCGTGTCGATTTCTTAACCAGCAGTTGAAACTTACATCTAGAATTCTCTCCCAAATGAGATTTCAAAGTCAATTATATATGTATTAATAAAATTATAATATAACATAGATTTTGTTTTTTGTAAATTATGTAAATAGTGATTCTGAAAATTTATTTGATATTATGTAAATGCATTTTAAATATTAATCTTATTTTTTTATTTTACTTGTGTGGCCTTTTAGCAAATAAAAAACCACATTAACTATCTTATATTTATTTGATGATAAATTGTAATCTAAAGACGACGTTTAGCAACGTTGATATCTTAAAAGAGCTTAAAAAAGCCTTCAGGGTTCGAGGCCGAAATGTTGCTGCAGTGTTTTGACTAAAATAAGCAAGAGCAATAGTAATAATGAGACAGGCCGAAGGAGAAATTGAAATGCAACTGATAAAGAAAAATGCAAATAAATACTATATAATAAAAAATAAAGAAAAGAATGTGTCTTCTGCTTGATGTAATTAAGTATTATATAATATATTCAAAACAAAAAATATGTATTTTTACACGCTTTATATTAGTAGCTTCACCTGTATGTATGTATGTATCAATGTGACTTTTGTTCTGTTAAATTCCGCAAACTTTTTTCTATAAAAATAATTGTTTACCTTCTCTATTTAAATGAAATTATATAAAAATAAATATATTTCAATCTGTTAAATTCTACAAACTGTTCTCTATAAAAATAATTGTTTACCTACTCAATTTAAATGAAATTATATAAAAATAATAAACAAAAAAAAGACATTTCATTCTGTTAAATTCCGCAAACATTTCTCTATAAAAATAATTAATTACCTACTTAATTTAAATGAAATTATATAAAAATAATAATAAAAATAAATACATTTCATTCTGTTAAATTCCGCAAACTTTTCTCTATAAAAATAATTAAGACTAAAAAGTAAAAAAATAAATTATATTTTAAAAAACTAGAAAAAAGTACAAAATAATGTAATACTTAATACAAAAGCGTGGGGCACTTTGTCGAAATTAATTAAAAGTACATGTTTTTGCGCCACACACTTTTTGAATATCACATTATTTTGTACTTTTTGGAAGCGTGTTTTTTAGTTTTTTTTAAATGTATTAATTTTATTTGTGATTTTTAAGGACGCTTTAACAGTTTTTACTTCATCGGAGATTTTAAATTTGAGCTTATTATCTTTGAATTTTTTCTATCGATATGTTCATATAAATTCATACAAATAATATTGACCATGCTTAAGCAGACCGGCTTTTTAAGGGTAGAGTAGGTCCCTTTGCGACTAATTCAAAGACACACTGGATGATCGTATTGAATTGGTGTTTAAAGATAATAAAAAATTAAATGCAACAAATAAAATAATAATAACTTAAAAATAAAATAAAATACACTAAAAGGTATAAAATAATTATCTTATTTAGTTACAGCTAAACGACGAAATATTAACATGAAATTACTTTTTGAAGTCGGTGCCAAACAAACTATATAAGCGAGCGTACCCGCCAAACTTACTAAGTTCCGTCGAGTGCGATTCATAAAATGTATGTTTGGTAAAAGTAATTTCATGTTAATATTTCGTCGTTTAGCTGTAACTAAATAAGATAATTATTTTATACCTTTTAGTGTATTTTGATTTGATTTTTGAGTTTTATTATTTTATTTGTTGGATTTAGTTTTTTTGAAGTCAGTTTTATTTTTTTTTTTATAAAAATTATTTTTATTTTTCTCTTTCTAGTGATGTTATTAATAGTGACTTAGTATAATACCTTGCATGCATCTTGTAAGAGAAGGCGTCGGGCGAGAAATATTTGTTGTTTTTATTTTTGTAAACTTTTATTTATTTTAAAATTTATATACCCTAAATATTTAATTAATTTGAGACTATACTTTAAAAGACTTTGTCCTTCATCTTCACTACACTAAAAATATTTGAGATGAATATTCAATAGCAAAATTATTTAGTTAACAAGGCTTTTTTTCTTCATTTGTAATTTACTTTTGATTCATGTGATGTACATAAATATTGAGTGTTGATCACTCGATTATATATATATCTAATATCTCTGAGAGAATCTCACATATATAATTTGAACAAGTGTGTATATTTTTTGTATTATCAACCTAATTAATAAATAATTTAAAAATTAAATTTCACTTGCAATCACTCATCATAATATATAGGCCAGTCAAATTAGACAAATCGGTGGAAAAAATTCCATGAAATGGTCTTAAACGCTTCCCTTAGACTTGGGTTAATGTGTGTCAAAAGTCCTCGAGGGTGGGGGTCGAGCTCGAGGAGGGGAGAAGGCTTAAATTTCCCTTTTTTCAGTTTTTCTCTTATAACTCGAAAACGGTCCATATTTTGTTAATAACCGTCCTATAATAAATTAAAGAGGACAAAATTTCGCGTCGATTACAAAAAAAAATCCAAAATTGGATCAGTAGTTCGATTTTTTTATGGGGATCCAAAAAACAGCCCCTCCGGATCACTTTTGAATATCCCAAAAAACTACTGAATATCTATAAATCTAAGAGTTTTATCAAAAAAGTGGTTCAAGTAAACGTTCAAGTCAATAAAATCTCCTAGAGAATGAGACAAAAATCAAGTTTCTAGGATGAGTGGTTTTCAATTTATGAAGGAAAAACTGCGATTTTTTTGCAAAAAAATTGCAGTTTTTCAAAACTTCAACCTCATTGCGGCACGGGTTAGCATTATCCAATTAAGATGAAACTTTGTTTTAATTGTAAGAAATGTAATCTAGTTTAAAAATGTATAGAATGGTCTTTGTCGAAAACGTGCTCCTTCATGGTCAAAATGGTAAAGAATCGAAAAAAGTGAGAGTTTTTGGGATATTCAAAAGTGATCCGGGGGGTGTTTTTTGGATCCCCATAAAAAATCTAACTACAGGACCAATTTTGCATTTTTTTTTTTGTAATCGACGAGAAATTTTGTCTTTTTTAATTTACTATAGGATGGTTATTTACAAAATATGAACCGTTTTCGAGTTATAAGCGAGAAACTGAAAAAAGGGAACTTTAAACCTTCCCCCACCCCCGGGGACTTTTGATACACATTAACCCAAGTCTAAGGGAAGCGTTTAAGACCATTTCCAAAACTCTGGAATTGTTTTCCACCAATTGGCCTTATTTTGTCTAATTTGACTGGGCTAATAAGTTAAATTGTATTTTATATATAACATTAAATTATTAGAAATGCAATCTTAAAACTTTCATTTCCTAAAAATATACAATAGGGTGGTCTTTATTTTGATTATTTTCGAATTTTTATGCTGCCTGAGGCTCATAATGGTTCGAAATAAATAAAAGAAAATATCCCACAAGTTTCAAGTCTCTATCATCAAATTAAATTAGTACCTAAATCATAAAATAAAATTAGTTATTATAATGAAAAATAGTCTTTATTTTACAAGTTTTAATAACATATGTCAAGCTTAGATTAGATACTACAAATATATACAGTTTTTATTTTTTAATTCAAATTTCTTTTCATTTATTTAACAATACTAGTAATAGTCTCCGAAAATCCTTACTAAATCTAAAATTTTATTTTTATAAATTAATTTTCTATCCCGTATGGTGAAAGACATTTGGAAATCAATTTGGATTTTAAAATCATTGAGATATTTCATTTTTAATGCATTTCTTTTTAAGAGATGGTAATGTAAATTATATTTTTTTAAAGAATATACCCGGTGAGTTTTTTTATCTTGAGACAGTCCTACAACTCAAAAACAGTGCATTATATGAAAAAAGTTTCAAATAAAAGTTTATTTATATCAAGTGGGAAACTAAACAACCCATTGTTTGTCGACCCAGAACAAGCCTTCAAGGGTATTTCGAGGTCAACCTCTGTTTTTTAAATAGAAACCTATATTACATATTCTGAATCTACAAAAAAAAAAACTGAATAACTTTTATTAGAACTATTTTTTTATACGATATCAAATAAAAAAAAATATTAAATCAATTAGATCTCAAAAAATTTATAATAATTATTTTTAACAATCATTCAACTCAATTATCAAATAATAATGATCAAATATTTAATTATTAAATAAATAATTTAATAATTTTTCGACACTGTTCTGAGACATTCCAGAGTGTATTGCAAGACTTCTGGATGAATTTCAGTTCCAATTTCGTTATTTTGGCCTTTTAAGTTTCTTCGTAGCCTTTACATTTCTTGTTTGTTTGTTTTTATTTTAACAGATTTACAAAACGATGAAATGATGCTTGGGAGGGTGTATTCCTATCAGGAAAACGCTCGGCATTCATTTCAATAGCAGCCCCATAACACTTCTTCCACATTCAGCATAAATTAAGTCCATTTCAATTCTATCTTGAACAAAAAATGCTCCATTTTTATTATAGTAATACCTACAATATAACTATCTACTGGATTGAAACGAGAAATAAACTGTTTTAAACTCAAGAATTTTAAGTAGTTCAATTAAGTAGAAAATAATCTCTTAAATCTGTGTACCTACGTATAATGAAGTTTTAAGATCATATTTTTATTGTTGTGACTTTTCTATTTAATAAATATTTATTTAATAATTAATTATTTAATCAATATTATCTGATAATTAAGTTGAATGATTGTTAAAAATAATTAAGATTTTTTTTGAGATCTAATTGATTTAATATTTTTTTATTTGATGTTGTATAAAAAAATAGTTCTAATAAAAGTTGTTCAGTTTTTCTTTGTAGATTCAGAATATGTACAGAAACATATAGGTTTCCATTTAAAAAACAGAACTTGACCACGAAATAACCTTGAAAGCCTGTTCTAGGTCGACAAACAATAGCGTAGTTTAGTTTCCCCCGATATAAATAAACTTTTATTTGAAACTTTTTTCACATAATGCACTGTTTTTGAGTTATAAGACTGTCTCAAGATAAAAAACTCACCCGGTATACTGTAAATGTGTATTGTAATAGAAAAAGATTCTAATTTAAACAAAAATATTTTAAATATTTTTTGGATTAAGTACAAATCTTATAATCTTATAATTATATAAAATTTACCTAAAAATAAAAATATACTAATATTTAATGATGAATTTGGTTTTATTTTTATGTTGAAATTTTACTGGCAGAATTTGTTATTTTTCGGCAAAAAAAATGTGAAGCTTTTTTTACTGGAATATGACATACAAAGTGTAATTACAAATTCAAATGAAATTTTGTATTAAACACACAACGTTTCGGTCTTTATTTTAAGTTCCGTTATCAAGAATTCCACTTTATCTACCTATCTATAAAGACAATAATATACCTATTGAAAATTTCAATCAATTTCTATTTACATTTGTGGTGTAAAAATCTTCAAAGTTTTTCATTTTTAATTGATCTATAAATATTATAATAAAAAAAAAAAATTAAAAATAAAATATTTTTATAAAAAATAGTCGGTACAGTAAACTACTTTTATTTTTCGTTTGTGGTGACTAATCAGAAATTTATCGAATATCGCAGGCCAATGTTTCATAAATTGGAATGAATTGATTGAAACGCATTTATTTGTATGTTTAAAATCATTATGTTAAATATATGTTGGGGTATAAGGTCCAAAAACGGCCATTGGCCAAAAAAAATGTACAATCTCCGATTTTTAGTCCTTTTAAATCTTGCCAAGTTCCGAATAACAATAAAAATTAACATTAGAAACAAAATAATATATTAAAAATTGATTAAATTATTGACATTATACATTTGTTTTATTCATTTTCTGTATATGTTTTTACTTTACCATACAGGGCATGGTCAAGTATTGTAATCGTGCATGAAAAAAGTGTTTTTATCCTTCTTTTTTTCGAAATATCTCAAAAACGTCTGAAACTATTTTGATTAAAAAAATTGAGCGAAAACATGGCATTTCGGTCTACAAAAAATGTGGTGTAGGGTCATTAAGTGGGAGATAAATTTAACCGAATTTATCACGCGGAGAATTTACCACTGCTCGAAGCCCCTAAAACCTTAGTAAATTGGATATTGAATTGTATCTAAGTTTCTGAGATTGGCTCGTGATCCCGGCTTCTTTTCCTTCTACTCTGTTCTTTTCACGATGGAGGGGCCAGCCCATACAGGCCTTTAGGGGATTCACCTTCTGGGGTATCTCCTTCTCACATCAATATCATTAAAAAAAAAAAAAAAAAATGAAAATCTTGGCCATTTCCCAAACTCAACCAAATTTTGTACACATAATCAGTGGGACTCCAGAAGTCTAAAAATACAAAAACTAACCCCCCCCCCCTACATGATTATAAATAATTTTAGGGGCCAGGTTGTATGGTTCTGCTCTGGCCACACGCTGAGCCACTCAACCGGATCCTGAGTGGGAGGATATGAGGGCTATAAGGGGAGATGTGTGGCCCTTTTAAAAAAATATAGTATAATTATTTTTTTTTCATTGAAATTTATGCACGAATAATCGAGAGTTTACTGTATTTATTTATTAAAATATTCGCGAGGCGAACGCCCTGGCTGGCGGGCTATGGAAAAAATCTATAGTATAAAGTTGATTTATGTCTTTTTGTGTAAGAATCAAGAGGAGTGTATATGTTTTGTGAACCTAGATGTAAAAATGGCTGGACGCCTTCTTCTGACTTTGAAGATGATATCCCGAAATAAGTTTATAGTACCTGGAGCCACCGAGCGATGCACGGTAACTTTTTGCTTCAACCCTCGAACCCCCCACCACTGCACCCCCATCCCCAGTTTTTTGCATTTCTAATTTTCTAGTGGCCCACAGATTATGTGTATATAGGTATATAAATAAATTCCGTATAATTATTTTTTTTTAATTAAATAACAATTTATCGAGTTTTTTAATCAATTAAATTGGCAAATTCTAATATATATATTTGTTATTAACTCTTTGTGGGATTTAAAACTCGAATTCATAATCAATTAATTGTTTAATTTTAATATATATTAATATTTGCTATAAAGTATTAGTGGGTTTTAAAATTAAAAAACCAATTAATAAATAAAAGATTATTGAAAAAAATGTAAACAAACTTTTTTATTGATATTTTCATCTGTCAATAATTACTTTAATTAAGGAAAAGTCAATTAAGATTAAATTTGTCGAGGTCCAGACCTAGCCAGATCGCTTTCTCATCCTCAAAACTTGTTAATAGAGTTTGTTTCATCAAAATCGGTAGAGCTGTTTTCAAAATAGAAAAAATACAAACAAATACATATATACACAATTTTTGCTCGTTTAATAAGAGTAGATAGATAGATTTTCCAATTCAGGCTTTGATCGTTTCTAATTTGCACAATTTTGGTTGTTTCAAAAAGGCTAAAACCGGGGACTGAGCAATTATTTCGACCTTTGGCCGTTTTCGGACTTTTCACCCAACATTATATATAACCACTTAAAACACTGTATAAATATGATAGTTACCTTCTAAAATAACATTCCTTAAAATAATGAATCTAACTACTGTAAATTTTATTAATCGCTATTGTTCATTGAATTTTCGCAATTGTATTAATAAATAAATAATAAAACATAATAATAATTATTAATAAGTATTAGTAATAGATATAACTTTTTTCTTACATAAGCTTGTAAATGACCTAATTATTATACTAATAGAAAAAGTTATAGAATAACAATATGTTTACTTTTTTAATGCGAATTTATATACCTATATATAAAAATGTAAATTTAGTATAATAAAATTTTTGAGAGAATAGACTTTTTAAGATTTTTAAACAAATAATACATTTTTTAAGTTTCATGTTAAGTTAAGCATGTATTTTATTTCATTTCTTTTTTTGATGTGTATTTCTTTTCCTGGGAGGCCGCTCTTTATACAATCACAGTTCCTTTATATATATTATCTAATTTCTTAATATACCGGTGGGTTTTTTTTTTTATCTTGAGACAGTCCTACAACTCAAAAACAGTGCATTATATGGGATAAAGTTATATCAAGGGGGAAACTAAACTACGCCATTGTATGTCGACCCAGAACAAGCTTTCAAGGCTATTTCAATGTCAAGTTCTGCTTTTTAAATGGAACCCTATATTTTTCTATACGTCTACTTAATTTACAAAAAAAAACTGAACAACTTTTATAGGAACTATTATTTTATACGACATCAAATAAACAAAATACATGAATCAATTAGATCTAAAAAATGAAAATTGTTAATAATTATGTTTAACAATTATTTATCTTAATTATCAAATAATAATGATTAAATAACTCATTATTAAATAAATCATTTAATAATTTTTCGACACTGTTCCAGGGTGTATTGCAAGTCTTCTGGATGAATTCCAGTTCCAATTTCCTTATTTTTGCCTGATCCAGTTTCTTCGTAACCTTTACATTTCCTGTTTTTTTTTTAACAGATTTTATAACACAATAAAATGAAGCTTGTGAGGTGTATTCCTATCAGGAAAACGCTCGCCATCCATTTCAATAGCAGCCCCATAACACTTTTTCCACATTCACCGCATAAATTAAGACCATTTGAATTTTGTCTTCAAAAAATACCACATTTTTATTATGGCAATACAATTAGGTATAACTATCTACTGGATTGACACGAGAAATAAACTTTTTTAAACTCAAGAATTTTAACTAGTTCTATTAAGTAGAAAATAATCTCTTAAATCTGATTATAACGAAGTTTTCATATCATTATAAACACTTATTTTTATTGTTGTGACTTTTCGATTTAATGATTATTTATTTAATAATCAATTATTTGATAATTAAGTTGAATGATTGTTAAAAATAATTATTAGGATTTTTTTTTAGATTTAATTGATTTATATATTTTGTTTATTTGATGTCGTATAAAAAAATAGTTCATATGAAAGTTGTTCAGTTTTTTTTTTTTTTTTTTTTTTGATTAAGTAGACTTATAGAAAAATATAGGGTTCCATTTAAAAAACAGAACTTGACATTGAAATACCCTTGAAAGCCTGTTCTACGTCGACAAACAATAGCGTAGTTTAGTTTCCCCCTTGATATAAGCAAACTTTTTTCATATAATGCACTGTTTTTGAGCTATAAGACTGTCTCAAGATAAAAAACTCACCCGGTATACGATATTAATATATATGTATAGGTATATATTAAGAAATTTTATTATTTTAAAATAAAAATAAAATTATTCTTAAGCCACTAATTAAACTTGAAAATTTCAAAAAAAAAAAAAAAAACAGATTTTTAAATTATAAAAATTTTTATTTTTATTAATAAATGATTTTAGAATAATAATAAAATTTTCCAATTTCATAATGAATATTCTTTGAAAATATTATATGTATTTACACAAAAAAAAGCAATATTTTATTATATCTTTAACAATTTAAATGTTTAAAATATATATATATTTTATTCTAAAATATAAATTCAATTACGATCTGGCCATGAATATAAAAAAATTTAAAATCAAATCATAAAATGAGTATAAGAAGAAACTAGAGATGCTGATAAGCAGGGCCGGATAAAGGGGCGGGCGACTGCCCGGGGCGCCAATTTTGAGGGGGCGCCGAATTAAAAAATAAAATATTTTTTTTACATTCATAATATTTTTAAAATTTATAAATTAAAATTGATTCTTTTTACATGAGACAATGTTGACTAATTTTAACTAACATTATACCAAATTTAACTGTAAAACCTTTATGCGTAACTCGCTGGGAAAGTCGAAACCTTTGAGATACCAAATAAGTGAAATACACAATGCGCTTTTACAAGTACACGACAGTTCTAAAGATGCTGGTGCACGACACGAAGCATTTACGTTATCAGAACAAATATGCGAATATTCATTTCTGGTATTAATAGTTATTTGGTATGATCTGCTGTCCAACATAAACATTGTTAGTAATAATAAAGCCTTACAGGCTAATTCAATGGATATAAATAATGCTGTTAATTTATTACAATCTTGTTCTAAATATCTTGAAAATTATCATTCTAATGGTTGTGAAAAATGTTTGGTAGACGAGAGAGAGCTAGCTGAATTAATAGGTGTTGAACCATTATTTATACAAAAACGCATACGCCGTATAAAGAGACGGCATGATTATGAAGCTATTGATGGATATTGTTGTTGATGCGAAAGAACATTTCAAAATAAATTTATTCAACCCAGTATTTTACTCAGTAGTCTATATTCCCAGTCAAATATTTATTTTTCTTGACCATGGCGGTTTCCTGCCTATTTATTTATTTTTTATTCCTTGACTACGGCAACTTCCTGTCTACTTATTTATTTATCTGTTTTTTAAATTATTTATTTTTAAATAATTTAACAGCAATTTTTTCAAACCCAGTGACATATTCTAACTATTTATTTTTTTGTTTTATTTATTTGATTATTAATTTATTCTTCCCAGTGTATTTATTTATTTATTTTTATTGTTTGGACGACATGCGGTATTCCCTTTTTTATTGTTATTATTATTATTTTATTCTTGGTCGCAGCTAACTAAGGTTTCACACCGTTCTGCTGTGGCCACACCCTGAGCCACTCAACCGGATCCTGAGTGGGAGGATCGGAGGGCTATAAGGGGAGATGTGGAGGCCCTTAAAAAAAAATTACTAGATCAAATTACGTCTTTTTTGATAGAACGTTTTGAACAAACCAATGATTTTCTGAATAATTGGGGATTTTTGTGTAATTTAAAAAATGACTTAAATAAAGATGAATTACGCAAATGTTGCATGGATTTACATTTACTTTTAAAAGACCAACAAAAATTTGATATTGACGGTACTGAATTAATGAATGAAATTATATCATTCAAAAACCTAATTCCTGAGAATGTTAACAGTCCTTTAGAATTTTTTAATTTTTTAAAAATTAACGACTTATATACAATTATGCCTAATTTGTGGACAACTTTAATGATATTGTTAAGAATTCCTGTAACAGTTCCAGCTTGCGAACGTACCCAGTTAACACAGAATATCCCTAGAATATTCTAAGAAGTTATTTAAAAGACATATACTAGTATATTCCAATTATCTCCAGGAAATCCACAGAATATTTGTATGTGCGTTAATCTTCTGAGAATATTCTTTTCCGAATATTCCAAGAATGCGCAACTAGGAATATTCCGGGAAAGGGAATTTAATGTCCTACAAGAATATTTTAGTTCTAAGAAAATTCCCAGAATATCTAGGAAGATTGAAAGATTATTCACAGGATATTCCAATGTCCAGAGAAGATATTATCAGAATATTTATAGATTATACTTGTGCTACCTGGGTAGTTTCACTAAATTGAAACTTATTTTAAACCATATTTAAGATCAATGATGACAAATGAAAGATTGAATAGATTGGCAATTTTGTCAATCGAAAATATAAATGCGACTGAAAACATACAAAAGTTTGCTGATGTAAAAGCAAGAAAAAAATATTTTTAAATTTTTTTCTGATACATATTTCCTTTGATTGGCATACATTAATTTTTGTTTGTATTATTTTTTAAATAAATATATTTTGTACATTGTTCTTTATTTATTTTGATTAAAATTTGTTTTGTCCCCGGGGCGCTCAAAACCCCTAGAACCGGCCCTGCTGATATAAGTATCGATCTTTTAAAAAATTTATATTTAAATCTATAACAAAAAAAGTGCGGCTATCCAAAAGGATATGTAATTATTGTAAAAAGAATAATTCACTTTGTGAAAAATTAAAAATTTCATACTTTATGAATGAACATATATATAATCAATATTTCAAAATAAAATTAGAAACAAAAAAAAACACTTAAAAAGTGATATAATAGCCTTAATTAATATATCTATCTAAGAATATATATGTTATATATATTCATGTTTCATTCTTTTTTCCTTTTTCCGAGTCCTTCAAGACTAAGAGACTAGTTAATAGTTAATGCAGCCAAGATATGCCTCCAGAAACAGGAGAGGGGTATTTTTTTATCCGTGAGGAGGAAATTAAGGAGGCGAGAGTTGAATATTATGGGCAGAATGATCAAGTCAATCAGAAAACTCAACACATCTATTCCAAATAAAGTAGATGTTAACACCAGGAGAAAAAAGGACTTTTGTTTTGGAAGCGCTGTGTAAATGTATCACTAAATGAGCGAAATCTGGAAGTGGTGCCCACATGGCCTTTGGACCTGGAAAAAAATAAATAAATAAATTGTGATTCTGGTTTTATTAGCAAATTATAAGAAATTGTTTTATCTTTTTTATCAAATCATGTAATTTTTTTTGTAATTTAAATGGCCTAAAATTGTTCATTAAAGTGGCTAGATGGCCCTACGGATATATTTTAATAAATAAATAAAACAAATCGTCCGATCCAAGTGAAAAACTCGTAAGTCCATTTTGGGAAGGAGAAGGATAAAGCTGAATAATTACCCAGCATTAGGTATATATTTGCATAATATATTAATAAGGAAGATTCATATTGCTATGATATTTCATGTCATATGATCATTCTTCATTCAGATACAAGGTTTTCTATTTAAAGAGTCATTCCGTGCCAAATCAACACACTTTAAATAAAAATTTTACCTCACCACTTTAGATTTTCTTGAAATTTGGTACACTGATATATTGTGCTAATATGAATAAAAATACAAAATTTCAAATTTTTATCTTGAATAGTTTTTTTATACGGCCTTGTGAAGTTTTCAAAAAATCGCAAAAAAACCACGAACAAACAATTTTGAAACTGCTCTAAAAGCTGTCTTAATTGAGTTAGAGAGGTGGGACAGGTGTCATTTTGCAGCTTTTTTAATGCTCTTTTCACAGACATACAACATGACATCGGTTGTAATAAAAATTTTTTTTCAAAATGTAAATCAAATTTTTGATTTTGATTTTTTCTAAAAAGTACCACTTTTAAAATTTTCAAAAAAATTCTGTAAATAGATAGTACTTTCATAAACTACTATGCAAAGTATAATAATGGGATGGTAATGGGGTCTATGTTTAAAAAAATTATTACTGACTCTTGTTTTTCATAAATACCCAGTTTTGACCAAATAATAATGATTTTAATGTAGTGAAACGACATTTTATGAAAAATCACTTGTGTATATTAAACTATGGTTATGAAATAAACACTCCGTCTCTATCTCTAACACGATAATTTGTTTTCTTCAATGGATTACAACAGTAAACTCTTACCACAGTACTGCATTTTTCACTAGTTTCCATATTTTCTAAAAATGTCTTAAACCTTGCCTTTTAATTACAAGTTTTAATGATAGATTAAATTAGCGTTTAAAACACACAAAAAAACACAGAAGCTTAAAGTATCAATTGTTTTATGTAAGGTATAACAACTATTTTACATTATGGAATTGATAACTTAAGACATTACTAACATTTAAAACACTACTTGTCAGCAAGGACTCTAGTCACTGAATGAATGCTTGTGGAGACAGCCTGGCTTTTGGCAGACTGGTATTTGTTTTAACTTGCTCACAACCACAGACAGGTTCCAACTTGCTAGACCTGCAGAGACTGGATCAAGTGAATGCAAGGGAAATTTCTATTTCAGATAACATGTGCTTATCAAACTATTTAGCCTACAACAATATTTATTGTAAATTAACTAACTTTTCATGACATAGCATAAATTGATTTAATTTTATTTAAAATGTTGATGTTTTATTTGTCTTAGTTTTTACTAATATTTTTATAAGACTAATTTAAAGTACAATGCATTCATATTTTTCATGAAAGCATTTATAGGACTATTATTAATCTCTACTATTAAACAGTTATTTAACTAGCACAGAGTGTTTATTTCATAACCATAGTTTAATATACACAAAGTGATTTTTCATAAAATGTCGTTTCACTACATTAAAATCATTATTATTTGGTCAAAACTGGGTATTTATGAAAAACAAGAGTCAGTAATAATTTTTTTAAACATAGACCCCATTACCATCCCATCATTATACTTTGCATAGTAGTTTATGAAAGTACTATCTATTTACAGAATTTTTTTGAAAATTTTAAAAGTGGTACTTTTTGGAAAAAATCAAAATCAAAAATTTGATTTACATTTTGAAAAAAAATTTTTTATTACAACCTATGTCATGTTGTATGTCTCTGAAAAGAGCATTAAAAAAGCTGCAAAATGACACTCCTGTCCCTGTATATTTATAGACAAATTATTCAGCTAGGCCTTTTAAAAATATAAATTAGTGAAAGTACCTTTCAACAATAACAGCAGGCATCTGGACTAATTGAACGGGGCTCTTTCCATCTTTAAGTGCTTGTGTTAAGTTTAGAATTTGTCCTCGCATAACTCCCATTTGTTTTTCAAAGAGATGTCGGTCAAAGCCTTTATCTTGCTAAAATTAAATTAAAACATTTATATATTTGTACTTGTTTTTAAGTAAATATTTGTAAAATCATGATAAATTACTTTGAAAAGAAGATAAAGGTCGTCACAGAGGTCTTGGACGAAATTCATATCGCTAAGCTGTGGAAGGACAAGGTCTCTCGTCTCTGGGCTGAAAGGAACTTTTGCTTGGGAGAGCCAGGCCCAGTGATAAGGATAGGCTCTCCAAGAATCTGGGTGCTTGAATGGGAATGCAAGTCCGTTGTCAATAGCGGCGATATTGATCTCTGGCAATTGAACCAAATTCCAATCCTATTGAAAATAATAAAGCATTTAACAATAAACGATTATGATTGTCAGCTAAGAAATTAATCTAGAGTCTTAGAAAAATGTAGGTGTTCTATCTATTTAAGGTAGTTGTTTCGCGACAATACTAGCAAAAAGTTAATGCTAGAGTATATAGAACAGACAATAAGGATTCATAATTCATAAGCCCAAAACTTTTTGCTGTTTATGTACCACTACTAGCCAATCCCGTGGTCGTTTGACAAATATGGCAACATTGTCTGTAGCGGCCCGCTGTTGCTTTGGCGACGAGCCTTTAGACACGGCCGCTAGATGACTCAGTCAGATCGTGCGACACTTTTGCATGACTGATAATATATCAGTCATGCTATAAGTGGAGCAACTCGATCTCGGCTGAGCATCGAATCATCGATCGACTCGGATCGAATCATCGATCGCATCAAGCATCCGATTGGAAGGGGGGCCAACCGCCAACTAGTAGCCCCTCCCCCGCTACAAAGCGGATGGCGCCCATCCGGCTTTCCATCAGGGCACAAACAACGCCCTGCACACACGCAAATCATTGTTAGGACCCCATCGACTTGGTGGGGGGTGGGGGGAGCACAAAGCGCCACACAGCACTCAGCACACGAGCGCCCTAACATTGTTCAAGCTTGTATATATTTTATCATAGAAATATCAGATAAAATACATTATAAAGGGAGATTTATAAAACAAAAGGTTCTTAATAAGCGATTGAAAGCTGTTGCGACAATGGCTGAAGCGAAAAAAAACTTCAAAAAAATTACTAAAGTTAATCCACTTTTCAATACATGCTTTGTTGCCAGCTTGTTTTTAGTGTAAATTTTTCATTATACATTTGTCATTATTTATTCATTATTATCTCAGAAATTGTGTTGTAATTATGAATTAAAATTTTCTTAAAAAATGTATTAGTTATTGTTTAATGTTGGTTTAGTTTTTCATAACAATCTTAAAAAGAGTTTCTTAATTATAATTAAATATGTATGTAAACGTGTTATATGTTATATATGTTATGTTTGCTTACTTAAATGATACTATTTGTATAAATATTTTTTCTGTTTCTGCTCTACGAGGTAGCCACCTCAGAGCATTGTTTTTAAATAAATAAACTTTCAAATATCCCTTATAGTGCAATGTATAAGAGTGAAAAACTCTATCTTGAGAATTTAATATCCCCGGAACTATATTGTTCATGAATTTCGTTTTGACACCAATTTATGCAGAAGTATTTAAATAATAATATGTCTAAATTTCAAAAGAATCCTAAGAAACCCCATATGGTGAAACAACTACCTTAATTGAAACTACCGACCGGGTCTTCGGTCGACTTTTGGCGTATTTATAAGAACTGCTTAATTGCCTTAAAAGTTAGAGAAATAAAATATAGCATATTGCACTCCTGAGATTCCACACAATTTAAATGTATATTTTAAACAAAATAGGTTCCGTAGTTTTTAAGTTATTAACGTTTGTAAATAAACCATGGTGGGTTGGAAGGGAAATACGAGCTTTATTCTATAGAGAAGATTAAGTAGAAAAACATAATATAGACAAAACCTATTTAAATAAGATTTTTGTATGAATTAACCAAACAAACACGGTGTTTCGACTTTTGTTTTGGCCATTGAACTAAAAGATTGAATAAAATTTGTTTGATTAAATTTAAAAATTATTGTAACTTATATATGGAAAGTTTCTTTATATTTTATATATTTGTAATTAGATTAACAGATTTTTTATAAACCGAAGATGGAAAATAATATTCAAAACACTATCTATCTAAGTAGTATTATATTCAGAGTATTAAACCCTACTGGAATCCATTGTTAGGTTTACGGATACAAATTTTTGTTTAGCAGTGTAATTTATCGAGATTATTAAATTTATTTCAATTGTGTGACAAATAACTCTTGAAATTAGAAGAATTCCAATTTAAGTCTTCTTCTGCTGGAAGTATAAATTTTATTTATTTATAACGAGACTATAGTTTCGAGGGCTTTGCCCTCTTCATCAGTCTATTACAATGGATTCACAGGAATTAATTTATGAATGAAAGGTTAAAATCTTTCATGTGGTTAGGTTAAGAAATTGTTCAGTGTGGGCAAGTTGTTGTTGTGAATCCATTATAATAGACTGATGAAGAGGGCAAAGCCCTCGAAACTATAGTCTCGTTATAAATAAATAAAATTTATAATTCCAGCAGAAGACAACTCTTTTATTGTCTCCTTCAATATATAAAAATTCTGCTACTCTCGGCAAAAACTTTCATTTTAAGTCTTCTATTAGTAAATTGTGTTCCTTTTCATTATACTGTCCTGCCACAACATGAAATTTTATTGTCATTTAGATAAATTTAAAAAAATAAAAAGAGTATAGATACCGTCGATTCTTCCAATTCTCCACCTAAGAGATTTCGACCCTGTATATTGGGTTGATCATATTTAATTAGCCAATTATCATTTCCACGATCTGTATTACGAATAATATAATCTAGGACAACCAATCTTTCAAATTTCAACTGAAAATCCCTCTGTAATTTTGGTGTAAGTGGTTCTGTTTCAAATCTTCTTAACCAATAATCAGCGTCCTTATATCCGTCTACGAATAATTGAAAAGATCCACCCTGGAAAAAAAAGAAAAATAGGGATGAAAAGAAATATATAATAATGATTTGTCTGAATTCAGCCTATGCTTATGGGCTTGAAAATAAAATAAAATATACGTAAATGTTAATGTGCATAATTTTCAATTTAGAAACAAGTGAGTTTTTCGAATTATGAAATGAAAAGTCTAGAAATCTGTTATTAAAAATAATTCGTGGATTCGAGAGGATAATATATTTATTTATAAAAAAAACTTTATTTTTTCTTTTATAACAATGTAAACTAAAAAGAATATAAATCTTAATCATGGGATATAACTTCAATTCCCCCTTATAAGATTTAGTACCTGGAGCCACCGAGCGATGCACGGTAACTTTTTACTTCAGTTAAAAGCTATATATTAATATTATTTTAATTTAAAATTCTGATAAAAATACAAATATATATAGTATATATGGACCCCCATTCCCGATGCCCCCCCCCCCATAAAACCCCCCGGACCCATCACCTCCTGCACCCCCCCACTTCCACTGCATCCCCAGTTCAAAAACCGTGGTTTCCGAGGTTCTTCTAAAACGTCGGTTTTTGAATAAATAAGCTGACGTGTTCTGATGTGGCCATCCACTTAACTTTACCATAAAGCCTGGCCCCTCACTTATATTTAATATTTAATAAAATTATTTATATTCATGTAGGGGGGGAGTTAGTTTTTGCATTTTTAGACTCCTGGGGGCCCACTGATTATGTATACAAAATTTGGATGAGTTTGGTACAAGAGCCTAGATTTTCATGTTTTGACCACCCCCCCCCCCCACCCCCAATTTTGGGTGGTTAGTTTTTGCATTTTTAGACTTATGGGGGTCCACTGATTATGTATACAAAATTTGCTTGAGTTTGCTCAAATGGCCTAGATTTTTAACTTTTAACCCCCCTTAATTTTGGGTCGATTTGCACCAAAATCTAATCAGCTCTTAATCTTAATGCACCAAAACTACGTGTGAAATTTGGTTTAGATATTCAAACTAGTTTTTGAGATAGCTCGTCCACAAAAATTTGGTAATGCACAGACTAACGGACAGCCAACCAGACTAACAGACATTTTGACAAATCAATTATTATCTCGAAAAATATAATTTTTTCGATGTTCACTTATTAGGGCTTTTTTGTAGACCGAAATGTCACGGGTTCTCTCAATTTTTTTAATCAAAATAGTTTCAGCCGTTTTTGAGATATTTCGAAAAAAAGAAGGAAAAAAACACTTTTTTCATGCACGATTACAATACCCTGTATTTGAATTTTGGACTGTCTCATTAAAATCCACCCAAAAAATTTTCTGCCTAATAAAAATATATAAATTCTGAATAATTATGTTTTTAATACTCGTTCTAAATTATAAGATTCTACAAGATCAACTAACAGTATTTTAAGGAGTGAATTGTGCCTTACAAAAAGTTTTACCACTTTTAGATTTAGTTAGGTTAATTTCCAGATGGGCCCGACTAAAAATTTGTCAAGGACCCAACTCTTTATTGTTTCGCCAAAGCAATGGAAGCGACCCTAGTAGCACAATGTTTCAAACTATATAGTAACTACATAGTTCCTATATAGATTTCCTCTTAAATGAGTGAAGGTTGAGGATCACGATAAATATAGAGGCGAAAAAGGAGTTCCAATCCCTTAAGTTTTAAAATTTATAAAAATTATAGAAATTTATTTCAATCTTGTGATAAAAAAAAAATGAGAATTTACTAATTACTTTTATAAAAAAGTAAAAAATTGTATAATGTGACTTTAAAAATAGGAATTATATATAGTTATTAATAATTTCATTACCTTTGGTCTTAATCCGATTCTATTGAATCTTCTACCGACATTTGGAAACTGTTCCATTATCGCACGTTTCATTCGGGCTTTCTGTCTGTCTATTCTCGGATAATTGAATGTTTCACTAACCAACTTGACCACTCTTGTTTTAGGTACAATTTTCAATTGCAACTTCTGATCTACAAGACTCGCTCCTGCTTCAGAAAGATAACCTTGATTTGGTATTAAACACGATCGGCCAAAACAACAGGGACAGCAAAGTTTATGCATCCATTTGGTCCATTTTGGATTAAGTCTTCCATATGGTTCTTCATCTTTTGGTTTGAACACTCCAACAATTTTCTAAAAAAAAAAAAAAAAATAGAATTAAAATTTTAAATATAATAAATTATAAAACATATCAGAAAGATTTTCGATTTGTGTAATATATTTCTTTAAATTAATATAATAAATAAATTATTTAATATATTTAAAAAATTGATATTGAAGATATTTCAAACACTAAAGAAAGAACAAATAAATTAAATATTGAAAAAACATATTTAAGTAGATTTTTTTATTATTATTTGTTTAATTATTGTAGTTAATTTGTATTGATATTTGGAGGACCTAGAAACCGAGGACTTGTTTCTCTAAGCAGGTAGCAGGTCGAGGAATAAAGATTTATTTATTTATTCAGTCTGGTTATCAAGAATCGGGCAGATTAGAGAACTATTTAATAATAGTAACACATAAAAGAGGCGACTGTGGGTCAGTGGCTAGAGTGCTAGGTCGCTGACTCGAAGATCGCTGGTTCGAGACCGAGTCTCGGCAGATAGATATTTTCAGTCGCCTCCTCTTGGAAAGTAATGGCAACCTACCAAGAGTATAATTGCCTAGTAACCTCTCCAAATTAGCCGTTCGGAACCGGCGTTAAAAAGTAGGTCCCATATATCTCTGTAAAACAACTAAACACACTCAGCACAGGTATATGTGGAGAAGAGCCGACACCCGTTTCGGGTATGGCACTCGAAGAAGAAGAACATGCAAAATCTTGTATAGTTTGAGGTTTTATTTAAGCGCTTCCTCAGTACAACTGGTACAATGATAAAAGCTTCAACAAATAAAATATAACATATGTTAAAAATATGATTCTTTCTTCCATGTTTCAAAATAATTATTATAAGGAAATTTGCATTTTAAAGGGTAGTTTATTTGAAGTCCAATTTGAAAAAAACCCTAATAACTCCGTTGAATATTTTTTTAAAAGTATGAAATTAATAGATATTATAAAACAATTAATTATTAATAATTTAATTCAATTTTGAACGAATTCCATTCATTACTCTTTGAGAAAATGGTAAAAAAACATCTGAACCGTCAAAAAACAAAGTTTTTTGAAAGCACGAGATGTCATTGAAAAAAAGTTAAAAAAGTCGTATGAAACGAAACATTGACTTGTGACATGGAGGTGAATTTTAAAATGTTTCAAAAACGGCCTTTCATAGACGTTTTTCGGGGTTTTTCACTATTTTCTCAAAAAGTACTGAATCGATTTCGTTCAAAATTAAATAAAATTATTGATAACTAATTGTTTTATAATATCTATTAATTACATATTTTAAAAAAAATTTCAACGGAGTTATTAGCGTTTTTTCAAATAAACTATCCTTGAAAATGCAAATTTCCTGCAAATAAGCTACCCTTGAAAATGCAAATTTCCTAATAAAAATACTGCTTCATCTTTGATAACCAGACTGAATACAGGGTGATTCATCGGTCTGTCCTCTTTATAACTCTTTTATTTTAAGATGGAAAAACTCTTCATATATAATTTATATGATATATTATTAAAATTTACATAATTATTTGAGCATCGAGCAATAAATACTCCCTACCCATGTCCATATTTACAACAATGTTTTTTTTTAATCATTTTTTTAAATTTTATTGTTGAAATTTTGAAAAACCCAAGACTTGAATACTATAATAGTTACCATAATTAAAAGGATATATAGCCCAGTATATAGGGAGGTTTCAGCTTACATTAATTGCGAGAAAAGTTTTTTTCTAGGATCGTTTGGTATGGTGTGGATACTTATGCCAAATCTAAGTTTGCGGCATCGTAAGTATGAGGGGCAACTTTTGGAGGCCAATAAAACCTTGAAATTTTCGAACTTTTTCCAGTTTTTCGATTATATCTAGAAAACGGTCCATATTTTGTAAATAACCGTCCCATTGTAAATTAAAGAGGACAAAATTTCGAGTCGATTAATTGGTCCAGTAGTTCGGTTTTTTATGGGGATCCAAAAAACAACCTTCTGGATTACTTTTGAATATCCCAAAAACTCGCACTTTTTTCGATTTTTTCCCATTTTGACCATGAAGGAGCACGTTTTCGACAAAGACCACTCTATACATCATTAAACTAGATTAAATTTGCTACAATTTAAACAAAGTGTCATCTTAATTGGATAATGGGAACCCGTGCCGCAATAGCCGGATACTGACTGAACTTTAGCGCAGAACCGTCTTGAGTGAACGCAGGAAACGACCCGAGGCGCCTTCGAGCATTCACAAAAACCGATAACCGATGGATCGGACCGAGGCAGCCTCAGACGAGGCAACGGGCACTTTTGCCTTGGGCGAGGCACGTACTGACCGACCAGGCATTTGGGGGTGGCCTCGCGAGGCAAATTCCTAGTCATATCGGGCTAATGAGGTTGAAGTTTTGAAAAACTGCAATTTTTTGCAAAAAATCACAGTTTTTCCTTCATAAAATGAAAACCACTCATCCTAGAAACTTGATTCCTATCTCATGCTGTTTACTTAACTTTAGATTTGACAGATAGATAGGATCTGCCTCTGGGGGGGGGGGGGTTCTGACCCCAAAACTCCCCCTGTGTATAAGCCACTGCAATATGTAACTTTATATTTCTTAATGGAACACCCTATATATATATATTTATTTTGATATTAAATTAGATTCCCTTCAAAAAAGTATCAAGTAATAAGGGGTCAAAAATGATAAATTAAGAAGTTATTTACGTTCATAAAAAATAGTAGTTCATAGTGGAAAAAACCATAATTTTGATACTTTTTTATTAATATTTATTTCAAACATTACACCAATTACAAAGAGGCTATTAAAATTTAGTGACAGACTAAATAATGCAAAATTTTAATAAGTGCTCGAAAACTTGTCCTTCAACTTCAATATATTTTTCTATTCTTCTTATAAAAGTAGTTTGTACAGAACACACCATATCAAACGAAATGCTTAAAAATTTTAATAGCCTCTTTGTAATTAGTGTAATGTTCAAAATAAGTATTAATAAAAAATTATGTGTTAAATTATGGTTTTTTCCACTATGAACTACTATTTTTTATGAACGTAAATAATTTCTTAATTTATAATTTTAGACCCCTTATTACTTAATACTTTTCTAATGGAATCTAATTTTCTATTAAATTAAATAAATATATATTGGGTGTTCCATTAAGAAATATAAAGTTACATATTGTTGGGCTTAAACGGAGCACCCTGTATACAAATGCATTTGGTACGTAGATAGACAATAAATAAATTATATTGAAGAGTTTTTCCTCTCTGACTTAAAATAAAAGTTATAAAGCGAGGACAGACCTTCGATGAATCACCCTGTATATAAATGAAGGCTGATAATTCTATTTCATTTATATTCAAGACGAGGCAATCTTTAGGAAGAAATAAAACAATTAAATATAAATTAAAGATGAATTTCTTCCAGAACTTAAGTGACTTGATTTAAATTTTTCATTAAATTGAAGGGTTGGTTTTGTCACAAATATAATAAAACAATAATTTTAATAACTATTAGAATTATTTAATTGATAACTATACAGTTTCGGTCACCACTGGTCGACCATCCTCAATAGTTATCTCGTTCAAGAACCGGAATTTGTCATTTCACATGAAACATTCATTCTTAAATCTTCAATATAGATACATCACACAATTCATTACAATCACACACATACATATATATAGCAACAATTTATAAAAACGTTTATCACTGAATTGTGTGATGTATCTATATTGAAGATTTAAGAATGAATGTTTCATGTGTAATTAAATTCCGGTTCTTAGGCTGAATAACTACTGAGGATGGTCGACCAGTATTGATTAACTATATAGTTATCAATTAAATAATTCTAATAGTTATTAAAATTATTGTTTTATTATATTTGTGACAAAATAACCGCTTCAATTTAATGAAAAAAATTAAAGATGAAGGTGAACATTTTTTTAAGACAAGTGTACACATTTGGGTGATATGGAAATTTTTCTGTCAGCCAACGGTTTGAGCTAGAAAGCTGTAACTTGGCAGAAATGTGCAGCTTATTAATATAAATTTATATGTAAACTCTTAGCTCATTAGCTACAATCGTTAAAGCTCTCGATATGATTCTTTTTTCTTCATATTTTTTGCATTTTTCATCCAGAAGTTTTAAGTTCATGGGTCTATTCTGAAATACGGCCCACAAGAAGTAAATTTGACTCGTTATATCCCTTCTCCAGTTTACATTACGTTTCAGAATCGGCCCGTTGCATAAACAAAAACCATTTCTCCTTTTGAAAATTTCGGCTCTCTAGAGTCTACATTTTTGGGTGTCAATCTATTCTTGGGTTATTGTGGATATCCGAGTCCAGAGTAAGAACATCAATTTTTTGTTTAAAAAAATAATCAAAAAATTATTTATCTATTATAAATAATAATAACATTTAAGGAAAGCGGTGTTGGTTTATAGTGAAATATATTAAACACAGGAGTTTTTAAAGGGGTTATAGTGGTGTTTCACAAGTTAAATAAAAGACTTTTGTAAACAGAAACTCCTGATCATGGGCTAAAAACCCGAAATATATATAGAGTATTAAATAAAACTCCAAAAATATAATTAAAATTTTTATTTAATTTTTATTTTACTTGTGAAACATCACTATAAGCCCTTTAAAAACTCCTGTGATAAATAATAATTCCCAGATTTCTGCCTGTTCTGGGATATTTATTTTCTATCAACTGCAACAGGATAACTAAATCTTCCAAACGATAACAAAAATATACTAGATGAAGATAAGAATTTAACCAAAGTTTTGCGGGGTCTTAGCTAGTAAATTTAATAATAATCTGAGCTAGTAAATTTAATAAGATATAGCCAATAATTTTAGTTTTTTAGTAGCCAATGTTGTAGATAATAAAGAGAAAGGACAGGATTATAATTTACAATAAGTATACGAAAGCGGAGAATAATGATAAGATAATTGTATAATAATTTTACTAGGTCATTTGACCCTTTTTCTTGACACAGACACTTCTAATATTTTTATGTAACGTAAAGAAATCAAACTTTAACCACTGGAGGGAAATGACTCAGTTATTACAAGTATAATTAATCAATTCCAAGGTCATATACCACCGATCCCTCTCCCTACTCCCATAAGCGTAGCTAGGATTGATAATTGAGGGTCAGGCTCGATAAATATAGGCTTTATACAAATAAAAAGAGAAGACGGGACTCAATACTTATCTTTCAAAATTCATATTCGAGGTTGTTTTAATTATTATATACCAAACAAATAAATTATACCTATATCTCATATAATTCTTTTATTTTTTCAACTCTTTGGGGGGTTCAAAGCTGTAACGCACCTGGTTAAGCCACCCCCCCCCCCCAATTAATTATATCTACTAAGAATAGAGAAAGATGGTCCAGAACAAAGAATGGACGATTTATCATTTTAAGTAAAATAATTTTATATAAATTTTAAGTAAAATAATAAATTGTAAAAACCTCAGCTTCGTATTTTTCAAGAAAAAATAAATTAACACGTTCTGATATGGCCATCTACTTGACTTTACCATACACTTCTGGTTCTGGTTGAGTTTGGTCCAAGGGCCTAGATTTTCATTTTTTGACCCCCCCCCCCCCCATTTTGGGAGGATTGTTTTTGAATTTTTAGTGTTCTGAGGGCCCACTGATTATGTATACAAAATTTGGTTGAGTTTGCTCAAATGGCCTAGATTTTTATTTTTTGACTCCCCCCTAAATTTGGCGCCAGAAAAAACATATTTTCGTTATTATAGGTTCATTTTATAGTATATTTCATTTTTCTTGATTTCTTTTAGTTAAAATATTATAATTTTACATTTAACCCCCCCCCCCTCCACTCCCCTTAATTTTGGGTCGATATGCACCAAAATCTAATCAGCTCTTAATCTCATTGCACCAAAACTACGAATGAAAATTGGTTTTGATATTCACACTAGTTTTTGAGCTAGCTCGTCCACAAAATTTGGTAAGGCACAGAATAACTAATAGACTAACAGACATTTTGACAAAACAGTTATTATCTCGAAAAATATAATTTTTTCGATGTTCATTTATTAGGGCTTTTTTGTAGACCAAAATATCATGGTTTCGCCCAATTTTTTTAATCAAAATAGTTTCAGCCGCTTTTGAGATATTTCGAAAAAAAGAAGCAAAAAAAACATTTTTCCATGCACGATTACAATACTAGACCATACCCTGTATGGTGAACTAAAAAAATTACTCAAAGACGAACGAAATGGCTCAATAGCTTGAAATGAGATTTTTTTTAATTTCCACCTGTTTTCCCTGTAGAATCTAATAAAATTATATGAGATAGAAAAATATAGATAAGAGTCAGAGTTTGAGAAAATAAATGAGATATATGAAAAAATATTTTTTTTCTGTTTTATCTTTTACCTTTTAGATAATTTTTTTTTCAATATTTAATTTAATAAATAGAGAATAATTATTTTATATACACTTTTTTGGAAAATTTCTGGAAAATAAGAAATTTATTCATAAACCTTTTTATACAGATTAATTAATATTTTACACAGTTCATATACAAAGGAAACGTCGATTGTTTTTTACTGAATATTGGAATTAAGTTAACATTTTAATCCTATAATAATTTAAAAATTTAAAATTGATTCAAGTATTAAGAAATATAAATATTTACATTAGCAATTAATGATGATAATATTCAAGAAAAATAACATCTAAATGAGAACATGACCTATATATTAGAAACTAGATAATTATATAAACTAATTGATAGAGAAAGCAAATATTGTGCAAACTGGTCATAAAATGCTATGCTCCATCAATCGTTCATATAAATATTAAAAAATCTGGCGTGACTCGAACACCCCTAGTAACTAGATACCTGAACTATAATATACAGTCTCTACTTCAACTCCTAGAAATTTTAAACCATTCGAGTCTACTTTCTCAAATATACCCCTTAAGACCTTACGGTGACTTTGTGAGATTGATAGTAACCCAAAATAGGGGGAGGCGGATTTAAAAAATAAAAATTATAAAATTTTCAAAACAAGAAACCATGAAAGCAAATATTTGGCTTTGAACATTAACATATTTAAAAGAATACTTCTTAGGGGGCCCGAAATGGGGGTTTTGAAAAAATAAAATTAATGCTAGATATTAAGCTTAAGCTAAATTAAAAGTTTATTTTTGCCGAGAGTAGCAGATTTTATATAAATTGAAGGAGACAATAAAAGAGTGTGTCTTCTGCTGGAAAAATAAATTTTTTAATTTATTTATAACGAGACTATAGTTTCGAGGGCTTTGACCTCTTCATCAGTCGAAATTTATTTTTTCAGCAGAAGACACACTGGTTTTATTGTCTCCTTTAATTAAGCTTAGACCTTTGAATGAGGTATGCCAAATTTTGAATATGTTTCCTTTAAGAACTTGCGAGAATGACTCTCCAGGTGAAATTGGTAAAGACCAGAAATAGTGTAGGGGGGGGGGGGATTTCAAAAATATTAAAACGATCAAATTTACAAGCCAAAAAAAACTTTATATTTTATTTAATTTTAATGTAGAGGAGCGGGGAAGGTGTAAGAAAAACTCATATGGATGGCCACATCACCATATTTTGGTAGGTTTTCCATGATGTTGCTTAATTATTTTAAATAAATAGTTAAGTAATCGCTTTTTTTAGATATGTTGATAAAAATTTAATTTTTATGCACGATTACACTACTTTCAATAGTACGTATCAGTATGGTAAGTATAATATTATAAACAACTAATTATAATAAATAAAAGATTAACGAGTTTTTGGACAATTTTTTTTATTAATGTTAAATATCAATTTTCGTAAGACTTTTTCAAGTACTCAATTACTCAAAACATCAATCTGAAAGATTTCAATTTGCCGATGGTAATAGATTCAAACTTTCTTAGAAAATCATAAGATGGTGTCATCTATTAAATCCGATGGAATGGAATATTGGTGGCCCGGATTGCTGTTACTGGCACTCGGGTTCGTTTCCCGAGGGGGTGAAAAACAACCCTTCTGACATATCGTTGCTGATCTTACAAAACCTCGTGTCCGATTTTTGGTCAAATAAGTATTATACGTTTATACCGACCAACTTTTCACAGAGCATCTGTCTATTGAACCCTTATTATTCTATTCCAATTTAATTTCGAGCTACGGACAAATAATAAATATTGCATTGTATTTGTATGTATTGTTGTTTAAATGTTTTTTGTTTTTTTTGTTTTCTGGCAAACAATGAATTTATAGAACTTAGGAGGTTTTGTAAGATCAGCGACGATATAATTAAAAATATTCCATTCCATCGGATTTAATAGATGACACCATCTTATGATTTTCTAAGAAAATTTGAATCAATTACCATCGGCAAATTGAAATGTTTCAGATTAATGTTTTGAGTAATTGAGTACTGGAAAAAGTCCTGAAAAAGGACGAAACGTCGTACGAAAATTGATATTTAACATTAATAAAAAAAAATTGTCCAAAAACGCGTTAATCTTTTATTTATTATTATAATTTTTAAGAAAAAAATAAAAACCGACTTCAAAAAATTAAATGCAACAAATAAAATACACTAAAAGGTATAAAATAATTATTATCTTATTTAGTTACAACTAAACGACGAAATATTAACATGAAATTACTTTTTGAAGTCGGTACCAAACAAACAAACGTACTAAGTAGGATCCGTCGAGTGCGATTCATAAAAGGTAAATGTTTGGCACCAACTTCAAAAAGTAATTTCATTTTAATATTCTGTCGTTTAGTTGTAACTAAATAAGATAATAATTATTTTATACCTTTTAGTGTATTTTATTTGTTGCATTTAATTTTTTGAAGTCGGTTTTTATTTTTTCTTAAAAATTATTTTTATTTTTCTCTTTTTAATAGTGATCATATCATCAGAACTTGACCAAATTAATATGACACCATCACTAAGACACCTCCTTTCGGATAAAAAAAGAACCGGTTCATAAACAAAGAGGTCTAAACAAACCTAATAAAAAAGGTCTAATACCTATGAAAAAAAAAATGGGACCAATCGGAAGCTAGACTGGACCCAATGCAAAAATGTTTTCAAAATCGGTTGACAATTGGCGGAGATATGAGGTAACATAGGCACAAAAAAAAAAAAAATTCAGTCGAATAGAGAACCTCCTCCTTTTTTGAAGTCGGTTAAAAATGGACATCAACCAACTAAAAAATTACTATTTATGTTCTATGATATATTTAAAAAAAAATAGCTAAAATAAACCAATTTTCTAATTTCAGTAAAAGTGGTCCAAATAAAAAAATAAAATAAAGAGATTTTCGATCTAACCACTAAGGCTCTGGTGGGAAAATGTAACAAGATATTTTAATATTGAAACGCTGTAATTTGAACTCATTTGATAAGAGTTTTTATAATAAAAAATAAGCTATTGAAAAAAAATAATATTACCCCGCCTGGATTTTTAACAAAGTAACTTCCACTTGATCCTTGATATATTCTTTCTGGATAAATGCCATTGTCAATTGCCACTTCACATTGTTTGAGTAAATCCGTGAATTGGGGATCATCTAAAAAATATACTCATAAAAGAAATAATATTAATATTATAAAAAAAAAGTTTTAGGAATAAAGAAAAAAAATAGATTAATATTATAATATATGTAAAAATAAAATAAATATTTCAAATTAACTTTAGTTTAAAAAAGTAAATCAAATAGAAAATCGGCCAAAATATTTAAGTGAGTGTATGTTAGGGTTCCGTAGCTTTATTAAACTTATTTTGTTTCAATAAAAGAAAGCACTGTTTCAAGCTCTTTATTTGAAAATATATATGTTGCAGTAAAAACCCGCTTTTACTAGTAAAAACGCGTTTCGCTGAATAGCTTTATGGCAACTAGAGTTTACTGATGTTGGTTGAGTTTGGTTCATTTTTGACCTTCCGCCTCATTTTGTGTATTTATTTTCAAAAATTTTTAAACGAAAATGTCAAAAATTACATCCTCTACAACTTTGCTTCTAATTTTTGACATTTTCGTTTAAAAATTTTTGAAAATAAATACACGAAATGAGGCGGAAGGTCAAAAATGAACCAAACTCAACCAACATCAGTAAACTCTAAGTTGCCATAAAGCTATTCAGCGAAACGCGTTTTTACTAGTAAAAATAGGTTTTTACTGCAACATATATATATATATATATATATATGTTTCTTAAATGTCTTTTTTCTATACGAATAATTATTTATATTAAAAATTTCTTTTATGTCTTTTTTTAAGTCAAAAATGATCAAAATAAATAAGGTTCTTCCATTGATTTAGACCTACATACATGCTTAGGAATCTAAAAATAATTTTTTTTAACTAAAATTTGTTCAATTTTTTGCAGGAATTTTACATTTGTGTCTGAAGTTAAAAATTTTGCAAGTATGTTAAGTTTATATAAATGAATAGCTGACTCTACTTTTTCTTCAGAGCTAAACAATGACAAACAATGTTAACAACATTAAATCGGCCTTGTCCGAGAACATCAATCAATTTCAATTTTGTCCTTCTACTCACCGGGAATTCGTCAATATTTATATAATCAGTAGAGATTGTGGTGTTGGTGCAAGGTGAAACATCTTTAATAAAGATAAGAGTAAATAGATATTTTATTTAATATGGATTTACTATGAGTTAAGGATACTGGGTCACTTATTTCACATTAAAATTAAAAAATTAAAAGATATAAAAAAAATTTTCTTTTTCAATATATATATTTCGGGCTATCAACCCATCTTCAGGAAATACAGAAAGTAACTTTCTGTATTTCCTGAAGATGGGTTATGCTCGAAATATATATATTGAAAAATAAAAAAAAATTTATATCTTTTAATTTTTTAATTTTAATGTGAAATAAGTATCGTTAGTATCTAACTCATAGTAAATCCATATTAAATAAAATATCTATTTACTCTTATCTTTAATATTTATATATAAAAGAAAATTTTTTTTGGATACACCAGTCATCAGATAAAAGTATATACAAGAAATATACATATAATATATAGAAAATCATATACAGGTTCTCCAAAAGGCCAAAAGATGTAATACTTTTGCATACATTTTGCATTTCATCTTAAACGAAAAAAGACAATAATAGTCTTAAAAGTATTAGATCTTTTGGCCTTTTGCCGAACACCCTGTATATAGTTTTAAATATCATATGTATATTTCTTGTATATAGTTTTATCTGATGACTGGTGTATCCAAAAAAAATTTTTATATAAATATTGACGAATTCCCGGTGAATAGAAATACAAAATTATAATTTATTGATGTACTCGGACAAGGCCGATTTAATATTGTTAACATTATTTGTCATTGTTTAGCTCTGAGGATGGCTACAACCGAAACGTTAGCGGGAGATCATAAATAAAAATGAAATAAATAAAAGCTGCACGTCTCTTATAATTTAACCCCTTCATAAATTTATATTTAAATATAAATTCTTTCTTAATATATTTGATTTATATCGATCGTGAATTTTATTTTTGAAAAAAATCGATCTTATTTCCAAAAAACTGACATGTTCTGATGTGGTCATCCACTTGACTTTATCATGCGACCTGGCCCCTCACTTATATTTAATATTTAATAAAATTATTTATAATCATGTAGGGGAAGGGGGTTAGTTTTTGCATTTTTAGATTACACTGGGCCCACTGATTATGTATACAAAATTTGGTTGAGTTTGGTACAAGAGCCTAGATTTTCATTTTGCCCCCCCCCCCCCCCCCCCACACACACACACTCATTTTGGGCGGTTGGTTTTTGCATTTTTAGATTACTGTGGGCCCAATGATTATGTATATAACATTTGGTTGAGTTTGGTACAAGGGCTTAGATTTTCATTTTTTGAACCATCCCCCCCCCCAATTTTGGAGGGTTAGTTTTTGCATTTTTAGACTTTTGGGGTCCTACTGATTATGTATACAAAATTTGGTTGAGTTTGGTAAATGGTCAAAATTTTCATTTTTTTGATCCTCCACCCCCATTTTGGGCGGTTAGTTTTTGCATTTTTAGACTGATGACGACTGATGTATTCAACATTTGGCTGAGTTTGCTCAAATGGCCTAGATTTTTAATTTTTAACCCCCCCCCTCCACTCCCCTTAATTTTGGTCGATATGCACCAAAATCTAATCAGCTCATAATCTCAATGGACCAAAACTACGTGTGAAATTTGGTTTCGATATTTACACTAGTTTTTGAGCTAGCTCGTCCACAAAATTTGGTAATGCACAGACTAACGGACAAACAGACAACCAGACAGACTAAGGGCCGGTTGTATGTCGCAAAGTAAATGCTTTTTACCACTAACCAAGGGTAGATGGTAAATGGAAGGAAGGATGGCCAATCAGATGACAGGCACTGAAAGTTCCTGTCATCTGATTGGCCATCCCAGCCCTCCATTTACCATCTACTCTTGGTTAGTGGTAAAAAGCATTTACTTTGCGACATACAACCGGCCCTAACAGTCATTTTGACAAAACAATTATTATCTCGAAAAATATAATTTTTTCGATGTTCACTTATTAGAGCTTTTTTTGTAGAGCGAAATTCCATGGTTTCGCTCAATTTTTTTAATCAAAATAAATTCAGCCGTTTTTTAAATATTTCGAAAAAAAGCAAAAAAAACACTTTTTTCATGCCCGATTACAATACTTGACCATACCCCATATGTAAAGTAAAAAACCTTCGGGTTAATTATTTTAGTTAATTTTTTTCATTTTTAAATATGAGAATCTAGGGCTCTAGGAATCACTTTTTAAATAAGTCAGCTATCCAGTTTATTTAATATTGCAATTTTCTCAAAATATAACATGTTTTGATGATATGGTTTGTCAATCAAGTCCAATTGAATTAATACAATTCTGCAGTAGACCTACGGAACCCTAAAAACAATTTGGAATAAATTTCTTAAACAGAAAAAAAATTGATAAAAAAGCAGTTTCTTTAAAAAAAACTTGACTTTGGTATGGATAAATCATTTTCTAAATCAATATTATTTATTTACTAACGGCAAAAGCAAAAGTCCACCCTTTATCTCAAAGTCAAAACAATCAAGTTTAATTATGTTTACCAATTTTTTTTATTTTTATTTTAACTATATTAAATAATTGAAAATTTTTTTAAAAATAATGGAAAAATTTCATTTAAACTAATTTTTTTTTGAAATAATATTCTCAATCAATATTTTATTCTATTATAATAGAATAGGTATAGATATAAATATATATAATATTTACCCCGAATGTGTTCAAAGCCTGAAATGTAATATTCTTCGATCATGCTTATATAATAAGTTGTTAGGTGAGTTCTTTAAGTTACTGAGAAAAATTACAAACATTTATATACATATACATATAACATAACAAAACATATATATTGTATTACAATAAAAACAATGAGATATAAAAGATTTGACTATAAAAATTTAATTAAATATTTCTGAAAAAAAAAAATATATATTATATTTGTCGAAAATAGTCAATTGGAATTATATAATGAAAAGGCTGAATTTGTTTATCAAGAGACTAAGTTTCAATTTAGCTATAGAGTGACTATAGATGTCGTGACGTTAAGGTCACGAAAATAAAAGAAATGCGAGCTCAACAGCCTGGGTAATGTTGCCGTTTAGGGCCAGTTGTATTTTGGTTGGTAAAGTCTTTGTAAAAGTTGACAAAGGGTAAAACAAGGGGTGATCCGCGATTGGAAGTAGGTGTACATCTCTTTGGAAGTATTTTGGAAGTACTTGGAAATATTTGGAAGTACTTGGAAATATTTGAAAGCGCTTGGAAATATTTGGAAGTACTTGGAAACATTTGGAAGTACTTGGAAATATTTGGAATTACTTGGAAATATTTGGAAGTACTTGGAAATATTTGGAATTACTTGGAAATATTTGGAAGTACTTGGAAATATTTGTAAGTACTTGGAAATATTTGGAATTATTTGGAAATATTTGGAAGTACAAGTGGAAGTAGGTGTACAGCATATTAGGTCGCGTTTCACCCTTCGGGGTAAAACCTTAGAATTCACCTTATGCCCGGCCGTATGGCCAATCAGATGGAAGTGGGTGTCATCTGATTGGTCATCCAGCCGGGCAAAATGTGAATTCTAAGGTTTTACCCTTTGTCAGCTTTTACAAAGATTTTACCAACTGACATACAACTGGCCCTTAATGGTGGAGGGGGAAGCAAACCCGTTTAGTTGACAGATCAGTTAGGGTTCGTCTCAAACTCTACCCTCTCTCAACCTGAAAACGGCAACAGAGGTACCGATATTGAGCGGGTCATTGCTTCTATTTTAGTGACACCTAATAGGGGTTCATTGGTAAATAGTCAAAGGGTCCTCCACGCCCCTAGTTCTGATGGTAAGGACTTTAAAAATAGAGTTCGAAAATTTGGGTTTATTTATCAATTTGATGATCAAGGCTTTTTTTATATTTGCTATGCGTGATGGTGTTACAGCAAGAATGAGGAATAATTTTAAGTCAAGATTGAGTCTCGAATCTTAGAATGAGGGTAGAGAAATTTTAGTGTTGGATTCAAAAGTAAGAACATGTGAAGGGACGGGTCTTAGTATAGGACTGAAAAGAATTATTATAGGAGGGTTATATGTTAATACTAGGGCTCGGATTTCGCCCTATTTGCCTTTTTTTATTTATGGCTTAAAATTTAGGCCAATATGATATTCATTAAATTCTGAATAAAATAAGAGGCATTTGTTAATGCCTATAATGCCTATTTTGCCCTATACTGGGTGTTAGTGCCTATTTCATCTATTAAATGCCTTTTTTAGAGTCTATTTTAACTAAATTTGGTAATTTCCATTTTTTACCATACATTTTCTAAATTTAAAAGTTTTTTTGGATTATTAAGAAAATATTCAGAAAAAATTATTAAAAGGTGGAGTACCTGCATCCAAGCAGCTTATTATTATGCTCACCATTTGGATGAAATTCAAAAAATAATAATATTGCTATATCTTCTATTACTCTTGATTTAGCATAATATGAAGTTTAATTTTAACAATCCTACCTGTAACCATTACCATTAGAAGCAAGAAATCTATCTTTTGATAGAGTCCATAAAAATATTACAGAAATTTCAATAAAATATTTAAAAAGCAAGCATCTGGTCCTATTGCCTTCAATCTCAATCAAAAAAATGGACAAAATACTGAAGCGGAATCCTGGTTGGACAATAATGGAAAGAATAGCCAAGAATTTAGGAGGGTTTATTTAGTACGACTTATTTGAAACTAAGTGCCTTTTTTTTTTTTTTTAAAGGGAGAAGTTTTTTTTTCCCCTTCCTGGCTTTTGGTCAGAACCATTTAGCCAATCACATTCTTTGTATTATTTTATAATTTTGAATATTTACACTAGCCCTTAGTACAAATCTCTGAAGAGCCATCACAACTTTTTCACTGCACTCACACAAGGACAAAAGATAATCACTATTTATTGGCAATTTTACACTTTCGTTGATTTCACTGTATAGCAATTGTGTCCACTTTTTGTTTAGCTCACATTCAAGCAGCACATGATTGAGCCCTTCACTGGTAAGAAATTAAGTGCCTATTTTTACTTAAAATGCCTTTTTAAGTGCCTATTTTAGTTGTTTTTAGTGCTTAGTTGCCTGCCTATTTTAAAGATTTTTAGTGGCTATAAATCCGAGCCCTAGTTATTACTGATAGAAACAAAAGAGAAAAAAAGCTGGGACCCTAGATAGGTTTTAGAAAAATTATCCAATCATAGTCAGTGGATAATAATTTAATTATAATTAAATTTTAAAAATGAAATAATCTGTCACTACTAGTTTATCTAAAATAATTTAATTTGGAATAAAAATATAGAAAGAAATGATAACATATTGAAAAATTATCCTTCGTATTATTGAAATATTATATGAATATAAATATAAAAATTATCAGTGTTTAAAAGAAGATAAGGATAATGGTTTTAAATGAAAAGAATAAAATTTTTTTACGAAAATGTCATTGATTTCAATCTAGTTATTAATTATAATAGAAACAGAGAAAGGAACCGGTAATAGAGAGGGTGTTCAAGAGTTATTATTATTCATTTGGTGATTTGAATAATAAATCAAACATTTTCCTTAAAAATAATTCGTGGATTGTTAGGACTATATTAGGGTGATTCATTTCTTCAAAAGTTTTTTTTTTAGGTGCTCAAGCAAAATAACAATCTGCATATAGAAAAAAATTCTCACCAAAGATGAGCTCTTAATTCCAATAATAAGTACTTACTATTTTAATTTGATTTTTTTCCATTTAAAATGCATGTATTTTTTTTTTCAAATTTTTAATGCTTAGCCACATTTCATGATATTGAAAAAAGAGTTGTTGTATCTTGTAGGGGATTCCATGATCTTCAAAATTGCTTTTGGGTTTTTTTATATAGCTCGTGCTGGGTCACCAGTAAGAGCTGTCGAAGTACATTTTGAGGAAAATTGTGATATTTTTTTTTATTTTTTAGAACGAACTGATAAAAACTGGGGGGGGGAAATTGGTATGTATTTAAAGGAAATTTTATCCTCTTCAAAAAAGGTCCTTAGTCCCAAGTTGCTCCGACCAATAGTTTATGAGTTACAGCAAGAAACTGATAAAAAAATGGCAAATAATGGTATTTAAATTTAACTTTTCGATTGATCATCATCATTTTGAACATAAAAAAAAAACCGAAAGCAATTTTGAAGAGCATGGAATCCCCTACAAGATACAACAACTCGTTTTTCAATATCGTGAAATGTGGGTGGCTGAGCATTAGAAATTTGAAAAAAAAATTTAATTTACATCTATTTTAAATTTAAAAAAATTAAATTAAACTAGTAAGTACTTAATATTGGAATTAAGAGCTCATCTTTGGTGAGAATTTTTTTTTCTATATTCAGATTGATATTTGGCTTGAGCACCTAAAAAAAACTTTTGCAGAAATGAATCACCCTAACTCATATATAAAAAATAATTCAATTAGTGAACACATGAATGACTCACGAAAAAAAATCGAAATACATAGAAAATAGTGTAAGATTAAGAGAAAAGTATTCCTGAAGATTAAAGCACTTGAAATATAAGGAAAAAAGTGAGATAATTGTAATAATGTACATAATCAAAGTCCAAAAAGTAAAAATCAAAACATTTAATAAGTTCTTAGGCTAGGCACACACAGTCGATTTTCAGTCGATCCAACAATTTAGTTGGGTTGGTTTGAAATCGTGATGAATTATCAATTTATAACTAACTCTAATTAACTAACTAAGCTCGATTTTTTTATTATAAGTGTTCATCGATCGATTTTGATTAAATAATCGAGTTGATCTGCAGTTGTGTTGTGATGTATGCACCTACATTAAACTATATTTATGTCCATCAACTAAATCAGTGTTCCACAAACTTTTTATGTTCAAGGTACACCTACCAAATCAAGAAATTTTAGAGATACACTAAAGAAAAATACAATGTTTATTTAATTTTATTTATTATTATAATCAATATAATAGGAAAAGGTGTTTAATGAGAAATGTGAGCCTGCTTAATTGAGCACAGGCGATCAAAATTTGGAGGAATCGTTGATAAGGCTGCTCGCAAGTCTCAGCTATGTGTAGGTGCATTATCTTAACAAAACTTGCCATTTTTCCGCGGCACGCCATCTAATGAACACGGTATACCAGTGTGCCGCGGCACACACTTTGAGGAACACTGAACTAAACTATCGCTCGAGTGAAAATCGACTGTGTGTGTGCCTAGCCTTAATGAGAAATAAAAAATATAAAATGTCATGGTAATTTAGAATTGGTTGTATTTTATTGCCACCTCTCTCCTCTTATATGAACTTAGAATAATAGAGACACGTCTTTATTTGATTAAAATTCAAGGTTTTTATCGACAATAGAAGCTATATATAGTAAGATTTAGATTCAAATCGGCAGGTCAAAAGTTACCCTTTGCATCAGGTGCTTAGAGATTTTTGACGTAGAATACGTCTTAAGATACGTTTTCCTCTGTGCGACTATCACGATGATCGTTCAACAATAATCGTGCAACGGTAATTGTTGAGCACTATTTCTTAGTATTTCTTATGGACCACTGCTCGAAGCCCTTAAAAAACTTAGTAAATTGGATTGTACTTTCTGAGATTTGGCTCGTGATTCCGGCTTCTTTCCTTCTACTCTGTTCTTTTTCACGATGGAGGGGACATCCCATACAGACCTTTAGGGGATGTACCTTCTGGTGTATCTCCTTCTCACATCAATATCATTAAAAAAAAAAAAAAAATGGAGCTGTTATCCTTCGAGCGACTGGAAGTAGAGCCGTTAATGACGATCGTTCGTCTGGAATAGTCGTTCAGGGAAAGGGTGAATATAATCGTCAGTCGCTAACGTTTATTTGTAGAGAGAAGACCTAGTGTACCACGGCTTCTACATTTTCCGAAGCGGATGATGAAAGTGGCGAATCATCCTTCACTGTGGCAGCTATCACATTTTTTTGACGAAAGCGCACCACAAAATGAACAAAATCTTAATAAAATCAATAACTATATTACACAACATTGTGTAATTCGTATGCAAAGTAAACAAAGAATTTTGTTCTTTCATTCAGATCATTGGTGAAATTTAATTTGATTATTTATATTTTTTTACATCAATTAAATTCAGATCAATGGTTTTTCGGATAGAAGTTTGACAGATGAAAAAAAACAATATGTAATTAATTTCGGTGGGTTCTATTAACTTGGCGATCTTGCCAGCCTACTCTCCCATCGGTGCTGAAATATACCTACAACAAACGAGTCTCTTACTTCAAATCGCTCAAAATTAGCGTTTCGGAGAACTTTTTGTCGTCTTCGCGCAGATGGGCAGTAACTAATTTTTGATACAGTCCCTCTTCATTTTTGAGCTCAAACATAGGGTGTTTTTTGGCTCTTTTCATCCCATACGTATAAAGAAGTATTTCGTCGTCTTCCATCTCTTCAATCAAAAGATATTTGAGTAATAATCTTTTACCTCTACTCAAATTTAAACTCATTTTGTTCAATTTAAGACGATGTGACTGCGAATGAAAACAAACAACTAATAAAAAATCAATAAACTGCACACGTTCCGAGCAAAATTGGTAACCAACGATGATCGTTCAATAATAATCATTGTACGATCATCGTGATAGTCGTACCGAGCAAAACGTAGCTTTAGCCCGCAACGAGTATGGGCAGATGGGCACTTATTCCAAGATTCGTGATGAGACAGAAAATGACAGAATCCCAAAAACTCTTCCTGTAACAAACATCTACCCCCCCCCCCTTACAAAAAATCTAGTCCCGAAAAAATTTCTGAATTTTTCTCAATTATAATCCCATATGGGTGGTTATTTAAAAGGGTTTACAAATGTAATGTAATGTAATGTTCCCAAATATAAGTAAGATTTCCATTCCCCTAATAATTTCTACTTTAGTAATGGAAATACATTTGTTTATTTTTATTATAGAATAGGGCTGTCAATGTCAAGTGTCAAATTAGAATATTATTGATTGTAATTTATTTGTTTATAAACAGATCAATATGCAATTATGATTAAGTAGTGTAAACATTTTGTTGCTGAATTTTGTCATTTTTGTTTTTCATGATTAATTAAATTAAACTTTTAGGACCAAAAATTCTGAATAGGGAAATTAATTTTAATAAAATAAATATATAAAAAAGTAGATAATGAAACAAAGGTTATATAATAATTTAATTTACCAAAAAAGCCTCATACGTCATATCCAATAAAATTTAAATAATGAAAATACACTGAAATAATTGAAAAGAAAGAATATTAAAAATCATTAAATATTGATATTTCAAACTATATTTTAGTATTCTTTGGAATTTGGACTATAACGAGGTTTCAATTGTTAAACTAACAACATTTTTCTATCGTTATTGACGCTTTATCGGGTCTTAATAACATGAATAATATATTATTTTTATTGGGAATTCAAAGATGCGTCTATTACAAGGGTCAGGAGGACGAAAATTGGGATTGATAAATATTTTTTCATCAATCATGAGATTTTTTTAAATCAGCAAAAACTTTTCATGACAGATAAGGTTTAAATATGGAAAGGTTGTTCACTAACGGGCTTTGTTCTTTATCCAAGCTTGATGTCGGAGAATAGTTGAGCTAATTGAAATTTTAAGTAATTAAATGTTAAATGAGAATGACAAGTAGGGAGAAATGATGGAAAATAAACCTGGGAAATTGTTGTATTGTATGTCGATCTCCAAGATTCACGATGAGACAGAAAATGACAGAATCCCAGACTCTTCCTGTAACAAACATCTAAAACCAGCCCTTAGAAAAAATAATATTCTGAATACGGCAATTTTTCTCATTTATAATCCCATCTGGGTGGTTATTTAAAAGGGTTTATAAGATTTCCATTCCCCTAATAATTTTCGTTTTAGTAATGGAAATACATTTGTTTATTTTTACTTTATTTTTATAGAATAGGGCTGTCAATGTCAAGTGTCAAATTAGAATATTATTGATTGTAATTTATTTGTTTATAAACAGATCAATAAGCAATAATGATTAATTAGTGTAAACATTTTGTTGCTGATTTTTGTCATTTTAGTTTTTCATGATTAATTAAATTAAACTTCTTCTGAATAGGGAAATTAATTTTAATGAAATAAATATATAAAAAAACAAAAAGTAGATAATGAAACAAAGGTTATATAGTAATTTAATTTACCAAAAAAAACCTCATACGTCATAACCAATAAAATTTAAATAGCGAAAATACATTGAAATAATTGAAAAGAAAGAATATTAAAAATCAAACTATACTTTAGTATTCTTTGGAATTTGGACTATAATGAGGTTTTAATTGTTAAACTAACAATATTTATTGACGCTTTACCAGGTCTTAATAATATATTGTTTTTATTTCATTTATATTCAAAGATGAGTCTATTACAAGGGTCAGGAGGACGAAAATTGAGATTGATAAATATTTTTTCATCAATCATGAGATTTTTTTTTAAATCAGCAAAAACTTATCATGACAGATAAGGTTTAAATATGGAGAGGTTGTTCACTAACAGCAGGCTTTGTTCTTTTATCCAAGCTTGATGTCGGAGAATAGTTAAGATAATTGAAATTTTAATTAATTAAATGTTAAATGAGTATGACAAGTAGGGAGATTATGATGGAAAATAAACCTGGGAAATTGTTGTATTGTATGTCGATCTCCATCCGCCCAAGAAGCGGCTGGTTCTCGCGGTTTCCACGTGGCGAATCAATGTTGGCGGCGATGGGGGGCGCAAAGCCGACCTCAGGTAGCAAGGCGACCTCGACGTCGGAAATTCCGGATGACAGCGAAGAAGCCGATTGGCGTGACTTATCGTCGACGAGCAGGGGGCCGGGAACGGAAGGCGGCGCCGGCGGCGGCTCCTCACTCATTGAGCCCGAAGAGGGTCATGCGCCAGGATACAGGGCCGGCCGATGGGTGACCAATGTGCGGCGATGCAGCTAGAGAAGGAGGAACAAGTCGGAAGGAAAACCACCTGGTCCAAAAAACTCTCTCAGAAGGCAAAAAGGAATGAACAACAGCTGGAGATTGAACTGTCACGTTGTTGCCAACATTGACTTCTCAAAAAAAAAAAAAAAAAAAAAAAACAATTACTCACAAAAAAACATCAACAAAAACATTATTTTTCTAATTATAAATCTAAAATCATTCTAGAAAATCGCGATTTTGAATATATCAATAAAAAATCTAATACAGTATATATATTTAGGGATTTTGTTTTAGGAGCGGAATATTTCAAATTCAGATTATATAAAACAGACAATAAGGATTCATAATTCATAACATAGATAAAAGATTCATAAGCCCAAAACTTTTTGCTGTTTATGTACCACTACTAGCCAATTCCATGCTCGTTTGACAAATCTGGCAACATTGTCCGAGCTTAAATATTTTTATCATAGAAATGACATAAAATACATTATAAAGGCAGATTTATAAAACAAAAAGTTATTAATAAGTTGTTCCGACAAGGGTGAAGCGAAAAAACGTCAAAAATGTACTAAAGTTAACCCACTTTTTAAGTTAAATATATGCGTTGGTGCCAGCTTGTTTTTAGTGTAAATTTTTTATTTATTCAAAACAATGCTCTGGGGTGGCTAGCTCGTAGAGCAGAAACTGAAAAAATACACAATATATAGTAATATTAAAATGAGCAAGACTCTCCCAACCCAGCGAGCAACCCAAAGTCAGCTCAAGCAAGCGAATCAACCAGAGACACACTACTCCAACCCCCCCCCCCCTCCGAGAAGATGCAGCCCGAGTGAGCGATGAAAAGATGATTTTGAAAGTGATGAACGGATATGTAATGGCAATGTATTCCTCAACCGAGCCGAGCTGACGACAAAAGATCTGTTGGCGATCTCAGTAGGATGAGTTGGAATGTGGATTAGTCTGCCGTCAGCTCTTAATACCCGATTATGGATGGATGATCTGAATGTGAACATGCTGAATATGTATTCGGGCTGAAATGTGGTGAATAGTTTGAAAATGAGCCTGCCAAGCACTTAGAGACGCCTCCGGGAAGCCCTAAGCCAGCCAAGCCGATCGTAATAAGGTGTAATACGCGCATATGCCTCGGGACAATTCATCGCAACATCAAGCCGGACCGCACAGACCCCCACACACAAGACAACAATAATCAAATAATGGCATGATCAATGAATTTACCAGGTACGCGCGAGTAGTCATTATACATTTTTCATTATTTATTCATTATTATCTCTGAAATTGTGTTGTAATTATGAATTACAATTTTCTTAAAAAATGTATTAGTTATTGTTTAATGTTGGTTTAGTTTTTTATAACAATGGTAAGAAGAGTTTCTTAATTATAATTAAATATGTTTGTAAACTTTCCGATATCCCGTATAGTGCAATGTATAAGAGTCTGAAAAACTCTATCTTTGGAATTTAATATCTCCGGAACTATATTGTTCAAAAATTAATAAAGTTGTTCTAGGGAAATAAGGACAATAGATTATAATGTTTTATTTTTTGCCAACGTTTCGTTGACTTTCATCTTAGGGCTCAAATAAATTAACTTCCTTGGATATTTGTCATTTTATCAATATTCCTTCTTAGCAAACAGTAGATGATCTGTCTGATGACTGTCCTGATATGTTTGCTAAGAAGAAATATTGATAAAATGACAAATATCAAGAAAGTTAATTTATTTGAGCCCTGAGGAAGTCAACAAAGTTGACGAAACGTTGGCAAAAATTAAAAATTATTTGCATAAGCTATTGTCCTTATTTCCCTACAACAACTTTATTAGGCAGATGACAGCACCCTACATAACGCCCCTGCATCGCATAAAAACCGTGCAGACATTGCCTCTTCCATTAATTTAGACTTATGCAAACTTAAAAACTGGGGATCCCAAAACTTAGTTAACTTCAATGCAGGGAAAACTCAGTGTTGCCTTATTTCTAGGCGCGTCGACAGAAACCTCCCAAACATATCATTCGACTCAAACTCACTAGAATTCAGGGATAAAATTTCAATGCTAGGCGTAACTCTAGGGTCTGACCTTTCATGGAATGACCATATCTCAACCACTGCTAAAGCTGCAGCGCGAAGCTTGGTCTTCTATTTAGGTCTAAACGCTGTTATACTCCCAGTCAACTTCTTATACTGTATAAGGCTCAAATTCGTCCCTGTCTCGAATATGGCTCTCATCTGTGGAGGGGTGCCTCCAAGCATTCTCTTGCTACACTGGATGCAATTCAGAAGCGAGCAATTAAACTAATAGGAGACCCGACTCTAACCAACTCACTCGACTCCCTGGCTCACCGAAGAACCGTTTCTGCCCTTTCCCTGTACTACAGATACTATCACGGTGTCTGTTCAATCGAGCTGAAATCAATTATCCCCCCTAATGCCCTCTTTACAAGAAACACGCGTTTTTTTAACGCTCAGCACCCCTTCGCTGTCAAATTGGATAAAAGTCGAACAAGCGCTTTCGCCAACTATTTTATCCCTATGACCTCCAGAGACTGGAACTCGCTCCCAGCCACCATCTTTCCCGCGACTTATAACCTTCAGCTATTTAAGATCCGTATCCACAGATACCTTCGACCTCCGCCCAACCCATAAAATTCTTTCTTCTTCTTTTCACGATGGAGGGGCCAACCCAGGCCTTTAGGGGTTGCACCTTTTTGGTGTAACTCCTTCTCTCATCATTATCATAAAAAAAAAATAATAATAATTTAATCGATGGACATAAATAATCAAAATAATTGTTCATAAATTTCTTTTTGCCACCAATCAATGCAGAAGTATTTAAAAAATAATATGTCTAAATTTCAAAAAAATCTTAAGAAAACGCATATGGTGAAGCAACTACCTTAAGGAAAAAGTGAAAACTTTTTCAATAATAGTTATTATTAGGTTAAAGTGATAATGAGGTGATTGATCAAAATATAACTCCACTTTACCAGCTGACAAGTGATAATGATGGTTTGAGGTATTTTATAAATGTTAAAGTAAACAATTTTCCATTGAAATATCTTGTAGATACCGGCGCTACCTCCTCAGTAATAGGCCAACAAACGTATGATACTCTGGGCAGGGCCGCGCCGACTAAAGGGCGAATGTGTGCAAAACATTCGCGGCCAAGTCAAAGGGTTGCAATTCAGCTAGACTAACCGCCTATCTTGAGTCTAACTGAGTGATTCTCAACCTTTTTAAAGCTGCCCCCCCCCCCCCAAGGGGCAGAAAATTTTAGTTTGCACACGGGCGGCCGAATGGCTTGGCGCTGCTCTGACTCTGGGATCCCCTAATCTTTATCCAGCCGTATCTCAAATCAAGGCTCTTTGTGATATCAAGCTACCTGTTAAAGGATGGCTTCCATGCACTGTTCAACTTGGTTCAAAATTCGGGCAGTTGCGGCTTTTAGTGGTTGATGATTCACCGGAAGCAGTAAATATTTTTGGTATGTCAGTGTAGTGGTTTAAATCTTTTGATTTCGCTATAGCCGAAGGAGCAGTTTTGAACTAATGCTATTGAAATAAAACCTGCAGATGTAAATTATAATAAAACCTTAATTAATGACCTATGCACTCGTGTTAAGCAACTTTAAAAAATAGTTTAGGTACCTGTACATCATTCAAGGCAAAGCTGCATTTGAAAGCAGGTGGACAGCAGCACAGCCTAGATTCTTCAAACCTCGGCTGGTTCCATTTTTACAACAAGAGGCAGTAAGAACTGAATTATGCCGACTAGAAAAGGCTGGAATTATTAAACCTGTAAAAATTAGTGATTGGGCATTGTTTAAACCTTCTGGTGCTTTAAGAATTTGTGGAGATTTCAAGGTTACAATCAATCCAGAATTACAAATCGAACAGCCGGTACACAACCAACATGGGAATCAAAAACTACTGAATAATATTCATAAAGAAAAGAATAGAGAAATATGGACAAGAATATGATGCGGAACAATTAATAAACCGCCCGATCATTCTGACTGTCAGTCAGATTGAATCATTCCAAATGTCAATCGTTATTTTAATCTTGCAGAACCCTACACGATCATTCCGACTGACAGTCAGATTGAAACCACTTATATCTTAACTTTTAATGCGGTTCAATTCCCTTCGAAAATTTGAACGCAGTGTTCAACTTTTTGGATACGTCCGCTTATTCCTACGTCTGGGTTTAATTCTTTCAAAATTTCCAAGAGTTGAGCCACTGCAACTTTACTTTTGTTCTCGTTCATGTAAGATGTGTGTCTTTTATTCCACAGCTCTGGTAAAGTTTCATACGTTTCTATGAATGAATTAATAGTAATTCTATCAACATAGTTTACGTTTTTGAGATATTTTGAAAATATGTACTACTTCTTTCATGCACTATTACAATACTTCATTATAGCCAAGCTCCCTAGCTTACTAAAGTGAAGATACTTTGTTACAAATCAAATTAAATCTTAATTGCTGTATATTGCTCTAATCTGTATACGCTGGTGCGGCTCATTTTAGAAAAAAAGAAAAACGAAGTCCGATAAGAGCTAGGCAGCCATTGTACTGAAGAAATGCGAGAGCGGTTCCAGTACAATGGGCAAGATAAAGAGGAGAGTTTTTTAGTCGGTAGGAATCCGACACTACTCGGTTCGGATCCGGGTGTCTATGTAAGATTTTCCCTCCTCTATAAAAAAAAAAAAAAAAAAAATCTTAATTGCTGTTGTGTTTTCGCAATTGATGATTTAAGAGATTCATATGGACTATTTATAAATTGTAAATAATTATATATACTGCTTATATTTATACCTATTTACCTTATATTTTGTCTTATAAGATCCCTTTCTCAATTATCTTATATTTTGTCTTATAAGATCCCTTTCTCATTTATATAATTCTGTTGAAGTGTGTCTAAATTATTTCTAAGTTTTTACCTAATCATTTATTATTGATCTTTGTTTTCTAATTGTATTATGTTAATGTTATTATTATTATCTTTTCCCTTTGCATTATTGTTTTTGTCATTTTTACTTTACTTTTATTTTATTTATTTTCCTTCTTTTTTCTCCATTACTTTTGATATATATACATTTAAGAATTTTATCAAAAATGGTGTGACTGTCCGTTAAATAAATAAATAAATATAGTAAAGTAATTGTTATTAGATGATACCAAATTTATAACATATTTAATTTAATTGAGTGGATATTGATGAGGCAGTCCAAAAAACGAAGAAAATAATTTAGACTATCTTTTTATTGATAAACCGACCTTTCGGAGGCTATTCTGCCAGTGAAGGAAATCCAATGCGACTCTGTCTCCTCTTTCAGTGGCAGTAACAATAATATATTTACTTATATAGTAGTAGTGACAGTAACAATAATATAACTCTGTCTCCTCTTTCAGTGGCAGTAACAATAATATATTTACTATATAGTAGTAGTGGCAGTAACAATAATATATTTATATAGTATTGTTACTGCCACTGAAAGAGGACAGAGAGTCGCATTGGATTTCCTTCACTGACTTTTCAAAACCCTGAAGAAGGAGGGGAGGTTTATGAATAAATAATATTATGATTTATGAATAAATAAAAATAAAAAGATAGTATAAATTATCTTCTTCGTTTTTTGGACTGCCTCATCAATATCCACTCTATTTCACTTATCAGTCTGTCTCCAAAAATTACTCCAATCTTATTTAATTTAATATTTCGAATCATAATAGCCCTTGAACGATTGAATAAGCTGAAATCTGGCATGTAAGCTTGGATTAATATGAATCACATTTGTGCAAACAGTTTCAGCTCTAGCTCTAAACGTTCGTCAACAAAAAATAGCCAAATCAACAAGCTTGTAGAGAGCAAAAAATATTACTTTTTCAATTCTTTATTAAAAATCCATTTATATTATAATTTAAATTCCAGTTTTTGTTTTTTACTTTCACATTCATATTCTAGTGCCTCGAGCGATGCTCGGTAACTTTTTCCCTCTAAATTGCTTAAGTTTCAAATTTCAAGGCTCTACTACTTACCGAAGACGATATATGAATGATTAAAATATTTATTTTACGACATGACTAATTTACACTCCCTTCCTTTATTTCAATCGGATTAAAATCTATACACGACTAATAAATAACTCATGACACTTGATAAGTATACCAATTTTTAAAAAAATCGTTAGTGCCGTATTCCGATTTCAAGCAAAAGCTTGCTGTACATCTTCTAGCGTCTAGCCTATATCGAGCTTAAGTTTCGAATTTCGTAGCTCTGAGATTTAAGGTTGCGAAATGCAGGGGGGTACTTACTTACGTACGTAAACATCAACATCCGGTACTTCTATTTTAGCCAAAATCTTTTTGTACTTCTTGTAGGCTCTAGATAGTTTAAGTTTCAAATTTCAAGACTGCGAGACATGAACGATTAAAATATTTATTTTTCGACATGACTAATTTACACTCCCTTCCTTTATTTCAATCGGATTCAAATTTATACACCACCAATAACTCGTGAGACTTGATAAGTACACCAATTTTTAGCAGAAATCGTTAGAGCCGTTTTCGAGAAACCGATATATATATATATATATATATATATATGTATATATATATAGTACCTCGCCACCGAGCGATGCTCGGTAATCTTTTCCTTCCGTTAAAAGCTATATATTAATCCCCGACCCCCTCCCCTCGCCTCCGGACCCTCACGGCTTCACCCCACATCCACCCCCACCCCAATCATATATTTATATATATGTATATGTATATACATATATAATTATACATATTTATGTGGAAAATTATTTCAATGAATTTTATAATTTCTGTTTAAGATCATATGTTTGGCAAATGTGTATCTGGGTTCCTGCCCTTGAACGGGGGAGGCCGCCCTCTTTCTTCTAAGCCGTGTATTGTCTCTAAGACCTTTCTATTCATGCTAAAAGCATGTAATATATAGTAAGACAAGTTGTTTTGACGAACAAGTGCATCCGTGTAAATAAGTTTGCCGATTGACAGTGCAAATGGCCAATCTCCCCCACCACTTATATGCACATGTGAATGGGAGTCAGTTGAAAAAGAGACTCGCTAGATGGTTGTTGAATCGTGTTGATTTGAGTTGATCATTACAAAGTATTAATTAATGATGATGTTTCAAGATGATTTACCTCTAGAAATCTGTAAACCCCCCTTTTTGTAAATAAATACTTTTACTTATAAATACGTGTGTTATTTAAGACCTCTATGAGCTAATAAAGTGGAAATTTCCCCTATATTTATTTATTTATTTATTTATATTTATATATATAAGAATTGCTCATTTAATTTATACTCTATTTTTTATTTACATTGTAGATTTTCCTGGAAATCCTCTCCCGTTTTTCGACCATTTTCTTTCTAATCAAAGGAGAAATTTCTTGTTCCGTGGTGGGGAGATGCAAAGAGGAGAAGAGATGTTCGGAGACAAGGACGCTCGATTGGGATTTCGGAATCCGCCAGTAACACCGCGAACAGCCAAGTACTTCAACTGCTACTGCTACTGCAACTGCAACTCAGTCAGACCCGGACAGCAAGTGCTCTCTGTAAGTTAGTATTATTTTAGCGAGACTTCAACTCGTTATCAATTAATATTTAACCCTTACTTTAAATAGAACAATCTTAATATCATCTATCTATTATAATAGTACACTTTATAATATAAAAAAATTATTTTTCTTTTTTTATGTATTAAAAAAAAAATAATTAAAATAATTATTTCTTATTCAAGTTTTATAATATAAAAAATGTCGGGATTTCCCTTCAAGCAGTTTCTTTTTAAATCAACATGTTTTTTTCTGTGAAGAATTTGGTTTCTCTTGTAATATTAATACACAGAAAGGTCAAACATAGATCTTCATGGTCATCTTGATAAAACAATTAATTTTCAATGATGGGGTATTTTCAAAATGACGTTTGGATTTACTCATCACTCGGGGATGTCAAATTTAAGACATTAAATAATTATTTAATACAAATAATTAATTGTTAGTGGGATGTTTTTTAATATACCGGGTGAGTGTTTTATCTTGAGACAGTCTTATAACTCAAAAACAGTGCAGTATAAGAAAAAAGTTTCAAATAAAAGTTTATTTATATCAAGGGGGAAACTAAACTACGCTATTGTTTGTCGACCTAGAACAAGCTTTCAAGGGTATTTCAAGGTCAAGTTCTGTTTTTTAAATGGAAACCTATTTTTTTCTTTATATAGCCTAAATCTATAAAAAAAAAACTGAACAACTTTCATAAGAACTATTTTTTTACACGACATCAAATAAAAAAAAATATTAAATCAATTAGATCTCAAAAAACTCCAAATAATAATTATTTTTAACAATTATTCAATTTAATTATCAAATAATAATTATAAACACTTATTTTTTCATTCTTGTGACTTTTCAATTTAATAATTAAATATTTGATTTTTTGAGATCTAATTGATTCATGTATTTTGTTTATTTGATGTCGTTTAAAAAATAGTACTTATGAAAGTTCAGTTTTTTTTTATAGATTTAGGCTTTGTAAAGAAAAATATAAGTTTCTATTTAAAAAACAGAACTTGACGTTGAAATACCCTTGAAGGCTTGTTCTAGGTCGACAAACAATATAAGTTTAGTTTCCTCCCTGATATAAATAAACTTTTATTTGAAACTTTTTTTCATTTAATGCACTGTTTTTGAGTTATAAGACTGTCTCAAAATAAAAAAACAACTTACCAGGTATACTAAACAGCAAAATAAACCGGTCTTTTGAATTTTAAAATAATATAATGAATTAAAATATGTTTTAAAGAAAATTATGAACTATTTCTATATTATCTTGAACATGTTATTTTATAATATTTATTTTCACCCCTCAGTCGAGTATCATGAGCCTTATAAAGTGGCCCTGAAACGAGGGAAGAGGAGGGCCTCTTATGTATCTTACTATGGGACCATTTAATTTAAAAATCAGTAAAAATTATTGTAAGTTGCTTAACGAAGCAATTTCGATGAAAATTATTTAGGTTGCTCTAAACTCTTTAGTCTGATTAACTTATTATGAAAAAACTACGGAACCCTTTTGATATGTGAGTTCCACTTGAATTTAGCCTCTTTTTTCTAATATAATAAATACAAAATGTTAAAATTTTATTATTAAACTATTCAAAATATATGGAAAAAAATTCATTGATTTATCGAGAGTCCAATATTTTTTTATTTTGAGCATATATGTAATTTTCAAGTTAAATTAGAAAAAATATTTTTTCAATGGGACAATAAAGAGCTCAAAAGATCTGAGCGCCATTCTCCTCATTTCTATGCCAATAATATTATTATATAATTTTGTAAATAACTGAAAATAGTAAGAGTACTTAATCTTTTTAGAGATATTATGTTAATTACTTTTTCATGTCTGTGAGGGAGACTGTGATGAAATTTCGTATAATGAAAATATCAAAACGTAATTTCATATTTAGCTGAATAGATTTTGGTTAAAATCGGATCTCGTATATTTATTTGATGTTAATGATTAAAATAGTTAATAGCAAATTATTATTATCAATAATATTAGCATAGAAACCTAAAGATAAATATTTTTATCATTTTCGTCCATAATTTGTATTAATTTGAAAGTTTATAATAGGAAAATAAGGACACAATGGTAACGAAGATAACAAGAAAATTTAGACGAATGTGTGACATGACTATTTAGTGGGTAAACTATTAATACATGTTTGTTTTGGAATTGTAATTGTACTTTTGTAACTTCATATTAATAATGTTCTTATAATTGTAGAAGCCCTGAAGAAGTCGGCAAAGTGGACTAAACGTTGGCTGATAAATAAAAAAGTCACACATAAAAACTTGTCCTTATTTTCCTCTTATAAACTTTCAAACTAAAGATAAATTAAATTGAAAGTTTTTGTGCCGAAGGTAGCAGAATTTTCATATATTGAAGGAGACAATAAAAGAAGGTGTCTTCTGCTGGATTTAAAAATTTTATTTAAGATAAATAAAATAAAATTAAAGATAAATTTTTCAAAAACCTCTTTTTTAGACTGTGAAGAAACATTAAGATCCAATTTTTAAACGAATACCTCCATTTAAAATACATTGAAATTATAATTATATACAATAGAAGACATTATAGTTCCACCAGATTTTTTAAATTTACACTCTTTATAGTGTTTGCATAGATACATATAATCACAAATACGATGTTTCGACCTGTATTTTCAGAATTATTATGAATATTTTCACGTAGCAATAGATAATTTAACGATAAATCAATCAAACCATTATTTTGAAAATGGCCTAGTTTATTTGAATATCGTATAATCTTTCAAAATCATTCACTTCAGGCGGTTAGATTTATCTTTCGCAAACTTGGAACCCAAGCCTTTTTCGAAAAAGATGGTCCTCATCGTAGAAGCTGACTGTTTTTACTTTACCATATAGGGTTTGGTCAAGTATTGTAATCGTGCATGAAAAAAGTGATTTTTTTTCCAAATATCTCCAAAACGGCTGAAACTATTTTGGTTAAAATAATTGAGCGAAACCAAAGCATTTCGGTCTACAAAAAAGCCTTTATAAGTGAACATCGAAAAAATTATATTTTTTGAGATAATAATTGTTTTGTCAAAATGTCTGTTAGTCTGGTTGTTAGTCTGTGCATTACCAAATTTTTGTGGACGAGCTAGCTCAAAAACTAGCATGAATATCAAAACCAAATTTCACACGTAGTTTTGGTCCATTGAGATTAAGAGCGGATTAGATTTTGGTGCATATCGACCCAAAATTAAGGGGGGTGAAGGGGGGTTAAAAATTAAAAATCTAGGCCATTTGAGCAAACTCAACCAAATTTTAAATACATAATCAATGTGCCCCCAGAAGTCTTAAAATGCAAAATCTAACCATCCACAATGGGGGGGGGGGGGTTTAGGGTAAAAAAATGAAAATCTATACCCTTGAACCAAACTCAATCAAATTTTGTATACATAATCATCGGCCCTCCAGTAGTATAAAAATGCAAAAACTAACGCCCCCTTTATAATTATAAATCATTTTATTAAATATAAGAGAGGGGACAGGGTGTAAGGTAAAGTCAAGTGGATGGCCACATCAGAATATGCCAATTTATTTCCTTTTATTATCGAAACTATCATTGTTTTTGTTACTACGTGATAAATTGAATATTATTTTATACATATGGAGAGTGGGTGACGAGAACGTAACTTTTTATATTATGTACTTTTGACAAACAAAAGTATAATTCTGTTGATATTTATACAAAATAGAGTGTTAATATTTTTCTATGAATTCATACAAACTATTTACAATTATTTAGGTACTTATATAAGGTACTTATATAATAGGCAAATTCTACCCGTACCGGCAATACTAAGTGATATGACGGTTGTTATCAGTGGCGGGACAATACATTTTGGGTCCTCAAGAAAAACATCATTTATTTAGCAAAAATTTAAATAAAAACAGACAAATGTTAAATTCATTTCTGCACTGGTAATTCTCATCAATCGTCAGTTTTCAAAAACTCATTACTTATTTGTATTTAATAAATACATTCAGTAACTCGTTTATCCCTATGATATCTGGGAATTCCCGCTTCCGTCTTTCTCGAGATATACAACCTGCAATTGACTCCGATCCACTCAAATTATTTATCCCAATGGTTAGAGCCATTTTTGAGAAATTTCAAAAAACTAAAAAAATATTGAAATAAAGTACCTACTTAAAAAAATAAGCTGGCGTGTTCTGATGTGCCAACCACTTGACTTTACCATACAACCTGGACCCTAAAATTATTTTTAATCATGTAGGGGGGCTAGTTTTTGCATTTTTATACTTCTGGGGTCCCACTGATTATGTATACAAAATTTGGATGAGTTTGCTCAAATAACCTGTATTTTTAATTTTTTAACCCCCCCCCCTCCACCCCCCTTAATTTTGTGTCGATATGCACCAAAATCTAATCAGCTCTTAATATCAACAATGGACCAAAACTACGTGTGAAATTTGGTTTCGATATTCAAACTAGTTTTTGAGCTCGTCCACAAAAAATTTGGTAACGCACAGACTAACAGACAGACAACCAGACAACAAGACAACCAGACTAACTAACAGACATTTTGACAAAACAATATAATTTTTTCGATGTTCACTTATTAGGGCTTTTTTGTAGAGCGAAATGCGATGGTTTCGCTCAATTTTTTTAATCAATATAGTTTCAGCCGTTTTTGAGATATATCGAAAAAAAGAAACAAAAAAACACTTTTTTCATGCACAATTACAATACTTGACCATACACTCTATGGTAAAGTAAAAATTACCTTACAAATTAGCCAATACCTCTAAATTCAAAATTTTCAATAATGAAGGCAGTATTTTGTTTACGAATGGATATACAGACACACAGACATTAAAAAAAAAACATTTTTAGAACTTAAAACATAAAAATCTGTAAAAATCTCAACTTGGAATTTGTTCACGGCTAGAAGATTTCTATTCTTACTAATAAAATCAGCGATTCGATTTGTTGGGTAATGGAATTAAAATATAAACCTTTTCATATTTTGTGCCGTGCCGTGGTCCCCCCAAAATGTTGAGAAAAACATCGAAATTTTACAGGATATAAATAAAAATTTAATAAACATATTACTCTTATGAAAAAAAAACAATGGACATCAGGGAGGTCAAGTCTCCTAGGAGTATATACCTACTCTCCTAAGCCCTCGGCGAGTAGCTAATATTTTTTTCAGGCTACGGTCTTGAACTTAATTATAAGAGCCTAGATCAGCGAGCGATGCTCGGTAACTTTTTGCCTCTAAATAGCTTAAGTTTCAAATTTTCAGGCTCTGCGACTTACCGAAGTGGATATATGAATGATTAAAATATTTATTTTACGACACTCCTAATTTACACTTCCTTCCTTTATTTCAATCGGATTAAAATCAATACATGACTAATAACTCACGACACTTGATATGTAAACCAAATTAAAAAAAAAAATCGTTAGTGCCGCTTTTGAGAAAATAAAAAAAAACGAAAAATCTTCTTGTTTTCTGATTTTAACCAAAAGCTTGCTATCCCTTCTAACCTATATCGAGCTCAAGTTTCGAATTTCGTAGCTCTGAGATTTATCGTTGCGAAACATATGGGGGTAAATTCTTACGTACGTAAACATCAACTTCCGGTACTTTTATTTTAGCCAAAATTTTGCGGTACTTCTTGTAGCCTCTAGATAGCTTAAGTTTCAAATTTTAAGGCTCTGCGACTTTCCGAAGACGAGATATGAACGATTAAAAAATATTTTTTGCGACATGACTAATTTACAACCCCTTCCTTTATTTCATGCTCATTTTAATAATATAAGATAAGATATACCTAATATACCTATAAATCGTATTTTTGTATCTCTTTATATTTAATGTAAACTATTCAAATTTTTTATAGGAAATATTAAATATTAATATATTTTTCTTTTTAGATTCATCCGCAATGCACGTTTTTCTCACTTTGATTTTGTTCACTTCTTATGCTAATCAAGTTCTTTCTCAAGGTATATACAAATACAAATATATTATTATTTTCTACTTATTATAAATTTATGGATTTTTTATTCATTGTAAGATAAATTTTTGTTAATTTATCAACTATAATGTATACAGGTTTGTGCTGTAGAAGCGAGAGATATTTATTTGACTACTAGTATGACATCATAATTTACCTTTTCGAATTTTAAATAAATTGAAATTATAGTGTTGGTGAATTTAGCTTGGTCATTAATAATAATCGTTCTTACTATTATTTAATAGGTATTTATTTATTTACTTTTCATTGGAGATAATAAAATAAATTTACCTAATTATTTAAGGTTTATAATTTGAAAGGAGATTTCATTTAACATAATTGAATATTAAATTATTTATTTCTATTAGAATCTGAAATTTATTTTCTGGGAACTTAACTTCTCGTCTACTCGACACCCACGATAACTCGTAGGCTCGTAGGGAGTTCGGTCTGGTGCCAAAATGGCTGTATTTCCGTTCCTAAGAAGGAAATAGATTTTGTAATTTTTAAAGAATTAGGTGTCGGTTCAGGGTGAAACATTTTTAACCGACTTCAAAAAAAGGAGGAGGTTCTCTATTCGACTGTTTTTTTTTTGTTTTTTTGTGCATATGTTACCTCATCATATCTCCGCCAATTGTGAACCGATTTTGAAAAAAATTTTGCATTGGGTCCAGTCTACGTTCCGATTGGTCCCATTTTTTTCGTAGGTATTAGACCTTTTTTGTTAGGTTTGTTCAGGACTAACTTCTTTGTTTATGAACCGATTTCGATGATTCTTTTTTTATTGGAAAGGGGGTATCTTAGGGATGGTGCAATATTAATTTGGTCAAGTTCTGATGATAACATCACTAAATAGAGAAAAATAAAAAATGTTAATAAAAAAATAAAACCGACTTCAAAAATTGAATGCAAGAAATAAAATACACTAAAAGGTATAAAATAATTATTATCTTATTTAGTTACAACTAAACGACGAAATATTAACATGAAATTACTTTTTTAAGTCGGTGCCAAACATATACCTTTTATGAATCGCACTCGACGGATCTTACTTAGTACGTTTGGTGGGTACGCTCGCTTATAGGTATAGTTTGTTTGGCACCGACTTCAAAAAGTAATTTCATGTTAATATTTCGTCGTTTAGTTGTAACTAAATAAGATAATAATTATTTTATACCTTTTAGTGTATTTTATTTGTTGCATTTAATTTTTTTGAAGTCAGTTTGATTTTTTTCTTAAAAATTTTTATTAATAAAAAGTAAGTAAAATTTCAAGGTTGGTTTCACAATATCGTGTATCTAATTGTTAAGCCAGTCGCTAAAAAATAAAGTCTCAGCGCCACCCCGTTGGTGGGTGCAACCAAAGCCGTTTCCAAAATGGTATCCTTGGAATAAAACCCTGCCAAAAATACACACAAGGCCATGTTTGAGAGTACAAAGCAACTGGAAGTCAAAGGCATACTTATGTACCCCTAACCCGCCCATCCAACGAATGTCTTGGTTGTCCCCTAAACTATGAATGTAATGGACAACAATCCAACAAACAACCCCATTTTGGTTGTTCTAGGCATGGCATTTTTAATTCCCAAATTGGGAAGCTGATAGCAACCTTCCAAACTCACTGAGATTGTTATTATGCTATAAACAAAAAAATATTACCCCCAATATTTTGTGAAACCAACCTTGAAATTTTACTTACTTTTTGTGAATAGATTTTGGGCTCACTACTTTCAAATGTTCTATATAGAAAATGCTGAAAATCAGAAATCAATTGAATCGTTATTTAACGTATGTTTTAGAAAATCCCCCGTTTAACACAAAAGTATGTATTTATAAGCTGAACCTTTGTGCTTTATTTCAATAAACGCTCGCTTCGACTGAGAAAAATGCCTCAGCTGAAGCCAGAGCGTTTATTGAATAATTCTTTCACTAAAAAGAAAGCTCCCAACGGAAGGTAAACTACTTATTTCAGTATAGGGCAGAATTAATTGTTGTATGGCGAATTTTGAGCTAGAAAGCTAAAACTAACCACAAAGGTGTATTGAAGGAGACAATAAAAGAGTGTGTCTTCTGCTAGAATTATCATCATCATCGAGTATACAGTCCTAAGACTGGTTTGATGCAACAATCCGTCTCCACTCGACTCTGTCCCCCGCCAGCTGTTTGACCTCTAAATGTCTGGCATCCCATATCCCCAATTATTTGGTTGAAATATTCTAATCTGGGTCTTCCCCTTCCCCTTTTCTTTCCCACCTCCCCTCCAAGATATCCCTAAGCAGTCCCCCATGTCTCAGTGTGTGCCCCATCATCTGACCTCTTCTCTTCCTCAGACTCCTCCACAAGGTTCTTTTTCTCCGATTCTTCCAAGAACTTCTTCATTTGTAATTTTATCCATCCAATTGATATTCATCATTCTTCTGTAGCACCACATTTCGAAAGCCTCCAATCTCTTTCTCTCCGCTTTTCCAATTGTCCAGGTTTCACACCCGTACATGGCTATGCTCCATACATATGTCTTCAATAGCAACTTCCTGTTTTCTAAGCTGATTGAGGAGGAGCATAGTAGTTTTTGTTTTGAATTAAACCCCATTTTTGCTTGGGCAATTCTTGATTTAATTTCGTTTTCGCTCCTCCCATCCCATGTTATTTTACTTCCTAGGTAGCGGAATTCCTTAACTCCTTCTAGGTTTTCTTGGTTAATTTTGATGCATTCCTGTCTCGTTTGTTCTTTTTTTGTACATACTAGGACCTTGGTTTTATTCTTGTTTATTTTCATTTTGATTTCTTCTATTATGATTTGGTTAATTCCATTCAGGGCGTCCTCCAACTCTTCCCTACTGCTTCCCAGAAGGGCAATGTCATCGGCAAATCTTAACATAGCGATCTTTTGACCTTGGATTTCGATACCTGTATCAATTTTGTCTTTGAATTCTTTAATCGCTTCTTCTATGTATAAGTTGAAAATCATGGGTGACAGCACACATCCTTGTCTTACACCTTTTTTTATTTTGGCTTCTCTTTGCTCAACTCCAATATTTATAATTGCCGTCTGGTTTTGATATAGATTGTAGATTAGTCTTCTCTCTCTGAATTTTATTCCCGCCTGTTTTAATATTTTAAACATAATTTTCCAATTGACGTTATCGAATGCTTTTTCTAGGTCTATGAATCCGATGTAGACAGATTCTTCCCTGATAATAGAATTATAAATTTTATTTATTTATAACGAGACTATAGTTTCGAGGGCTTTGTAATACATTGTAATAGACTGATGAAGAGGGCAAAGCCCTCGAAACTATAGTCTCGTTATAAATAAATAAAATTTATAATTCCAGCAGAAGACACACTCTTTTATTGTCTCCTTCAATATATAAAAATTCTGCTACTCTCGGCAAAAACTTTCAATTTAACACAAAGGTGTAGCTTATAAATACATACTTAAGTGCTAAACAGGTCATTAAAAGCTTTATTTTTCTAATATATCGTCACCCCATTGCAAGAACTAGGTAACTCCAAAAATTCTTTTTTGAGATACCTGGCTATTTCATAGCTAAAAATACATAGGAATTGTTATTCATAACTGTAATAATAATAATCTGTTGTCATACTAAGCAGTTTATTTAGATAAGCACTTTAAACATGGCGGGTATGGAATAGAGCAAACATTTTCAGCCCATTTTTCAAGAACTTGAAAAATCGAGTTAACTAGTTCTTGCAATGGGGTGACGATATATTATCATTGAGGTGTTGGGGAAGGGGTCAAAATATTGTTCGCTTACATTTAAAAAATGTCTAGAACCGGTCCTGAATCTTAAAAGACATTCGTAAACACGAAAAGCATAAATAAAATGCAAATTTTTTAGTGAGTTCAATAATTCGGCCCGCCTGCTGAGTATATTTTTATTAACATTATTCCAAAACTTTTTATTAACATGTATTGTTTTTCTAAAAGGTTCCAGGTGCTTAACCCCGCTTAGTAAGTTCGGAGAATGCCAAAATATTCGCACCTGTCAGCCACTACTTGAACTATTGAGAACGCAATCGAATAATCCTACAGTCCGAGAATATCTTCGCAATTCCCAATGCGGTACCGATGGCAAAGATCCACTTGTCTGCTGTCCGGACTCTTCTGATCCGATACGTTTACCACCTGCTGTTACTGAAACAACACCAAGTCCAATACCAACGCCAGCACCAACACCACCACCGACAACAGCCACGCAAACATCCTCAACAGGAAATTTCGTTCTACCAACCGAGTGCGGATTTAGCGATATTCGTCATAATAGGGTGGTTGGAGGCATACCCGCCGAATTATGTATGTACAAATTTACCTTCTTATATATTCATTATACATGGCGATTTTCCAGATTTTCCACCTCTATTTTTTGAATTGAGAAGGTCGTTGGGATAAAGAATAAATTGTTATTATCAAAGCCTATTAAACTATCATTTGATGACATTTTCAGACAAAATAACAAATAGGAATATCGGTTTAATAGGGTATTGTTGGATGCAACTTTTATAAGAAAAAATAATTGAACTTACCGCATTACACTAAAAATATAAATAGCCTTATTATCAAAAAAACTTTATAAAATAAATAAAAAAACACTTCAAAGATGCGCTCTTATTATTTTTTTAATTGAAAAATGGTAAATATAATCATTTTTTGACGTGACAACGTCTTATAATTCGATGGAGCCGGCTACACGCACGAAAAAACATGACTCATGCGGCGTTACCTCGCTCTGAGGCGTTCCATTTAAGGCTTGAAGTGCAAGCGAGAGCGCGGAACGAGCGACAAAGATTAAGGCGGGCTTTTTAAAAGCTACAGTTACAAAAATTTTAATGATGTTTCCAAATTTTAAATTTTAAATTTAAGATTTATGAACAATAATTTAATCACAGTTTATTCTTATAATAAATTATTCAAAATTATTACTTTTTTACAACAAATTACAATTAAATTTGCAAAAATAATTAAGTAACTAATTTAACAACAACTTTTATTCAGTTTACTTGCTGAAAAAAATAATGTCAATACAAAATTTATTATTATAAAATAATAAAATCAAAAATTAAATTTTAACAGTCGAGTAGAAATTTAAACAATAAATTTTATTCAAGTATTTTATAAATTTAAAATGATTTTCTGAACGAAGAATTTTATGAAAAAAATCGGTTGTCTGTAAAGTCGGTTTACTGACGATAGTTGAACGTGACAACGTCATAAGAAAATACTGGTGGAATGGTATTTTCTTATGACGTTGTCACGTTCAACTATCGTCAGTAAACCGACTTTACAGACAACCGATTTTTTTTCGTATATAAGCTGTTTCTTTATAAAAGACCTATCCGACGACACCCAACTTAACCACATAATTTTGTTTGAACTTATGACTTATTTCCGGTATGTGCGGAAAACGAAAATGTCAATAGTTCAGATAGGCTTTACCCAGGCAACTCTGGCATTGCCTGAGAGCGACAAAATATTCAAATCAGGAGGAGGTATCAGCCAAAGTTGGATGCGCTGGGTTCAATAAAACACCCTGAATAAAACGTTTCGATAACATTTAGTTAGTCTTTTGTAAACTCAAACTCTTGATGATGGGCTAAAAACCCGAAATATGTATAGAGTATTTAAAATAAGAGTAAATAAATAATGTTGCCACATTTTAAAAATTTGTTAGATTTTGGGGAAATTGGGTACAAAAAACGTATATTTTAAATTACAATACCTAACATTTTTATTTTCACGAACAATATTATTATTAAATTTTTTGGTAATGTCATTGGGATACCCATAGCTACTTTCGAATCGGACAGGTTTTTTTACATATTCAATGTATACTTATAAATAACATTCTCATCTATTTGAAAAGCAATATTATTTCAAACGCCATTAATAATAAAATAATAATAAAACAATTTAAATGATGTTTTCATTTTGTTACTAATGTAACGTAATCGTTGTAATATAAGAAAGTTAAGGAATGTTAGAGCAACAAAAATGATATCGCTGAGACAATAATAGTGATGTTCACCGCATTCTTAAGTATCAATGGTTTTATTCGACTATAAGGTAATACTTAGACTCTAAATTTAGTATTTTTTTCTTTATATCACAAATATTTTGAGGGGTGATACTACTAACTATTTTTGTTTTTCTATTTTTTCTTTTATTGACCTATAAGTGCGGAACCCCAAACTTCTCTTTGTGGAACCCTGGGGCTCCGTGGAACCCAGGTTGAGAATCACTGTATTATAGCATTGGTAAATTGGTAGAGTTGAATTCTACCAGCTCGTCTTAAAATGAAAATACTTCTAATATATTTATTATAACATTTGGGCGGGTACCTTGTGCCTCTGCCCCCGCTCCTTGAATCAGCCAGTGATTCTCATCTTCTTTTCAGATGCTTGGCCTTGGCTCGTTCTTTTGGGCTACAGGTCATCAAATCCTTCAACTCCTTCGCCACTTTGGAGATGTGGAGCGTCCTTGATCAGTGACCGGCATCTGTTGACAGCGGCCCATTGTGTCTACAATCGCAGAGATCTGTATGTGCCATTTAAAGATCTATATATTTATTTATATTTATTTCAAGCAAAAGATATTTTCAGTGATTTATTTCTTCTAAAAAAAAATCAAAGAAAAAGTGAAAACTTTTTCAAAACTCTGTACTTATTACTCTTTCTGCAAATGTTGGAGATTAGATATATTATTTTGCTAACGAACGGTTTGGACTAGAAAGCTGAAACTTGACTCAAAGATACAGCTTGTTTGCCTGTTAATATTGTACAAACACAATTAAAATGAGTATTTATAAAAGTTATCAGATAAGTTTGAGTGTATATCAAAAGGGCTACTGTCCCAAAAACACTAACCGGGCAATTTCATGTTTGGCACTTGGGTTCTGTTCCGAGGGGGTGGTAGCCCTTCTGTCTTATAATAATTATACTTATCTAATAAGATCTTAGATAACCTTAATAAATTCTCATTTTAATTGGCTTTAGTCTCAAGTAGAATTTAAAGGGATCCGGAAAATTCATCGACCACAATTCATCGACGATAATTCATCAAAAATAATTCATCGACTAGGCAATTCACGAATAGGCAATAGACCGACGCCCTATTGGTCGAAACGATCAGCTCATCGACAACAGTTTTTTTATCTTCAATATTATGGATCAAAAATGCAAAGAATCAGAAAAAATTGAATCGTTAAATACAGCTGATGAGCTGAAATTTGGCATATAGGTAAGTTTGTATTTTAAATTTTGAAAAAATGTTAATTATTTTTAAATTCGGGTCTAGGAAAATTCATCGACCACAATTTATCGAAAATGTCGATGAATTGCCGTCAATGAATTTTCCTAGACCCGAATTTAAAAATAATTAACATTTTTTCAAAATTTGAAATACTAACTTATATGCCAAATTTCAGCTCATCAGCATCATTGATTTAACGATTCAATTTTTTCTGATTCTTTGCATTTTTGATCCATAATATTGAAGATATAAAACTTAAAATCTAATCAGTTCTTAATTTTGTAAATACGAACTTTCAATGACCTTTGAGTAAACGTTAAGAGGTTTCGTAATGTATTAACCTACTTTTGAAAATACTACTTACTTTATTTGACTCTTTTCTAATAAATGGATCTGCTTCGCTTGGTGGGTGCAACTCAGGGTGTTTCTCTTTGTCTTCAATTGGTTCCTATGACTTTACTGATTTTAATTGAAAGTTATGGAGATTATAAAAAAATAAAAAAATAAGAAAAATAAAAAGGATGATTGAAATACTAGAGGGGTTGAAGTGAGTTTGGGAAGGGTAGGTACGGTGATTTAACGACTGATGGAGGGGAATTAAAATTTTCTTTAAGGTGGACTCGAAAGAATGATAAAAAACAGAGATTAATATATATGACAATTTATTTATAGCAGCAGTTGGAAAATTAATTTATATAAAAAAAACAAAACAAAATGAAATGTGTAAATTTAGAATGGATTCATAATTATTGGACTTGCGCTGATGTGCAGATGGTGAGCAGGTATTATCGCAATGGGTGCGAATACAATCAGCTGTAGAACGGATGTATGGCTCGTCTTTCGGTATGGTGACCAAGCAGGAGGTGGTCACGTAGACGTCCGGCTGTTCTTTCAATATTCCGTCAAAACGAAGACGCCAGGCCAAGATGAATGATAGAATGGCTCGTATGCAGAATGAACGAGTGCGATGGAGCGTGTCGTATTATATATATATATATAATGGTGATGTATATTATATATGATATGGCTGCCTATATGATAATCGAAGCAATCATATGGTAATGGATGCTTATATTATAAAAATCTATATAGTAATGCCTATATTATAGTAGCAGCAGTAGTCATCATCTGATATTGGTGTCTCTCATCTCACGAGGACTCTCCCTCCATTTCCCACCATGTTGTCCATTTAAGATCAGGTGTCCGTATCTGATATCCTGATTGGCTGATGGACTTTTTCTGTTCTCCTTTTGATCCACCCTTGTCTGGCCTCGTCTGAGATCTTAATCTCTTTTAATTGCCGTTTCTCGAAATACATTCCAAAAATACACATCTCATTATGAATTTAAAAATAAAAGAATTAAATTTTAATATTAATATATTTTCTCTGTTTCCTTAATTCCCATTGATTAATTTATATTCCCTTTCCTTTGAATTGAAACTCTAAAAATAACTCCTTTTGATGGATTGTGCTTATCTTCCTTGAATCTATTTCACCCACAATGTAGGATACATTGTAAGTTAGGATAGACAAATAGACAGACAACATATCATGCTTATGAATTATATTTTTCTCCATGTTTCTAAATACGAATTAGCCGAAAAAAGCCGAAAATTTTTTAGTGAATTTAATATTCCGATACCCCGCCGAAAATTGTAAGAAATTACTTGGCGATTACAAAGTTATTTAACTTATGTTGGTCTTGAAGGACTCTACCATATAAACACTACATTGAATAACCAGAATTATTAGAGTATAATAGACTTGATAGGAAAAAATTATAAAGGTAATATTATTATAGTTCATTCCCATTTCTCAAAGGGTAAGCGACTGATGACTATTATTTTCCTTTACTAAGCATTTTCACTTTTAATTAGCGATAGGTAAAAGCTAAGAGAATAATAGGTCTTTAAAAAAACAAACAACATCGCTAGTAAATTTCGCTTAGCCGTTCAAGGACGATTTCATAATAAAATTATGAGACAGCATATCCCTTGGAGAAACTTGAATTCAATAAAAAAAAAACTAATCATCCAAGTTCATAATAAAAGATAATTTCATCTTTTTATTCATCCTTTATTTATTAAAATCAATTGTGCATTTTTTTCAAATTTTAACATCACTGAGAGAGGTGTCGTAACTAGGCAGTGCAACAGGTGCACCAGCAAAGGGCTCAGCTTATAGACAGGACCTGAAAAAGCCATTGAAACAAAAAAAAAGACATAGTAAAAATAATTAAATTAAATAATATAGGAAATGATTAGGATGATGAATGATTTTTATTATGATTGGCTTGAAGGGTTAGTTGGAAGGAGATTTGCCGGGCTTGGATGGGAGATGATCTTCAGAGATGATAATCTCTATTGGCGGCCTTAGAGCCAGTTAAAAATGCTATTTTAAATAAGAATTCGCACTAGGCAGTTGAAAATATGCTTTTAACAAAATAACGGCACAATGCCCGCATTTATTGCTTCTTCTTTACAGAACTTGTATACAAATTACTTCTTCAACACAAGCCGTTTCGTTCCAAATCGTTCCCAGGTTATCAGTCACCTCGGAGAGCTGCTCATTCAAACAGAGTTTCAACCAGTGACAACTCACACATAACAACTGAATGATAACAACTGAATTCGCTTCGAGGAGCTGGCTTCTTTTATAACCTAATTAGCTCTAATTAGCAATTAAGCTGATTGGTTAATTCTTCCCGCGTTTTACGTGACGTATGGATAATTTTTCCCGCGCTCAATCCTTTTATAAAAGGGGCGTGTCCTTGCTGCTCACCTGTCATTTTATCGAAATATTTTGACGGGCAAACAACAAACGTCTTTCTCAAGGCGAAAATGAATCCCTATTTTCAAAAGCACTTTACAGCGAAAGAGAGGAGAATGAAATCCCACAATAATTAGCGTCAAGATTAGAGCATCTTGTTGAGTATCTTTTTTTGAAAAAAGATAAAAAATTTTCAAGAATCAACCCAGGTTAGGTACATAACCATTATAATATTAAGAAATGAATTTAAATTTTATTTAGGAACTAATCTAAGATTTTAATAGAAATATTTTTACATTGCATATCAGAGGGCTTCATCCCCTCGGGAATCGAACCCAAGCTTTCCGGGCCGTTAGCCAAAACCTTTAAGACAAATCTCTCTCCGATATGGAACCACAGGGGTACGCCACGAGGGGGATTTTGGGGGTCAGACCCCCCCAAGGGCAGGGCTCTTGGGATGAGTAACGGCAACGCCAAACCGTTTCTTATGGCAAACGAACCGTAATTAAATACATTTCATATGTTTAATCAAGAATTATGTTCTTTTTTAATTTCTTGATGTACCTTTTTAGTCCAGTTAAATTGTTCTCTAAAGGGCCCCTCGGGGGAAAGTTTTGGGTTAGTTTTGATTTCTTGGTCCTATATGTTTTTGGTGTGCTGAATCCGAATATGAGGTTTGTTAACAAAATTTTGTGACTGAACATTGTCAAAAATGCAAAAAATAAAAGATAAAAAATCTCATTTTTTGGCGGTCTTTTGCTTATAACTCGAAAACTATCAATTTTGTAAATAACTTTTTTTTCACAATGAAACTTCATAAAATTTCCTACAAAGGATATATGATCGGGATCCTAAAAAGTGTCATGGAAAATGCTTGATATCTATAAATCTAAGAGTTCTATCAAAAAAGTGGTCCAAGTAAACGTTCAAGTCAATAAAATTTCCTAGAGAAGGAGACAAAAATCAAGTTTCTAGGATGAGTGGTTTTCATTTTATGAAGGAAAAACTGCGTTTTTTTTTGAAAAAAAAATTGCAGTTTTTTAAAAATTCAACCTGAATGCGGCACGGGTTACCATTATCCAATTAAGATGAAACTTTGTTTGAATTGTAGCAAATTTAATCTAGTTTAGAAATGTATAGAATGGTCTTTGTCGAAAATGTGCTCCTTCATGGTCAAAATGGGGAAAAAATTGAAAAAAGTGCGAGTTTTTGGGATTTGCGGAAAAATTACGCCAATTTTCATCTAGCGCTTAAGACCGAACGGTTAATCGGAGAAAAAACCTAAATGATGAAATTTGTATGAAATGTTATGAACTTTCATTTTGAATAGGAAGATTATTTACGAAAAGTTGATAGTTTTCGAGTTATAAGCAAAAAATTTTACCTTTTTTTTGCATTTTTGACAATGTTCCAAGACGAAATTTTGTATACAAACTCCAGATTCGGATTCAGTACACCAAAAAACATAAAGGGTCTAAGAAATTACAACTTCCCCAAAACTTTCCGGGTAAAAACACAACTGGACTATTTGTTTTAATAAAAAAAAATTCCCACTAAATATTTTGCTTTGTGGATTGACCCCCCATGAAAATTTTCTGTCTACGCCACTGTATGCAACATATATAAGAAATATATGAAAATATTTTTATTAAAATCTTAGATTAGTTACTAAATAAAATTTAAATTCATTTTTTGATGAAATTAAGTTATTACGAAAAAATCCATTATTTTATTGATAATCAATTATCCATCAATATTTATTTAACCGAATCTAACATCAAGGACAGGGCCATTCAAAGGCTATAATTTCCGCAGTGACAGAGAGCTTCGATATAATATGTCAAAAGAGCTTCGACTCAACGGATTTGGCACTTGGGTTCAAAAACCTTTACCCTTTTTTTAAGCATTATTTTTTTTTTTCAATAAATTAATTTCACGGGAATATAGACAAATTAAAATTACTCGTATTTGTATCAGAGAAAACTGTTTTTATTTCTAATATTGTTTCATAAGCCTATATTTATAGACATTTGAAATTTTTTTTCATTTTATTATCTCTTGTTTTTCTATTATACAAAATATGTAAGTATACTAATTGAATTGAAAACATAGACAGTTTCTAAACACACTGCACGATCTTCTGGATATCGTTTTAGTATTATAATGTATAAAAATAAAAATAATACAATGCATAAAAAATACTCCCAAAATACGATCACTCATTACTAAATTCAAAAGGTAGAAGGAAAATAACATAATTTTAAAAATTATGATAGTTCAGCCTTCATAAAAATAACATAATTTTAAAAATTATGATAGTTCAGCCTTCATTAGTCTTTGTTTTATCGGAATAAATAAAAATATCTCATCGACCTCCGATCTTAAAACTTATCTTATAACTCTTTGACTTTTGTCTATAATGAGAAAACTGCGAAATCTAAAACAAATAATATTAGAATTTGGGTTGAATATAGATTTAATCATAAACTATTGGTGACCTCATTAATTTTATTTTGTTCTTGTCTTTGAACACCTCCAAACTCAACTATTTTTTTTTTTTACCAAACTACAAACAGAATTTCTTAGATAGTTTTCAGAATATTTTTGGATTTTTACTAAGTTCGTGGAATTAATGTTAAAATATTTTAGAAACTTTGACCTTACTTATAGTGACAGAGATTGTTCTAAAAATAAACAATATCGTGAAAAATCACTTACTTAATTTTTAAATAAGCCTTTTTACTCTGTTGATTTAACTCTTAATTTCTTTTTATTGTGTTTAAAAATATCTGAAACTTGGAGAAAAATTATTTTCAAGTATGTTTTTATTTTCTGCCTGTCTGTTGCGATACCCACGATAACTCATGAGAGGAAATAGTCCAGTCAAATTGTGTTTTTATCAAGAAAGTTTTTGGGTAGTTCTGATTTTTTGAATATATATATATGTTTTTTGGGGCGCTGAATCCAAATCTGATGTCTCCCACCAAAATTTCGTGACGCAACATTGTAGAAAATGCACAAAAAGGTGAAATTTTCCATTTTTTGGCGGTTTTTCGCTTATAAGTCGAAAACTATCAAATTTTCGTAAATATCATGAAAAATGCTAGATATCTATAAATCTAAGAGTTTTATCTTTTTGATGAAAAAAGTGGCCCAAGTTAACGTTCAAGTCAATAAAATTTCCTAGAGAATGAGATAAGAATCAAGTTTCTAGAATAAGTGGTTTTCATTTTATGAAGGAAAAATTGCGATTTTATGCAAAAAATTTTAGTTTTTCAAAACTTCAACTTCATTGCGGCACGGATTACCATTTATCCAATTAAGATGAAATTTGTTTAAATTGTTGCAAATTTAATCTAGTTTAAAAATGTATAGAATGGTCTTTGTCGAAAACATGCTCCTTCATGGTCAAAATGGGAAAAAATCGAAAAAAGTGCGAGTTTTTGGGTGATCCGGGCGGGCTTTCGAGGTCTATAATTTGGATTTTGTGCTTAAGCCCGAACGGTTGGTCGGAGAAAAAAAACCTAAAAATGAAATTTGTAGGAAATTTTATTCCTTTTAAATAGGAAGGTTGATAGTTTTCGAGTTATAAGAAAAAAACCCGCCAAAAAAGGGAAATTTTTACCTTTTTTTGCATTTTCTACAATGTTGCGTCGCCAAATTTTGGTGGGAGATCTCAGATTTGGATTCAGCGCCCCACAAAACATATACATTCAAAAAATCAGATCTACCCCAAAACTTTCCCCATTTGAGCACAATTTGACTGGACTAAAAGTCTTGGAAAGTTCATTGTTGCTTGAAAAGTGAGAAGCAAAAAACACAATTTTCAAACATTTTTTTTTTTCTTTATCCATTTGACAATTTCCTCTGAAAATATCAAATAGGAGAAAAGACTTCTGAAGCCACGGCAATAATCGATTCAAAAAAAAATAAATAAACTTTCGAAGTTTCACTTTTCTCTTATGTGAGGATATTCCTAGAACAGAAAAAGGCACAAACTGGCGTTAAAAAAAAAAAAATACACTCCCCTCCCTCTCAATCGATAGAAAATGGCATAAAATTTATGATATTCTCTTGCGATTTAGACCTGGCCTAATAGTGCCTAAAATCATTTAAAGTCAAAAATAGCCCTTTTTTTCTTTTTTCAGAGACTTTCTCGTATCTTATAATGAGTTCTTTTTTCACGAAATAAGATTATATAACAAATGAAAGATTATTAAATTCTCTATGAATTATACTATATGTCTCTAGCGTTTATTTGTAAAATGTATATAGTTATTCCGCTTCAGCGACGCAATCTGCCAAATTCATCAATTAAGACCGTTCGGCAGATTGCAAGGCTGTAACGTAATAACTATGGATTTTATGGAATAAACAAAAGTATTCGTTACAAGATATAAGTTTCCAGAAAAAAGGGGCTGTTTTTGATTTAATCAATTTTACGAATAGTCTAAATCTAAATCTAGCGATGCAATCGAAATATGTTTCATATTAAATTGAAAGTTTTTTTGCCGAGAGTAGCAGAATTTTTATATATTGAAGGAGTCTATAGACCAGAGGTGGGGAACCTGCGCCCTTAAGGCTTCATGCGGCCTCCGGAACCATAAAGTGCGGCCTTCTGGGCATGTTGTGAAAAATGCTAAATTTTTTAAGAAATAAGAAAATTACGAGAAGTGTAAATAATTCTGAAGTTACAAATGAAATCCCAGATAACAGATGTGCACCTTGAAGACCAAATATCCATGCTAGAACCCGATATCCCGATGCTGTATCAGAGAAATCATTAGGGTGGGGGGGGAATTAAATGAATGATAAAGTGTCTTACGTTACCTTTTTAATATGTTACCTATAGTATTATACATTTTCATGTAATTTTGTTACTAATAACTTCAAAAATCAGGTCTATTCAAAACTGGGCCTTCTTGGGAAATGGACATTATCAATGTGGCCTTTAAAACAAAAAAGGTTCCCCACCCCTGCTATAGACTATAGTCTCGTTATAAATAAATAAAATTTATAATTCCAGCAGAAGACACACTCTTTTATTGTCTCCTTCAATATCGATGTTTCATTTGTAAAACATCAATGTCTACCATCGATGTTCGCTATTACAAATGCATCGATGTTTTTCTATACGATGTTTTTACATCGAAGTTCCAAGGTTCCAAGATTTTTTTCTAAGGCTGGACCAACAATAACGCAACAAAGAAACCGTTTGACAGGAAAGTGGTTTTCAAAACTATTATTCAATTACTAAATAAATTGCTCTGGTTTTGGAAAAAACTTTATTATGATAGTCACATGATTTTTGTATAACCTTGTAATAAATAAATGGCCAAGATTTTCATTTTTTGACCCCACCCCCTTTTTTGGGCGGTTAGTTTTTGCATTTTTAGATTTCTGGGGTCGCGCTGATTATGTATACAAAATTTGGTTGAATTTGCTCAAATGACCTAGATTTTTAATTTTTAACCCCCCCTCCACCCCCCTTAATTTTGGGTCGAAATGCACCAAAATCTAATCAGCTCTTAATTTCAATGGACCAAAACTACGTGTGAAATTTGGTTTCGATATTCACACTAGTTTTTGATCTAGCTTGTCCACAAAAATTTGGTAACGCTCAGACTAACAGACAGACAACCAGACTTACAGACATTTTAGCAAAACAATTATTATCTAGAAAAATATAATTTTTTCGATGTTCCCTTATTAGAGCTTTTTTGTAGACCGAAATGCCCTGGTTTCGCTCAATTTTTGTAATCAAAATAGTTTCAGCCGTTTTTGAGATATTTCGAAAAAAGAAGGAAAAAAACATTTTTTCATGCACGATTACAATACTTGACCATACCCTGTATGGTAAAGTAAAAAATCTATCGATGATACGATACATCGAGAAAGTGTCTGAAAACTAGGCGATGTATCGATACGTCGATGTTTTTTTATATATCGATGGGTTTTTTTTTTACGATTTTCACGAAAAAAAAATCCACGTCAATTTTACATGATTTCCTATCGATTGAGAGTGTTGCAAAAAAATTTCTAAGACTAAGCCAACTAGCCCAGATAGCAAGTTTGGCACTTGGGATTTTTTTTAAATTGTATATTGTATATATTAACTTATTTTGTATATTATGTGCACTGTGTATTGCCATACTCTAAATAAATAAATCTATTTCAAGATATATTGCTCGTCTCGGCGAGTTAGATTTGGATTCCACCCAAGATGGAGCTTCACCGATTGACGTTCGACTTTCCAGGGCTTTAGTTCATCCTGAATATAACACTCAAAAATATACTTCCGATATTGCTATTCTCTGGTTGCAAACTCCAGTGACATTTTCTGGTATGTATCCTTGAATAAATATACACTCGCACTTGATCAGCTTATTTATTAAAATTTTGACTTCATCCTTAATCCTCATAAAAGGGCATATAGGGTAACCTATTCTGAATCGGCCCCCAAAAGATAATTTAATGATACTTAGGGAATATGTAGGTACTATCCTGAAAGTTTCAGATCCCTAACTCAATTGATTTTCAAGAAACATTTGTAAAAAACAGAAAAAAAATTTTTTCTCAGGATTGACCTAACCCAGGGGTCGGCAACCTTTTGGGAGGGAAGATCCAAAAGTTACAATTTACAAAATTTCCCAATTTTTAAAGAGCCACTAACATTTTTGTTTCAATATTATGGTACGAGCTTTTCGTGCGGGCCTTCGGTACGCCCCTCGAAGCTAGGCCCTCCTGGTTGGTGCCCTGGCGGGCAGCGTCTCCAGTCCAAAAATGTTATTCCTCTTAAAAAACCACACTCCAAATGTATACCCGTAAACTACCGAAAATACATCGTCTCTTAAAAGTTTCGCCTCTTTAATTTTTGAGTGGCAAGGGGGTAGGGGAACAATTTATCAATATATTTAAAGTTTCTTAATTTAAAATGAATTGGAGTCTTTCATTTCAAAATTCGAGTCCAAATTAGAATTATATTTCAAATTTGCCTGTTTAATGAAAATCGATTGGAGCCATTAGTTTAAAATTCGAGCTAACAATTATATTTCAAATTTGCCTCGTTAATTAATATATATATATAATGTTTCTTAATTTAAAATCTATTGGTGTTTTTTCATTTTCATTCGAGTTAAAATGAATACAATATTATCTCGACACAAAGTCTAAATCAAAAATATATAGTTTTAGTAATAGAAATCAAGTAATAAATATTAATGTTACATTGGTCTAATGGCTAGAGCTCATGCCCTTAGTTCAAGAGTTCGTCGGTTCGATTCTAGGCAAGTGGGTAATTTTTTTAGAGAAATTTCTCTAAGCGTTGTTACAAATTAATCTAGACAAATATATATAGTATTTGATTAGGATTAGGTATAAATTTGATTTTTGATTTAAAATAAATAGCTTTAAATATGAAATAATATTTATTTATATAAAAACATACAAATGTTTCGCACAAAACATATTAAAGTATTTTAGTTAGCCCTTCTAGATTAATAAAATTAGTAATCAAATAATATAACTATAATTATTGAATAATAAATAGTTATATCAATGGCATCACATTGGCCTTGGATGCCTTTTGAAAGTTTGGTTAAATTTGGCTCATAACTTGTTGTTTTGAAAAATAAAATAATATAATTATTAATATTTGTGCATGGAACTGGAGAGCCACATCTTGAGGTCGAAAGAGCCACATGCGGCTCGCGAGCCGCAGGTTGCCGACCCCTGACCTAACCAATTGATCTAAAATTTTAATATGTTTTGGGGACTGATAATAGCTTCTAGAAAAAAAATTATGAGCTTTATAGGTTAATTAGATCCTTGAAAAAAAAAATATTTTTCTTTTACCAATTATGAAACTATTATTTTTTTCAAACGTTATCTATGGGAAATATACACAGCTATAATACTAGTACCTTTTCAAATTTTGAAAAAATGTACTCCATAGTAGAAAAAAATAAAAACCAATTTTTTTTAAATAATCAAATGAAACCTTAATAAAACATAATTTTTTTTTTTACTATGGTGTACCTTTTTTCAAAATTCGAAAAGGTACTAGTATTATAGGGAAATAGATAAGGTTTGAAAAAAAATAGTTTCATAATTGTGCCAAAATTGTATCATGGTTAAAAATTGAAATTAAAAGAAAAACAATTTTTTTTAAGTATCTAATTAACTTATAATGCTCATAATTTTTATTATCAGTTCCCAAAACATATTAAAAATTTAGATCTATCGGTTCGGTCAATCATGAGAAAAAAAATTTCTGTTTTTTTACATATCTTGCTTTTTCTTAAAAACGAATTGAGTTAGGGATCTGAAGCTTTCAGGATCTTATTATTTTATTAGTACCTACATATCCCCTAAGTATCCTTAAATTATCTTTCGGGGACCGATTCAGTATGCTTATATCCCTATGGCCTTTAATACAAACTTATAATTTATTTAAAATATTAACACAAATTGTTTTAATAAATTTTATTTTGAAAATTATTGATTATTGTCCCGTTTTTTCGATTTTGAGTGATAACATAAATTTAATTAAACTTAGTCCCTTTATAATTTTCTTTTTACTTTCACTAATTTTTTTTATCTTTATATTTTAGCTTTAATTCATCCGATATGTTTGCCAATATCACCTGAAATTAGACAAATGAATCTAGTACGAACGTTTCCATTTATTGCCGGATGGGGAGCTTTAAAATTTAGTAAGTACCATAATATAATATATAATCAATAATAATTAGATTATAAAAAAAATCCTGGGCTTTTCCCATATGGGATAGAAAAATGAATCGACTCGGGTTTTTGATCCTTTCTTTACATACTCGTCCAAGCGGCACATTGTCCTTGACATTGTCGTTTCATTATCCATTTGAAAACATGGAAATAACCTAAACGTGGAGGTCAACTTACTTATTCTTGGCCTTAAATTACACGGAGAGTACGCATACTAAACCAATACGCACTATATTTAATACGGTAGCTCAAATCACTCAGCGTTGGAGTTTTGCCCAAGCGTATTTATTTATTATTATTATTAGACGGACTAAAGTCCTTTTACACTATATATATCGGGTGTTTTTTTAGAGGTATAGAACTTCGAATTGAAATAAAAGACAAGAAAATCGTTTTAATGTCCATCAATTTGGCTTTATTGGAAGGATAATTTTATGCCATTAATGTTTAAATATGATTTCGGGCATGTGGCCGCCGCGGCTGGCTCGAATAAATCCAATTCTACAGGTCCAATTTTCAACCACTTTTTCGAGCATATGGGGCCGTATGTTGGCAATAACGCCACGAATGTTGGCTTCCAAGTCCCCTAACGTTTCTGGTTTGTTGGCGTAGACGAGCGACTTCACATATCCCCAAAGAAAATAATCCAATGGTGTCAAATCACACGATCTTGGTGGCCAATTGACAGGTCCATTCCGCGAAATTATGCGCTCATCGAATGTGACGAGCGCTGTGTGGCATGTAGCGCCGTCTTGTTGGAACCACAACTCATCCACATTCATGCCATCCAATTCGGGAACAAAATAGTCGGTTATCATGGCTCTATACCGGTCTCCATTAACGGTAACTGACTCTCCAGCATTATTTCAGGAAGAAGTATGGCCCAATGACTCCACCAGCCCATAGAGCACACCAAACCAGTCAGTTTTTGTGGATGTAATGGCGTCTCAAGGGTCTCATGTGGATTCTCTTCACTCCAAATGCGGCAATTTTGCTTGTTGACCGTAGCCAACATTCGTGGCGTTATTGCCAACATACGGCCCCATATGCTCGAAAAAGTGGTTAAAAATTGGACCTGTAGAATTGGATTTATTCGAGCCAGCCGCGACGGCCACATGCCCGAAATCATATTTAAACATTAATGGCATAAAATTATCCTTCCAATAAAGCCAAATTGATGGACATTAAAACGATTTTCTTGTGTTTTATTTCAATTCGAAGCTCTATACCTCTAAAAAAAACACCCGATATATATATATATATATATATATATATATATATATATATATATATACAATATATTTTTTTATATATATATATTCAAGTTGGTAAATACATATAAAGAATATATAAAGAACATATATAATCTTTAAAGAATTTGGTGTTGGTTCTAGGTGAAACATTTTAATAGATAATAAGTAAAAATATATTTTTCTAGGTGGGTTTCACAAATAAACAAATATATGTTTTGAGTTTTATCTCGATATATATTTCGGGTTATGAGCCCATCAGTTTTCATTTGTAACTCCTGATGATGGGCTCATAACCCGAAATATATATCGAGATAAAAACTCAAAACATATATTTGTTTTATTTGTGAAACCCACCTAGAAAAATATATTTTTACTTATTATCTATATAAAGAACACATAAAGGGTACATAAAATATATACCGGGTGAGTTTTTTTTATCCTGAGACAGTCTTATAACTCAAAAACAGTGCATTATATGAAAAAAAGTTTCAAATAAAAGTTTGTTTATATCGAGGGGGAAACAAAACTACGCCATTGTTTGTTGACGTAGAACAAGCTTTCAAAGGTATTTCAATGTCAAGTTTTGTTTTTTAAATGGAACCCTATATTTTTCTATACGTCTACTTAATCTACAAAAAAAACTGAACAACTTTCATAGAAACTATTTTTTATACGACATCAAATAAACAAAATACATGAATCAATTAGATCTCAAAAAAATTCTTAATAATTATTTTTAACAATTATTTAAATTAATTATCAAATAATTATTTATTAAATAAATAATTAATAATTTAATAATTTTTCGACACTGAGACATTCAAGAGTGTATTCCAGTTTCTTCGTAACCTTTACATTTCCTGTTTTTTTTTTTTTTTAAACAAATTTTACAACACAATCAAATGAAGCTTGTGAGGCTGTATTCCTATTAGGAAACCGCTCGGCATTCATTTCAATGGCAGCCCTTAAAACTTCTTTCACATTCACCGCATAAATTAAGACCATTTTAATTCTGTCTTCAACAAAAAAATGCTCCATTTTTATTATGGTAATACAATATAACTATCTACTGGATTGACAGGAGAAATAAACTTTTTTAAACTCAAGAATTTCAACTAGTTCTATTAAGTAGAAAATAATCTCTTGAATCTGAGTATAACGAAGTTTTAATATCATTATAAACACTTATTTTCATTGTTGTGACTTTTGCGATTTAATGATTATTTATTTAATAATTAATTATTTAATCATTATTATTTGATAATTAAGTTAAATAATTGTTAAAAACAATTATTAAGATTTTTTTGAGATCTAATTGATTAATGTATTTTGTTTATTTGATGTCGTATAAAAGATAGTTTCTATGAAAGTTGTTCAGTTTTTTTTGTAGATTAATTAGACGTAATGAAAAATATAGGGTTCCATTTAAAAGGCAGAACTTGACAGTGAAATACCCTTGAAAGCTTGTTCTACGTCTATAAACAATGGCGTAGTTTACTTTCCCCCTCGATATTAACAAACATTTATTTGAAACTTTTTTCCATATAATGCACTGTTTTTGAATTATAAGACTGTCTCAAGATAAAAAAACTCACCCGGTATATACATAAATAAAATATACTGTGTTTTAAAATAAGTCTTATTTATAAGAAATTATATAAAAAAAAAGATTAGAGGTTCAAATGACACACCAGCCCTAAAAAGGCTAAATTTTTATTTTCCTATATATAAAAAGCACAGTCCAAATTACTGGATTTTCTAATCGTATGGAATTTTCGCTGAGATATATATACAGTTAAATTTTACTTTCAGAAAAATAATGACCTCAAATACGCATAATTAATCCACAATCGATCTAATTTATAATAAAAAAAAATATATATATATATATATATATATATATATATATATATATTTGAAATAAGTAGGTTATAATGAAAGGCAGTCCATAAATTATTTAAATTTAATTCAATTCCGACGTTTCGGAGACTTTTATTCTCTCCTTCTTCAGGGTATTGAAGAAGAGGAAAAAGTCTCCGAAACGTCGGAAATTGAATTAAATTTAAATAATTTATCGACTGCTTTTCATTATAACTTACTTATTTCGCTTTCTAAGGAAATAAATAAAATTATATATAGTTGATTCAAATATTATACATTTTTAACCAGCCTCTTATCAAAGTCGCTGTTCCATCGCCTGAAGAGATAATTATTCTCTTTCTGAAAAAGGCGGTGCATCATTTGAATGAGGCTTAAGCCCGCTGCCCACGAGGCTTTTTCCTCTACCTGTTTTTGGGATGGGAGCTCTCTGTTTTCAATTTAGAGGCCTGTAGGGTCCAAATGACGTTACTGTTGGCTGTCTTTCTGGCTAGCTTGCTTGATTTAAAAGATAGGACATGTCCTATTTCCTGGCTTGGTCCTTGAATTTTTGCGATTTTGAGTTGTCGGGATTTTGGGTGCCACCCGTATATATGTGTGTTCCTGAGTAATTCGTTTGGCTGATTTTTTTAGATGAAACATTAGAGATAATAATGAGCGGATGAAAAGAATTAAACGTACCTATACGTATAATAGATACTAATCTTGTTTTGTAATATATAATTAACTCTTTTACAATATTGCTTATGTTGAATGTTTTCTATTGACTGTAATTGATTAGGGAATATTAGATACTAGCGATAGCTGGTTAATTTTAATACTTACATATTCATAAAAAACAAACAAAAACAAGAATATACTCTAGAAATAATTATAATTAAGAGTTTTTTTACTTAAATTATTTGGAGTCTTTAATTCCTATAAGATAAATTTAACTTTCAATTTTTGATAGTATTGGAAGTATAAGAACAATTAAAATACGAATTTTCAACTAATATACTATTTTGTGATCCCCAAAGTCCAAAAAAAGCCTGCTTTGTCTGACTATAATCACGATACTTTAAATAACTCTTCAGGGAAATTCAAAACTTAGCTATTGGCTGAATATATCTAGCTCATTCTGATCCTTTTTCGATCTATGCATGGTTCAAATTGATCCTTTGTTGACAGTAGTGAACTGTATTAATTGTTTCACCTGGTTTCAGAAGCCCATGGTACACGTCACCCTTCTGATCCCACGAAATGCAAATTCGGTCTTGCCGTCGATGTTGATAGTTGTCCAGGGTCAACCCATGATTTTGTGTGTGCGTTTTGGGTCGTCGCTGTAAATATCCACAAGTATACGACAGCTTTCACTCGCGTTTTTCTTTTGATTGAACAAGAAACGCAATGTGCCGAAAATGCTTTTTATTTGGTTCGAAACTAGATATGTTTAGCTAACGAAAAAAATAGGAAGCTAACTCGAAATCGTTTAACATCAATGGGGTTTTGAAAATGTGCTGGCATAGCAACAAAATACCATGCGAGTTTAGACTGTGAACCAATCCTTGGTTAGAGCATCATTTCTTAAAAAAATTAAGAATTACTAACCGGGACACCTGGTATATATATAATTTATCATTTAAAGTTGAAAGAAAAACTTCATTAAATTATATATTAATAAAATATAATCACGTTGCACCTAAGTATCTGACTCATGGAGACCTTAAAATAACCACATCCTTTATAAGAAAACAAGGATAAGAATTTCTTATCTCATCTCCATTAACTTAATTGAGCTGGTGTAAAATATAACAAATCTTATTAATTGTATATATATTATGTATGTATCTTTGCATATTTATTTATATGTGTATATTTATTTATATATATTAACACTTTATTGAAAACGGTTCTAACTATTTAAATGATATAAACTTTAATTGAAAAGTTTTTGTTTTGCCGAGAGTAGCAGAGTTGTTGATTCACAAAGAGAAACAAAGAGGTTGTCCTCTGCTTGATGCAAATTTACATACACACATATATATCGAGATGATATATCTGTATATATAATTTATTTGTTTGAGACTATAGTTTCGAAGACTTGGTCTTCATCATCAGTCTTTTTTAATTATAAATGTTGTTTTTCATGGAATCAATATCGTATGGATATTGAAAATTTGATGTTCCTTCTTCACTGGTGGTCAGCTTAGAAGTTCTCCGGATACCCCACAACTGCACCCTACACCTCCTAAACATCCCACATCAATCCCCACCCCGCACCCAGTTTTTTGCATTTCTAGTTTTCTAGTGATCCACATATTATGTGTATATTTGTTTACTCGTACACCAATTTGCCCACATTCGTTCATATTGATAAACATTATAAAAAATTAATTGGAAAATAATATTAAAAAATAATCGTATAGGATCTGAAATAAAAACATAAAATTAAATAATATTTGTTTCGAAGTTATATAAAAAAAAGCCACTTCAACCACTTTATTTGTAAACACACCTGTTTTTTTATGAATCCACCTGTAATGTTATGATTTAGACACCTGTTAATTAAAAAAACCCTAATTTTAATATAATATAATATTTGTTATAAACTATTAGTGGGTTTTAAAATTAAAAAACCAATTAATAAATAAAAGATAATTGAAAAAAATGTAAACAAACTTTTTTATTGAGATTTTCATCTATAAATAATTACTTTAATTAAGAACAGATCAATTAAAATAAAATTCGTCGAGGTCCAGACCTAGCCAAATCGTTTTCTCATACTCGAAACTTGTTAATAAAATTAAAAAACCAATTAATAAATAAAAGATAAATAATTGAAAAAAATGTAAACAAACTTTTTTATTGAGATTTTCATCTATAAATAATTAATTTAATTAAGAACAGATCAATTAAAATGAAATTTGTCGAGGTCCAGACCTAGCCAAATCGTTTTCCCATACTCAAAAGTTGTTAATAGATTTGGTTTCATCAAAATCGGTAGAGTCGTTTTCAAAATAGAACTAAGATACAAATATACAAATATATATACAATTTTTTCTCGTTTAATAAGAGTAGATAAATGAGATCCTAATCTGTTGGATTTTTTTTAACTCAATAGATGCACTAAGTTCAGAAAAGAGATTGATGTTTCTTAACTAACTTTAGAGACAACTGAGAGAATTTTTTTAGTAATTATCCTATACCTACTTTGTTTTCTTTAAATAGATGGAACGTCGAGTTCAACTCTTCAAGAGCTTATGGTTCCAGTAGTTTCAGAAGAAAAATGCAAGGAAGCTTATAAATCATTTGCTACAGCAACGATTGATGAACGCGTTCTCTGCGCTGGATATACCCAAGGACAAAAGGATGCTTGTCAGGTAGACATGAAATTTTTTAAGAAACATTATCATATTTCAGTAGGATTCAGCATTAGCGTAGTTAGGGAATTTTCCTAAGGGGTCAGCCGCATTGGCGGCGCCAGGGTTGAGCGAGGTGTGGCGACCGCCCAACCCAAATTGTTCTCGCCCAACCATCCATCCAACCTGTTAAGGTAGTTGTTTCGCGACAATACTAGCAAAAAGTTAATGCTAGAGTATATAGAACAGACAATAAGGATTTATACTTCATAAGCCCAAAACTTTTTTCTGTTTATGTACCAATTCTAACCAATCCCGTGCTCGTTTGACAAATTTGGCACCATTGTAAGATATTGGATATTTTATATTAAAATGACAGATAAAATACATTTTTAATTTCTATAAAAATCGTTTTGTTATTTTTTAATAAATGTAATCAACGCCTACGTTACACCTTATGAAAATTATAATTTTGAAACAATCTAGCGCATGCATCTTTCGCTGGTTAAATAAATACGCTGTTGCCAGCTTGTTTTTAGTGTAAATTTTTATTATACATTTTTCATTATTTATTCATTATTATCTCAGAAATTGTGTTGTAACTATGAATCAAAATTGTCTTAAAATATGTATTGGTTATTGTTTAATGTTGGTTTAGTTTTTTATAAAAATGATAAAGGTTTCTTAATTATAATTAAATTTGTATGTAAATTTTCCGATATCCCATATCGTACTTTTTTCGATATTTCCCCCATTTTGACCATGAAGGAGCACGTTTTCGACAAAGAGCACTCTATACATTTTTAAACTAGATTAAATTTGCTACAATTTAAACAAAGTTTCGTCTTGATTGGATAATGGTAATCTGTGCCGCAATGAGGTTGAAATTTTAAAAAACTGCAATTTTCTGCAATAAATTGCAGTTTTTTATTCATAAAATAAGATCCTAGGAACATCCTATCTTACTCTGTAGGAAATCTTATTGACTGGAACGTTTACTTGGACCACTTTTTTGATAAAACTGTTAGATTTATAGATATCCAGCATTTTCCATGTTGCTTTTGAGGATTCAGATCATATCCTGTCCGGAAAATGTAGGATTTATCTATAAATCAGAGTATTAACAAAAAAGTGGTCCAAGTAAACGTTCAAGTCAACGAAATTTTCTAGAAATGAGATAGAAATCAAGTTTCTAGGATGAGTGCTTTTTATTTTATGAAGTAAAAACTGAGATTTTTTGCAAAAAAATTGCATTTTTTCAAAATTTCAACCTCATTGCGGCACGGGTTACCATTATCCAATTAATATAAAACTTTGTTTAAATTGTAGCAAATTTAATCTAGTTTAAAAATGTATAGAGTCGTCTTTGTTGAAAACGTGCTCCTTCAAGGTCAAAATGGGAAAAAATCGAAAAAAGTTCGAGTTTTAGGGATATTCAAAAGTGATCCTGGGGCTGTTTTTTGGATCCCCATTAAAAATTGAACTACTGGACCAATTTTGAATTTCTTTTTTTTAATTGACGCAAAAATGTGTCCTCTTTAATTTACTATGGAACGGTTATTTACAAAATATGAACTTCTAGTTATAAGCGAAAAACTGGAAAAAGTTCGAAAATTTCGAGGTTCTCCCCCAGACTTTCGAGGTCGCAAACTTAGATTTGGCAAACCCACACCATACCAAACGAACCTAAAAAAATCTTTTCCGGCAATTAATATAAGCTGAAACCCCCTATTTACTAGGGTATAACGCAGAGGTGGCCATAACGTGGCTCGCGAGCCGCATGAAGCTCTTCAGTCAATCACGTGCGGCTCTTGAACTCTCTTGAATAATACTGAATTTAAAAAGTACAGCGTGTGGCATAAAGATCTACCACATTTTGAAGAGGTATACAAAAATGTGAAAATTTAACTAGAAAAAAACTTAATATATTTTTGAAAAGAACACAAAATATTTTTTTTTAATGTATTTTAAACATTATCAGACAAAGGGGGAGGGTCAAAAATGAAAGTTCTAGCCCTTTCGACCAAACTCAATCAAATTTTGTATACATATTCTGTGAACCTCCAGAGGGCTAGAAATTCAAAAACTAACCACCCAAAATGGAGGGTAGGTAAAAAATGAAAATTCTAGCCCTTTCGACCAAACTATATACACAATTTGGTTAGTTTTTGCATTTCTAGCCTTCTGGGGATCCACAGAATATGTATACAAAATTTGGTTGAGTTTGGTCAAAAGGGCTAGAATTTTTTTTGACCCCCCCCCCTTTTTTTTGCTTGATAATGTTTAAAATACATTTAAAAAAATATATATTTTCTTTTCTTTTCAAAAATATATTCAGTTTTTTCTAGTTAAATTTTTTTATTTTTTATATCTCTTCAAAATGTGCTAGATTTTTATGCCCCACCCTGTATAATAATTAAATTAAAAAAAATAATAATAGAAAAATTAAATTAATTTGTAATTTGTAATGTTATAAGTAAGTAGAGAAAAAATATATGTTACTTCATTTATATTTTATAAAATAAAAAAATGTGTCTTTTTTTTTTATTAAACCATTAATTAATCTCCAAACAATCTGGCTCGCTTTGAAACAGTTTTATAAATTTGCGGCTCCCAAAGTTAAGGTTAGTGGCCACCCCTGGTATATAGGAAGATGATTTTTTTTTTTTGATCTACATTTTTCAATCTGTATTGATTTTTTAAGAATAAAATTAATCTAATAGGATAAATAGTTATTAAGATATTGACTCGATTTTGCTAGGGGGGACAATGCCCCCCTTGCCCGTTCCCTTAACTACGTGCATGTGCGTTCCCTAAGTTTTATTTTTTAGCTCGTAATCTAACTTGAAATTCACAAGTAATATATATGTACCTGAAGTATTTCCGAAATCACTTCTATAATTGTAAAATTAATATGTATGAAGATCTTCTAAAGTTTCTTTAACACCAAATGAATTTGTTTGTTTCTAGGGAGATTCCGGCGGTCCTTTAATGGCCAGGTTCAAAACCTTCACCTATACTCAAGTGGGTGTTGTATCCTTTGGATTCAAATGCGCGGAGCCTGGCTTTCCCGGAGTTTATACAAAAGTCTCTCATTTCGTCGATTGGATTGTAAACAACTTATAGAACCATTTAACTAATTTATCCAATCAAGTATTATTTAATTATACTCTGCTATACTAAGAAAATCAATCAATTTTTTAATTATTATTATTATTATATAATACTTATTAAATTATATGTACTTATTATTTAATTATATGTTAAATGCTAATATATCGTTAAAACAAAAAACTAAGCTTAAAAAACACAAAATACAAAAGTGAGCCCAGGTAGCATGAGATTCTACGAATATCCACCAAATATATTAAAAGTACATATATATTCCAAATATCTTCACGAGATTCTTAGAATATTTGCAACTGAAAAATTATTAGAAGAATCTTCCGAAAAATCCTTTGGTGGATAATCTAAGAATGTTCAACTAAGAAAATATTCTAATAAATTGAATTAAATGTTCTAGAGGAATATTTTAGTTCTAAGAAAATTCCCAGAATATCTAAGAAGATTGAAAGATTCTTCACAGGATATTCCAATTTTGTTGAGGGAGATTCAAATGTCCAGAAAATATATTATTAGGATAATCAGTAGAGATTGTGGTGTTGGTGCAAGGTGAAACATCTTGAGTAAATAAATATTTTATTTAATATGGATTTACTAAGAGTTAGGGATACTGGGTCACTTATTTCACATTAAAATTAAAAAATTCAGTTACTTTTTGTATTTCCTGAAGATGGGTTGATAGCCCGAAATATATATATTGAAAAAGACAAAAAAATTTATATCTTTTAATTTTTTAATTTTAATGTGAAATAAGTGACCCAGTATCCTTAACTCTTAGTAAATCCATATTAAATAAAATATTTATTTACTCTTATCTTTATTATTAGGATATTTATAGAATATTCTTATGCTACCTGGGATAATATACCGGGTGAGTTTTTTATCTTGAGACAGTCTTATAACTCAAAAACAGTGCAGTATGAAAAAAAGTTTATTTATATCAGAGGGGAAACTAAACTATGCCATTGTTTGTCGACCTAGAACAAGCTTTCAAGGGTATTTCGAGGTCAAGTTCTGTTTTTTAAATGGAAGTATATGTTTCTGAACATATTATGAATCGACAAAAAAACCTGAACAACTTTTATTAGAACTATTTTTTATACGACATCAAATAAAAAAAAATATTAAATCAATTAGATCTCAAAAAATCTTAATAATTATTTTTAACAATAATTCAACTTAATTATCAATTACTTACTAATGATTAAATAATTAATTATTAAATAAATATTTATTAAATCGAAAAGTCCCAACAATGAAAATAAGTGTTTATAATGATATTAAAACTTCATTATACAAATTTAAGAGATTATTTTCTACTTAATAGAACTATTTAAAATTCTTGAGTTTAAAAAAGTTTATTTCTCGTATCAATCCAGTAGATAGTAATAAAATTGGATCATTTTTTGTTGAAGACCTAATTAAAATGGTCTTAATTTATGGTGAATGTGGAAGAAGTGTTATCCCCATTGAAATGGATGGCGAGCGTTTTTCTGATAGAAATACACCCTCCCAAGCTTCATTTTATCCTGTTGTAAATCTGTTAAAAAAAAAAACAGGAAATGTAAAGGCTACGAAGAAACTTAAAAGGCCAAAATAACGAAATTGGAACTGGAATTCATCCAGAAGACTTGCGTGTATCACTCATACACTCTGGAATGTCTCAGAACAGCGTCGAAAAATTATTAAATTATTTATTATTATTAAATTATTTATTATTATTAAATTATTTATTATTATTAAATTATTTATTATTATTAAATTATTTATTATTATTAAATTATTTATTATTATTAAATTATTTATTTAATAATTAAATATTTGATCATTATTATTTGATAATTAAGTTGAATAATATTTTTTTTATTTGATGTCGTATAAAAGAGAGTTCTAATAAAAGTTGTTCAGTTTTTTTTGTAGATTCAGAATATGTACAGGAACATATAGGTTTCTAATTATAAAACAGAACTTGACCTCGAAATACCCTTGAAAGCTAGTTCTAGGTCAACAAAGTGTAGTTTAGTCCCCCCCCCCCTCCTGATATAAATAAACAAATAAACTTTTTTTTCATATAATCCACTGTTTTTGAGTTATAAGACTGTCTCAAGATAAAAAAAACTCACCCTATACCAATTGTAAAAAAGCCTATGTTAAAATATTTTTTTACGAAGACAACTCATATGTTATATTTTAAGCAAATTCGACTTTAATCCTCTCGCACACTGCGAACCGACGTTTTAACCAACGTCTGTAGATATTTCAATTTTTAAGAATGAATATGAATCTACATATTATACTTAATTGTTTTGCCATATGAAGAGAGAATGTGTTCTTTTGAAAAAATTACATGTTCCTCTAATTAATAATATAATATATTAATGTACTTAATGAGATTTGCTTATTTATTTTATTTAATTTTGCAAAACAGCGATTAATTTTATTGATATTATTTTTATTTTTTTAATTAAGAAAAATACTTTTACTTTTTTTTGAAATAATTATTTGATCTTTGAAAATTTTCTCAACTTTTTTTGTTTATTATTATTATTGTTTTTTATTTTAAACTATAATAATATATGTAGCGACCAAGGCAAAGAATAAACACTTTCACTTTATTGATTTTGTCCATGTATAAATTTTTTTTTTAATAAACAAACATGGACAAAATTAATATTAGACCATAAAAGCCTATAGACACGCCCTGGTGGCGATTTGGCGAGGCCAACATCACCTACAGATGACGTCAGGTCATCTGTAGGTAGGAACACCGAGAAATAGCATGGCCACTATAGGAATTATTATACATTGAGATAAATTTATCGTAGTTTAGATTATTTATTTTGGATTCCAATAATCTCAAATTAATATTAAATTAATATACCAAAATATTTATTTATTTTTTTAACAAAATGTTTTATTTTCCATATTTAAATTACATATTTATTATTTTTACAATAATTCGGGCATCGAGCAACACTCCTTTCCCATGTCCATATATACTCCCTAAGGTTCCTCCTTTCCAATAAAAAAAGAATCATTGAAATCGGACAATAAACAAAGAAGTTATGCGAGAACGTGACGTCATCTGTAGGTCACTTCACTCTGTGTTGAGAGTAGCAGAGGGCGTGTCTATAGGCTTTCATGGTCTAATAAATCAATAAAGTAAAATGTTTATTCCTTGACTTGCGATTCTTTGACTTGGTCGCTATATATATAATAAAATTTTTTATATTATTATATTTAATTAATTTTACAATATATTAACTGTAAATTGATTAAAGCTTTTGTGGCCGAAACTTTTATTAAAACTTTTTGATAAAAACCGTATTTTTCACTATTAATATATTATACGAGCTTTTCGTGCGTGCCTTCGACACGCCCTCGAAGCTCGGCCCTCCGGGCTGGTGCCCTGGCGGGCAGCGTCTCGGTCAAAAAATTGTATTCCTCTTAAAAAACCACACTCCAAATGTATACCCGTAAACTACCGAAAATACATCGTCTCTTGAAAGTTTCGCCTCTTTATTTTTTGAGTGGCGGGGGGGGGGGGGGGAGGAATAATTATGAATATATTTAAATTTCATTTTTCCTTTTCAAAACAAAAACAATGAAATGATTTATGAACTGCAAAAAATTCGCAGGCTGAATCATGGAAATTATTCAAATTTACGCGGTTCAATTAATTTAATTAATTACAAAAAATATATTTAATGTTTCTTAATTTAAAATGAATCGGAGTCTTTCATTTCAAAATTACAATTATATTTCAAATTTGCCTGGTTAATGAAAATCGATTGGAGCCATCAGTTTAAAATCCGAGCTGACAATTATATTTCAAATTTGCCTCGTTAATTAATATATATTTAATGTTTCTTAATTTAAAATCTATTGGTGTTTTTTCATTTTCATTCGAGTTCAAATGAATACAATATTATCTCGACACAAAGTCTAAATCAAAAATTTATAGTTTTAGTAACAGAAATCATGGTATAAATATTAATGTTATATTGGTCTAGTGGTTAAAGCTAATGACCTTAGTTCAAGAGTTCGTAGGTTCGATTCTAGGCAAGAGGGAAATTTTTTAAGAGAAATTTCTCTTAGCGTTGTTACAAATTAATCTAGATAAATATATATAGTATGGTACATATATATTTATTTATTTATCAACAAACTAACAAACACATATAAAAATATAAGACACTAGCTAGGGCTTGCAAAAACCAGATAAAATTTTAAAACCCGGTTATCAAAGTAGGCCGTTGCCCAGGTATCTGATATTTGAAAACGATCACAGATATAGTGATCGAAACGTCGTGTATTATATGTATTTTTATTAGTTTGTTGATAATTATATATATTTAATTTTAATGAATTGGCTGAGGCAGTGTTCCGCATACTTCTTGTGTTCAAGGTACACCTACCAAATCAAGAAATTTTAGAGCAGGTTTGTCCGACCCGCGGCCCAAGATGTCTATCAATGTGGCCCGACAAAAAATCGCGAACTTACAAACTTTATGAGATTGCGACTAAAAATCCCATTGATATTACTAAAAATACAATATTTTTAACTTGCTATTAATTTATGAGTAATGAATTTTTGAATTTAACACGTTATTTTGCAATGAGATGGTATTTATAAAGTGATTCTTAAATAATTTTATTTATTCAAGCATCTATTTTCAAGTATGAAGCACAGAAAGAATGAAGCTAGATTTAAAATATTTGATGGACATTTCGAGAATTCACTGAGAATTCTTTTGTGCCAAATATCGACGGATTAATGTCCCAAAAACAATGACAAACTTCTCATTATAATTTTATGTTGCTGATTTGACTCTTACTTTTATAATAAAAAAGTACCTGGAGGCACCGAGCGATGCTCGGTAACTTCTTTCTTCTTTCCTTCAGTTATTTTAATATTATTTTTAATTTAAAATCCTGATAAAAAGCTCGATTTTTATTTGAGAGCCGTTTTCAAATTAAAAAAATACAAATATATATAGTATTCGCCCACTGTACCCCCCCCCCACCTCCACCCCGCTCGACCTCACCTCCTGATCTCTCACCACTGCACCCCACCTCCTGCACCTGTTTTGATTCAACCACATGATTCATTTTTATTCATCCAATTGTTAATAAATAAAGCCTATCAAAATGTGTCATTTTTTCAGAAAATTGGGACCTGCTTATGCGAAATATATTTTTAAATAAATTCTTGATTATTTTTTATTCTATTAAATAAATAAGGTTCTTTATAAAAACAATTATAAAACGTTTATTAATATTTCTAACGTTTAGGGAGAACAAAATATGTTAAAAACCACAATCACAATATTTCTTCAAGGCCTTTGAGAAAAATGAATTAACCCAACCCATTGTCTGCCTGGGTAGAAAAGAAAAGAGAAACCTTTTTTAAAAGCCCAAGATTGCCATTTTTCTACCTGAGAATAATTAAATTGATTACGAAAAAACCCATCAAAAACAATTTTGTCGAAGATAAGACCGTGTCAGATCGAATTGTCAACCCAAAAACCGCCTAACCCGTGAATTTCATCAAAATCGGTAGAACCGTTTTCAAAAAATAGAACTAAGATACAAACAAATATATAAACAAACAAACAATTTTTGCTCGTTTAATAAGAGTAGATTTATTAAGTAACAAAGTTTCATTTCTTAAATATCTCTCTTCTTCTAAGCCGTATGCCTCATAAATGAGGCGCCGTGATCGGTTTGTAGTAATATATGGCCCTGTTCACAGTAAGGCACCACTTATTTCTGTCACGCGCCCTCGCGACAACGCCGCGCAGAGAACTACCAGTCAGTTTGGTCATCTGGTCGATCCATCTTGATGGAAACCTCCAGCGTGGTCTTTTACCCGAAACTTCTCCCTCTATGATGGTCTTCTCTAGCGTATTTTCTCAACGCATTATATGCCCGAAATATCGGAGGATTCGGTGAGAAACAATATCATCTAGACGCACCTGTACACCCAGCTCACTTAGGATCGAAATATTCGTACGACGGGCCGTCCAAGGAATTCTAAGAAGCCTCCTCCAACACCACATCTCGAAGGCGCGCACCCGGTCCTGGTCCCTTTGCAGCATAGTCCACGTCTCCGTCCCATATAGAAAGATAGAAAAAATTAGGGATTGGACTAATCTCATCTTTGTGTTGTTGGAAATTTGTCTGACTTTCCATATCTTTGTGAGCCGGGACATTGCACTTTTGGCTAGTTGGATCCGTCTTCTTATCTCACCACTACAACCGCCATCATTTGAGAGGACGGCACCCAGATAAACGAATTTAGGGACCACCTCACACCCCGCAATGTACGGAACATTCTGGTGGTTGCTGTTTTGGCGATCTATTATCATTACCTTCGTTTTTGTTCGATTGATTTTAAGCCCTATCTCCTGGCTAGCAGTTTCTACCCACTCTACGATTTTCATTAGTTCATCCATAGAGCTTCTTAAGTATATTAAGTACATATTCTACGTTTTTTTGCTCATCAGCTATTATTACCGTTAGTGTATTTTATGTATGGCCCAAAACAGCTCATATTTTTCCAATCTGGCCCAGGGAAGATAAAAGGTTGGACACCCCTGTTTTAGAGGTACACCAAAGAAAAAAAACAATGTTTATTTAATATTTATTTATTATTAATATCAATATAATATGATAAATTTAGTTGGTTCATGTCCATTTTAATAATAAATAAATGATTCACGGGATTTATTTATAATATGAAAAGATGAGAAATGTGAGCCTGCTTAAATGAGCACATGCGATCAAAATTTGAAGTAATCGTTGATAAGGTTGCTCGCATAACTCTCAGCTATGTGTATTATCTTCAAAAAACTTGACATTTTTCCGCGGCACACCAACCACGGTACACCAGTGTGCCACGGCACACACTTTGCGGAACACTGAGCTAAGGGGCCAGTTATGAGAAAAAGTTGAAATAAAAGTTATCAGTGCACGTCAGCTGGAAAAGATCATTGTATGTTTTAAATTTTTTACATAATAAATTTTTAAAGGGTGGAATTTAGTTTTATATAGTTTTCACCCAAGTCACAAAAACACGCAAAGTTGATCTCTAGTAGACGTTTTACATTTAGAATCATTTCACTGTTAATCAATCTGTTACGATGGGGGAGGGAAGGAAGAATTTTCTTGTATTCGTGAATTTACTATTAGATATAATTATTATTACTTATAAGATATAAGATTGAAGCTGCCACCACAAATAGATTTTTCTTGTGGAAGGGCTCTATTTGACGCCCAAGGAAATTAATTCAATTGGACAAGGGAACGGGGTTAATTCATTGAACCAATATGAAAGAATATTTTATTTTATTTAGTTTATTAAAAAAAATGAATAGGAAATGAAATGGTTTAAATGTGTACAATTGCTTATTAAATATTAATTGGATTCACGTGGCCTTGAGCAGGGGCGTGCTGGCCCGCCGGGACACCGGGCAAATGCCCAGCCACATTAAAAATTAAGAATATTTAAAAGTATTTATTATTATATAGGTGTTTTAGGGCGCATCAACGACAAGGGTTATTAGCGCCTCAAATACAAGACAACCTAGAAACGTCTTAAATAAATAGTATCATAGACAAATAAAATAACAAAATAAATTTTATAAAATAACAACAAAATAGACCTATACAAAATAACAACAAAGATAATACTATATAAAATAACAGCAAAATAGACCTATACAAAATAACAACAAAGATAATACTATATAAAATAACAACAAAATAGACCTATACAAAATAACAACAAAGATAATACTATATAAAATAACAACAAAATAGAGCTATACAATATAACAACAACGATAAACTATATAAAATAACAACAAAAGCTGTAAAGGGACTATTTAATAAATATACAACAGATTAAATTAGTAAAATCAAAGAAGTAGAAGAGGGATATTTTAGATATGGTTAAAAAGATTAATATCACGCAAATATCCAAGCAGGTTTTCATAGCAATCCATATCAGAGAGAATATCCCTGATGTTTTTATTTTCAAGTTTATATTTTATCCTTTTAGTATTGTAAAGTGGGCAATCCACTAATATGTGGGATACATCAATTCTCCTGTCACACGTAATACACCAAGGTGGAGCTTCTCTATTAATTAAAAAGCCATGAGAAAAGAAACAGTGACCAATTCTCAAACGAGTTATTATTGTTTGTTCTCTCCTACTATTATATTTGTGTTTTAACAGTGGAGTAATATTTGGTTTGATTCTTTTTAAAAAATTATTTTCTATTTCCTCCCATTCATTTTCCCAGTTCTTCAGGATTAAGTTTTTTGAAAATAATTTTATATCCTCATAGCACAATTCGGTGAAATCGTAAGTTAATTTATTTGCTCCCTTTTTTGCTAGTCGATCGACTTCCTCGTTACCTAAAATTTTCTTGTGGCTAGGGATCCACATGAAGTGAATTACTTTATCCATTCTGATAAGATCTTGGTGTATTATTTGGATTTTTTGGATAATAGGGTGAAATATATATAAATTTTGGATTGCTAATAAGGCACTTAATGAATCTGATAAGATTATTGCCTTGTTACTTCTTTGATTTTTTAATTTGAAAAGTGCGAGTTCAATTGCCTTCAGCTCAGCATTAAATATACTTGTAATGGGCGAGAGTTTAAAATGGCCAGATGAACTGTCCATTTTAAACGCACATCCCACATTTTTTTCGAATTTTGATCCATCTGTAAATATCAGTGAGAAGTTCGGATATCTGTTTAGCAATTCTGCTAGCAAGATGTTATACGACCTCTCATCAAGGCTCTCTTTATTAAATTTAGCCAAGTCCAATAAACAAGATGGTTTGTTTAAGAGCCATGGTGGTTCTGGGGTATTAATTATTCGAATTTGTTGGTCCAAGTAATTTCTAATTCCTTCTAGGTTTTCTTTTATTCTCAGAGCCAATGGTTTGGTATTTTTTGGACAATTTGAGAACTTGCTTAAGTTTGTGGGATTGAAAATGTCTTTATATGTTGGATGTGTTGGAAGAGAATTGATTTTTATAGCATAGTTCAAAGATAGTATTTCTCTTCTAACTTTTAAAGGGGGTTCGCAAGACTCCGCCAGAAGACTTGAAATTGGACTTGTCCTGAAAGCTCCCAAAGCTATTCTGATACCCAAATTATGGACCATATCGAGCTGTTTTAGAACGCTCTCTCTAGCAGAAGAGTAAATGGGTGAACCATAATCTAATTTACTGCGAATAATCGCCCTATATACTCTCAGTAAACTGATAGAGTCCGCTCCCCAGTTGGAATTGGAAAGCACCTTTAGAAGATTGAATGATTTTAGGCATTTCGTTTTTAGATCTTTGACGTGATCTCTCCAGTTTAGTTTCTTGTCAAAGACTAGACCAAGAAATTTTACACTATCCCTATATAATATGGGACTCCCATCGATGTATAAAGATGGATCTTGGTGGGATGTTCTAAGTCTACAAAAATGTAGACAACATGTTTTATTCTTTGAAAATCTAAAACCATTTTCTGAGGCCCATTTATTGACATCATTTATTATAATTTGCATTTTTGTTTTTATAAAATTCAAATTTTTTGATCTTAAATATATTGCAAGATCATCGACAAAGAGAGAGTGCTGAACTGGCGACTTAATTAATTTTGAAATGTTGTTCAGAGCTATCGAAAAAAGTGTACAACTAAGAACAGAACCTTGTGGAATTCCATTTTCTTGAGTGTGTACCTTAGAGAGAGTGTTGCCTACACGTACTTGAAATGTTCGGTCTGTTAAAAATTTCTGTATAAAAATACCTAAGTGACCTTTAATACCCCATTCTTTCAATTGTTTTAAAATAGAATATCTCCAAGTTGTATCGTAAGCCTTTTCAAGATCAAAGAAAATGGCTATTACATGATCTTTGTTTATAAAGGCATTTTGTATATAATTTTCGAGACGAGCTAATTGGTCAATGCAAGATCGTAGGGGCCTGAATCCGCATTGATTATTGGAAATTAATTTATTATTTTCCAAATGCCACATCAAGCGTTTATTTACCAGCCTTTCGAAGACTTTACAAATACAACTTGTCATGGAGATAGGGCGGTAATTTTGCACGAAATGAGGATCAAGATTCTGCTTGGGAATGGGTACCAAAATTGCTTTTTTCCATATAGATGGAAACGAATCCTTTTGCCATAATTCATTGATAATATTTAATAATGTGTTCTTAGAATGTGGATTCAAGTTTTTCAGCATTTGATTATGAATATTATCTGGTCCGGGTGCAGTATTTCTAGTTTGATTTAATGAATATTCGAATTCCCAGACCGAAAAGGGTGCGTTGAAATATTCAACATTTGTTGAAGAAAAATTTATAGATCTTCGCTCGGAAATGTTTTTTATTTGAATAAAGGTAGGGTCGTAGTTTTCTGAGGAAGATATCTTAGAGAAGTGCTGTGCAAAACAGTTTGCGATCTCAAAGGGTCCTGTTATTGTATGGTCATTATTTTTTATTTCTTTAATTATTGGAAAATTTGTCCCTTTAATTCTTTTAATTTTGTCCCATACTTTTTTGTTTGGGGTATAATAGGAAATAGAGGAAATAAAATTTTGCCAAGACTTTTTTTACTTTCTTTTATTAAGTATTTAGCACGGGCTCTAGCTTTTTTAAAAATGAGCAGATTTCCAGTGGTGGGATTTCTTTCAAATTGCCTTAGTGCTTTTTTCCTTGTTTGAATTGTATTTCCTATTTCTTTTGACCACCACGGGACGGGGACATGCTTGACTCTAGTTTTTGACTTTGGAATAGAAAATTCAGCAGCTTTGAGAACTTTTTTAGTGAATTTTTCTAATTTATTAAAAACATTACTATCAGCGCTGTCATAATCGATAAGAGATAATTTATTAAAAAGTGGCCAATTCGCCTTAGCGATTTGCCATTTTGAATGTGTTCTGATAGGAGGAATTTTATTTAAATAATTTAAAATTATGGGAAAATGATCAGAATCACATAAATCCGGATGTCTTCTCCAAAAAAATTTTGTAGCAATAGATGATGAAGAAAAGGATAGATCTATTGATGAAAAAGAGCCATATGCTGAGCTGAAGTGTGTGTATTGGTCAGTATTCAAGAGAGAAATATTATTATTATTATTCAATATTAATTCAATTATTTTTCCTCTTGTAGATGATGATTGACTACCCCAGATAGAGCTGTGGGCATTAAAATCACCCAACAATAGAAAAGGCGGGGGTAGTTGTTGAATAATATTTTCTATTTCATTTTTAGACATTTTTTCATTTCCTGGTAAATAAATACTACAAATAGTAATGAGGGGCAATTTCATTTGAACTGCGACGACTTGCAAATTGCTATTGATGTATATAGGTGCAGAGAGCAGGTTGTTTTTTACAAGAATCGAAACACCTCTGCATGCCCGTTGTTGACCTTGGTCGCAATCTTTTCTGTAAATATCAAAACCTCTTAGGTTGACATTATTTGTGGGAGAAGTGTGAGTCTCTTGCAAAGCTATTACCATTGGGTCGTATTCATCAATAAGCAGTTTAATTTCTCCTAAATGAC
>JALMQS010000099.1:54785833-54967335 GCA_024734495.1 Forficula auricularia | reverse complement strand
TAGAGATTTCCCTGATATTCACTTCGATTCGAATACCCTGAAAATGTGTGACAGCCTATCTATGTTGGGCGTCTCAGTCGCATCTGACCTGTCTTGGAATGAACACATCTCCTCTGTGGCGAAATCTGCAGCAAGGAAGATTGGCTTCTTATTCAGGTCCAAGCGATTTTACAAACCCCCACAACTTCTCACCATCTACAAGGCCCAAATCCGCCCCTGTCTCGAATACGGCTCTCATCTGTGGAGAGGAGCCTCAAAATATTCTCTTGCTACCCTTGATGCAATTCAGAAACGAGCCGTCAGACTAATTGACGATTCTACCCTCACCGACTCCCTCGACTCGCTAGCTCATCGAAGAGATGTCTCTGCCCTTTCCCTTTTCTATAGATACTATCACAGCAGGTGCTCTGATGAGATAAAATCAATAATTCCCCCCAAAGCATGCTTTGCACGCAGCACACGTTTTGCCGACTCCCAACACTCTTGCGCGGTCAAATTGGAAAAGTGCCGGACCACTTCATTCGCGAATACATATATCCCCATGACTTCAAGGAACTGGAACTCTCTCCCAGCCTCTATCTATCCCAGCACCTATGATCTTCAAACCTTCAAAACCAGGGTGCATAGACACCTACGTCTACACCCTCTCTCTTAATCAACTTTCCCTTCTCTTCGGTAATGCAAGGGTCTTTCGAGATCCATAGGGGCTACATCTTTACTGGTGCACCCCTTCTTGCATTCGATTGCATTAAAAAAAAAAAAAAAAAAAAATATTTTTCCAATCTGGCCCAGGGAAGATAAAAGGTTGGACACCCCTGTTTTAGAGGTACACCAAAGAAAAAAAACAATGTTTATTTAATATTTATTTATTATTAATATCAATATAATATGATAAATTTAGTTGGTTCATGTCCATTTTAATAATAAATAAATGATTCACGGGATTTATTTATAATATGAAAAGATGAGAAATGTGAGCCTGCTTAAATGAGCACATGCGATCAAAATTTGAAGTAATCGTTGATAAGGTTGCTCGCATAACTCTCAGCTATGTGTATTATCTTCAAAAAACTTGACATTTTTCCGCGGCACACCAACCACGGTACACCAGTGTGCCACGGCACACACTTTGCGGAACACTGAGCTAAGGGGCCAGTTATGAGAAAAAGTTGAAATAAAAGTTATCTCTTATTTAATCCTTTATTTTAACCAGACGTAATCGATATTTTACAACGTTTCGAGCGCTATACCGCTGCTCTTCATCAGTGCACGTCAGCTGGAAAAGATCATTGCATGTTTTAAATTTTTTACATAATAAATTTTTAAAGGGTGGAATTTAGTTTTATATAGTTTTCACCCAAGTCACAAAAACACGCAAAGTTGATCTCTAGTAGACGTTTTACATTTAGAATCATTTCACTGTTAAACAAGCTGTTACGATGGGGGAGGGAAGGAAGAATTTTCTTGTATTCGTGAATTTACTATTAGATATAATTATTATTACTTATAAGATATAAGATTGAAGCTGCCACCACAAATAGATTTTTCTTGTGGAAGGGCTCTATTTGACGCCCAAGGAAATTAATTCAATTGGACAAGGGAACGGGGTTAATTCATTGAACCAATATGAAAGAATATTTTATTTTATTTAGTTTATTAAAAAAAATGAATAGGAAATGAAATGGTTTAAATGTGTACAATTGCTTATTAAATATTAATTGGATTCACGTGGCCTTGAGCAGGGGCGTGCTGGCCCGCCGGGACACCGGGCAAATGCCCAGCCACATTAAAAATTAAGAATATTTAAAAGTACAAGATCGTTGACGCCGATTCATTTTCAAGGGCCACTTGCCTATTCGATGATTATAGCAAAAACCAAGTTACTATTATCCAATTAAGATGAAAATTTGTTTGATTTGTAGCAAATTTAATCTAGTTTAAAATTTTTTAGAGTGGTCTTTGTCAAAAACATGCACCTTCATGGTCAAAATAGGAAAAAATCGAAAAAACTGCGAGTTTTAGGGATATTCAAAAGTGGTCCGCGGGGCTGTTTTTTGGATCCCCATTAAAAATCGAATTACTGGACCAATTTTGGATTTCTTTTTTTTAATTTTGTTCTCTTTAATTTACTATAGAACGGTTAATTACAAAATATCGACTGTTTTCGAGTTATAAGTGAAAAACTGAAAAAAGTACGAAAATTTCGAGGTTTTTCGGCCACCAAAAGCTGTGCCCCCATACTTTCGAGGTCGCAAACTTAGATTTGGCATACCCACACCATACCAAAAGATCCTAGAAAAAATATTTTCCCTCAATTAATGTAAGGTGAACCACTTTTTGGATCCTCATTTACTGGGCTAATATAGCCAGTTCTTGGACTAATAGTCATGGATTCTCTTCAGAACCTACAACAACCACCAAAATACACAATTAAGTCCATAGACACGTCGTCCATCCACACGACCACGAAACCTACTTCTACAGTTAACTTTTTATTTTTTCATTTCAATTTTTATGCAGACATTCTATGAAATAATGGATAATGGATTTTGTTAAAAAAAAAAAAAAAATAGATATTTTAATAAGACAAATTTTTTATTAGTTGCAAAACCAACTGGAATTTCAATTATAATATACTACATAATGACAAAATATCTAGAATGCTGTTTTTTACAATAGAGAAAATTATTTTAGCTTTACAAGGCTATTTATTTATTTATTTTATTTTTTTTTAGAAGAGAGTTTTATTTTTTTTAATAAGGTATTTTGTTTTATTATTTATTAATCATATTCATCATCTTAATTTTTTATTTTTGGCTTAGAACACATTGGAATCAGCTATATTTAAAAGTGACTCTCTATAAATGACTGTTGGCGTTTCAAGATGGTATATATTTAGTATTTCATATATTTTTTTTTCATTTATCATAATTTAAGCAAAGAGAGTTATTTTTATTTAGGAGAAGCTAACAAATGATTATGAAAGCGACACACAATGGCTTTAAAACTTTTCATTCTAGAAATTGAAAACGTACTATAATAATCAAAGACTTTTTTATTTTATTATTTTTTTTTTTTAATATTATTTTACGACTTACAAAGTGTTTGAAAATGAACTACATTTCAAATCATCCTCTCATTTCAAGTTTTTTTTTTATGAAAGACGGAAAAAAGAAAGAGAAATATATAACAAAAGAAGTTGAATAAATTAAAAACCAGCTTATACACCGATTTTAATAGTTTTCTAAATTCAAAAAAACCCGGAAAACTCTCTTCTTTTATATATGATACAATCATAGAGTAATATAGAGCGGAAGGCTCCATAAGGATGTATTTTAGGGACGATACGAGTTACAGAGCTCTCTGGCGAGACGAGGGCGAAACCATTGGCCAATAAAATGGCGGAAACCGCTCTATTCGGGGCAAATTTTGGTGACATTATCAAAAAAATGCCATATATATATATATATATATACCGGGTAAGTTTTTTATCTTGAGAGTCTTATAACTCAAAAACAGTGCATTATATAAAAAAAAAGTATCAAATAAAAGTTTATATATATATGGAGGGGGAAACTAAACTACGCTATTGTTTGTCGATCTAGAACAAGCCTTCAAGGGTATTTTGAGGTCAAGTTTTGTTTTTTAAATGGAAAACTATATATTTCTTTTCATATTCATAATCTACAAAAAAAAAACTGAGCAACTTTCATAAGAACTATTTTTTATTGGACATTAAATAAACAAAATATTAAAACAATTATTAGATCTCAAAAAAATCCTAATAATTATTTTTAACAATTGTTCATCTTAATTATCAAATAATTAATTATTAAATCGAAAAGTCACAACAATGAAAAAAAGTGTTTATAATGATTTTAATACTTCATTATACACAGATTTAAGAGATTATTTTCTACTTATTGAGCTACTTTATTTCTCTTGTCAATCTTGAAGATAGTTATTTTGTATTACCATAATAAAAATGGAGCATTATTTGATGAAAACAGAATTGAAATGGTCTTAATTTATGGTGAATGTGGAAGAAGTGTTATGGGGCTGCTATTGAAATGGATGTCGAGAGTTTTCCTGATAGGAATACACCCTCCCAAGCTTCATTTTATCGTGTTGTAAACCTCTTAAAAAAAAAAAAAAAAAAAAAAAAAATAGGCCAAACTAACGAAATTGGAACTTATTTATTTACTAATTAAATATTTGATCATTATTATTTGATAATTGATTGATTGTTAAAAATAATTATTAGAATTTTTTTGAGATCTAATTGATTTAAAATTGTTTATTTATTTGATGTCGTATAAAAAAATAGTTCTAAAAAAGGAGTCCAATTTTTTTGTATTTCCATTTAAAAAACAGAACTTGACCTCAAAATAGCCCTGAAAGCCTATTCTAGATCGACAAACAATAACATAGTTTAGTTTCCCCCCTGATATAAATAAACTTTTATTCGAAACTTTTTTTCATTCAATGGATTGTTTTTGAGTTATAAGACTGTCTCAAAATAAAAAACTCACCCGGTATATATAACAACATAAAGGGTATGTATCTTTTATCTATGACAAAGGCTTTGAATGTTCTATGATCTTTGGATAGCTCTTAAGGACTAAGAGTTTTCGCTCTACAGTCGCTAGAGAGCGCTTTTTCGATATACGGTAGCCTTCCACTCTATATTACTCTATGGATACAATTTTATGGAGATGATCAGAAAATATCCAATTTTAATTTTCTTTTTTTTTTTGGATACTTAAATTTTCATTATACAACTTGAATCCTTGAAAAAAAAAAAATATTCACCCATGAAAACCATAATTCAAAAAGATACATTTAAGGAACAAAAAATTAGCAAAAACCATTGGAACCAGTGTAAAAGCGTTAAGGCAGTGGTTCTTAACCAGTTTTTGCTCGCAAGGGAGGAAAATGTAAAATAATTTTGTAGAATAAATAAATTTCTACTGACTAATCTAAGAGTTTAAAACAAATATTTACAAAAAAAAAAAATATAAAAAAAATCTACAATAATCTTAAATTTATTAAAATTTGAATTTTTATTCAAATCACACATAATTAACTATAATTATTTATTAAACACGAACAAATAATACAACGTTTCGATCGACTCACTCTGCGATCGCTCTCAAGTATGAGCACCCACTCCGATTATAGGTTAACTGAGCCAATCACATGCCGGCCAGGCCTATATAGACTTAATGTACAGTCCAATCAAAATATTGAAAATATTATGGTTTTTAAAAACATGAAATCTCAGTCCAACAGAAGGCGCTGACCGTCAGTGTGTTGGTTTTTTTGACTGGACTGTACATGGAGTCTATATAAGCCTGACCGACACGTGATTGGCTCAGTCAACCTATAATCTGAGTAGGTGCTCACACTTGAGAACGATCGCAGAACAAGTCGATCGAAACGTCGTAGTTATATTGTATTATTTGTTCGTGTTTAATAAATCATCATCATCAGCCTGTCGATATCGACAATCCACTGCTGAATATAGGCCTCTTCCATCAAATGGAAGGGGGTTGGCATTAAGTCACCACGCTTGCCAGACGGATTGGTGACTAGGAATCAGATTATAGCCGGTCAAATATCAATGCAGGGACTCGGACTCGAACCCGGGACTCCTGCTTAGAAGGCTAGTGTCTTTAAGCTCTCGGCTAATCCGATTCCCATTAATAAATAATTATAGTTAATTATGTGTGATTTAAATAAAAATTCAAACTTTAATCAAATTATTCACAAAAATAAAAGCTTCAACAGCTTCATTACTAATAAATATATTCTTCGAAAAATTGATGAAGAGTAGTAAAATACAATTTTAAAAGGTGAAAAGAATGCGAGCAAAAATTATGGTCAATAATCAATCTGTTACGGGGTAAAAATAACAATTGGATATTTTAAACATCAACTAATTATTTTTATTAAAATTAAAATTAAAAAAATGAAGCTTTATTTAAAAACAATTAAATTACGTTTTTATAAAATATTTAAATTTATATTTTCCTTGTTTTTAAATAAAAGTTTCATTTGGAATACTCTTCTTTAATAATTTCCATTTTTTTTTTTACGATTAAATTAACATTGTTTTTTTACGTTTAAATATTTTTTCTTTTCAAGATATATATATAAACGAAACGATTATTTAAAGATATAAATATATATATATTTTTATGTTTTTGATTGTATTAAAGAAATACTGAAATTTTTTTATAAAAACAATCAATTATTGTTTAATTGAACATCAAACATTTAGTGGAGAGAGTACTGAGTTAAACAAATTCATTAATAAAAAAAACATAATTCAATTAAACCATTTCTGTATTTATTTCTCTCCTTCTTAGGTCTATTCTCTAAAAACAGACGCTAAAATTTAAGATCCTAAATTGGATGTTAAAAAGTAAAGTAATAACACCAGCGTTAAAAAATTCTATTCTCTAAACCAAGTTTTAACATTTCACTTTTTAACACCAGGTGTTAACGCTCCATATGAAGATAGCTACGTTTTCTACTTGTTTGTTTTTACACCCCTCGATAGCCTCCCGCGCATGCCCATTACTAACTTGATTTGTTATTCTCAATTTAGTATCTGACAGCTCCCTTGGTTAATTTATTTTTAATATCAACTTTTATATTCTGAAATTATTATAATTTAGAAGATGAAAATTTTTTATGATGTCTCAAAACTGAAACTATAAATATTACTCCTAAAGTAAACAAATATAACCTAAAAATTGTAATAAATCTTATTTTAACAGCAAAAGTTTTTGAAGGCAAAAAGCTGAGAAGTCCAGGGACCACTAAAAAACAAATAGAAATCTTGATACAATCTGAAATGTGTTGCTTTTATCTCAAAGCTATCAAAATCAACCTTACTTTTTGGTTAAAAACGCCATGTTCGTGCATTAAATACGGTGTTAAAATATTAAAGGCGCCCTCTAGCATGACTTTAATTTTTAACACTTTTGACTAAATATTAACGCTTTGGTGTTAAAGTTTTTGCTTACAGAATAGCAATTTTGGGGCAAAGAGGTGTTAACGCTGATTTCGGATGTTAAAAGTTAACGTTTTTTTGCTTAGAGAATAGATCTGTCTATATAATATATAAATATAATAACAAGAAATTATAGATTAGAAATAATTGTTGATTATAAAGATAATTTTTAGAAAGAGATTTTCTTTTAATTAAATATTTAAAACAGGGATTAGACATTAATTTAAATATAATGAAAATAAAATTTCATAACAATAGCGTAACGAAGAGACTTTGCAAAAGTATAGGCTCAGAAAATTTCATTTAATATAGCCATTTTTTCAAAGTATTTTAATTAATTACCTTTTCTGATTTTATAGTGTTTTCTTTTGGGTTAACGCTAGTGTTAATGCTAGTGTGTAGGCAAAGGGGTTCCTGACGCATCGTTCTGGTTAGCGACTTAATGACTATAATATTATGTTTATTTAGATTTTTAACACAACAGATACTGGGCATTGATTGCAGTAAAATGCGCCCTAACTGTCCAATAGTAAACGCTAATAGTTAAAAAAACAGCCCTCATCTCAGGTAGATATACACAAGTTTAAAAAATAAAGTACCTGGAGCGATGCTCGGTAACTTTTTGATTCAGTTAAAAGCTATATATTAATATTATTTTCAATTTAAAATTCTGATAAAAATACAAATATATATAGTACACGCCCCCCCCCCCACATCCACCCCCACTCCCGCGCCCAATTTTTGCATTTCTAGCCTTCTAGTGGCCCACAGAATATGTGTATATAGTTATATAAATTCCGTATAATTTTTTTTTTAATTAAATAACGATTTAACAAGTTTTATAATTAATTAAATTAATTTATTAAACCAATTATTTTACATTAATTAATGTATACATTGTATTTTGCTTCGATTCCGGAGATTACTTCTCCACCATCGAGTGTCCTTATTCATCTTTAGTCCTTGTTTTTAATAAGAGGAAAAATCTAATTAGATAAAAAAACCTCTTTTCCGATAATTATTTCAATTCCATTATTCCCCAATCAAGTCAATTGGTTATCCATTCTCCTCGTCCATCCTTTCAATTAATTAAATTGGCAAATTCTAATATTATAAAAATATTTCTTTTGAACTGCTTGTGGGATTTAAAACCCGCTTTATAATCAATTAAATTTTAATATATTATTTAATTGGGCAAAAAAAATCTTTGTGAGATTTAAAATTGAAAAAAAACAAATTATTTAATTAAAAGGAAATTGAATAAAAATGTAATTATACATTTTTATCAAGACAACCACCTGTGAATAATTATTTCAAAAATTAATAAGAAACCCATCAAAAATAATTTAGCCGAAGATGAGACCGTGACAGATCGAATTGTCAACCCAAAAAGCTCTATTCTAGGAATTTCTCACGATAGATTACTAACTCTTTTTGTCTGGGATTTCCGTTTCATTGCTACTGCGCCAAAAGAAGTTTCAATTCAAAACTAATACACAATTTCAATTTATAAGTGAACAAATGCTGTTTCTGATTTTGAAATACGCCCATACGATTGCAAAATTTAAAGTTACGCCACTGTTTTATATAATTATTTAATACAAGATTAAGATTTAAATTGTTTATATACTATAATTAGACAAAGTAAAAAAGAAGGGTGAGTTTGAAATGTATTCAATTTTCAAAATTTAAATTACCACCTTAATTCTATTCATCAAATGCTATTCAAACGTTCTTTTAAGTGCATATTTTTTTTTTTTGTTTTCCTCTATGAACATCTATTTATTATAAATTAGTCAAATTCAGGTATTATGTGTAATACCTCAAAGAAACACTAACAATAATTTATAGATAGCCTCGGATATATTTCATCTCATTTATAGTTATATACAATATTAGGATATTTATGAATATTGTGTTTGTATTTTAATTGATAAATACACATCTCTCGGAATCAAAGACGCAGAAAACAGTTCTTTAAATAGAAACACGTCTTTAAAATGTAAAATAATAATAATAATAATAATAATAATAATAAAAATAAAACATGTACATTTAAGACAATAAAGTATTAATGAATATAATTATATATATGCACAAATACAAAATCACAATCATTCATTTTTTTTTTTATTTGTTTTTTTTTTAATTCATTTATCTATTTAATGACAATCCATTTATCATTTTATAAGCAATGTGTTTTTCTTTTTGTTTGTTTTTTTATCTATATTTTAAAAAGTTGGGAACATTTTACGACCATATCTTTAGCCATATATGATATTTATATATTGTTTATGTATAAAAAAATTGCAATAGGAAAACCAAGAGGCTCAACCTTTTTCATTCTAATCGAAAAAGAGTGGAGTAATTGCATTACAAGTTAGGTCAATCCGTTTATTTTTTTAATAGAAATTGAATTAGTTTCCATTTTATATATAGGTGAGCGAAGGCATAATTCAGCAGGCAGGCTTATTTCTTTAATATTTATTTATTTATTCGATTTATTGGTTCAATCCATTGCTAGGTCCTTTATTAATTTTAGCTAATATTATATTAATGATTATTAACTATTTATAATATTGTATAATTATTCATTTCTCTAAAAAGAGAATTGTGCTTTAAAAGGCATGATATATACAGATTTTACATGATTACAGAATGTATATATCAAAGCTCCTCTAAAAAAGGATAGTGACGAAGTTGGTTTTTTATATGAATATTTAAAGCCCCGGGAAAAGTTTCCACAGTAATTTTTCACACTTTATCATGAATTAAAGAAAATTCTCTTAATAATGAAGCATGGATTAGAACCGATAATTCTTTATGGAATTAGGCAAGTAATAAGAGCTAATTTTATTTTCAAAGAATTCATAAACATCAAAAAAATTTATTAGCGTTTTCCATTTGAGTTCAATTCAACTAACAACATTGATTCCTAAAGCTTTAGTTTATTTAAGGTTTGCAAATGCAACCGTTATTCTCAAAAAATACATAATTTGTTGTCAAATAGCAAAGAAATTCAATAGTGTTTTCTAATAGACACCAGTGCAAAGAGGCTTCTAGAACTTTAGCTTATTTAAGTTTCCATGGCAAGAAAAGTGAGAACTGAATTGCCCAACAGAAAACGCTATAAATTCGATTAAAAATCAAAATAAATAATAAACCTAACACAGGGTTTTGTAATCTAAATTCAACCTTTTGCAAATCAAATTCACATTTTTGTAAATCAAGTTGTCTCTCTTTGTTATAAAAATTCAATCAAATTAACTTTTTCTACATAAAATACTTTTTTTCTTTGACGTTTCGGGACCTCTCCACATATACCTGTGCTGAGTGTGTTATCTGTTTTACACAGATATACGGGACCTACTTTTAACGCCGGTTCCGAACGGCTAGTTTGGAGAGGTTGACTAGGCAATTATACTCTTGGTAGTTTGCCATTGCTTTCCAAGAGGAGGCGGCTGCAAATATCTGCCGAGACTCAGTCGCGAACTAGCATACTTCAGGACAGCGACCCGACACTCTGACCACTGACCCACAGTCGCCTAAAATACTTATTCAAGAGTTATTATCAATGGAGAATTGATGCAAGCAAGGCATATTGAAAAATGAAATTCTGAATAAAATAAACTTATTGGAACGTCACTTTCATTCTCTTAAAAAATTCGACGTTTCGGAGGATCTTGTCTCCTTCTTCAGGGTTTAAAAGGGTCAACGAAGAAACCCTGGAAGGAGGAAAGTTTCTCAAAAACGTTAGAAAGTGACGTTCCAATAAATTTATTTTATTTTTCATTATTCTTAGGCTGCCTTCCATCAATTCTTTATGGAAATTCTTCCAGTTCGTCTCTCCAAAAAGAAAATAATTCTAAGTTAGCTCAGGAGCAGTTCAAGAAAATTCTCCCTTTTTTCAATGAAAAATACAGTTGCTTTATATATTTACTGAAAAGTCTCAAATTATTCTTCAGAGAATTTTTCCATAAACATTTGAGCTATTAATAAACGTTTTTATGCTTAACATTTAGGGAAAACGGTGTTGGTTTATAGTGAAACACGAGGGGTGAACCGTGACCTAAAATTGTGTACACCTACTTCCACTTTCATTTCCAAGTAGAAGACAATAGAATACAATAGATTATCTAATGAATTCCAAAATAATTCCAAAGACGGTGTACACCTAATTCCAATCGCGGTTCACCCCTAGGTGAAACATATTAAACACAGGAGTTTTTTAAAAAGGTTATAGTGGTGTTTCACAAATAAAAATAAAAATTAAAAAAATTTCTTTAATTATATTTTTGGAGTTTTATTTTAAATACTCTATACATATTTCGGGTTTTTAGCCCATCATCAGAAGTAAGTGAATAAGAAGTGGATAAGCTCGGGTATTCTTATTTTAATTTTATTTTTTGAGCAATTCATTTTTTTATAAAATGTTTTTGTTATCCTATTATTTTCTCGAAATTTCTTTTTAATTAGAATATTCGGGTTTTAGACTTTTTTATACATCTTTTTACATGCATGCATGAATGAATGAAATGGTCATCTCTCCTTATATTGAGAGATGGAAAAATAAGCTCTTTTACTTTTTATTTTCCGCTTTTTCTGTATAATGTAATTTAAATCCTTCACAAAGCTCATTTTTACAAAAGACTTTTGTAAACTAAAACTCCTGATGATGGGCTAAAAACCCGAAATATGTATAGAGTATTTAAAATAAAACTTCAAAAATATAATTAAAATATTTTTTTAATTTTTATTTTTACTTGTGAAACACCACTTATAACCTTTTAAAAAAAACTCCTGTGTTTTTATGCTTGTTTTCATTTTATATTCGAGTATAAGTAAATTGTCTAAATATTAAATTTTCACAAAGCTAAATTGATAAAAGTAATAAAAGTTGGAAGAGAATTCAAACTTATGTAGAATTTAATTAAAATATTGCTACAATTTTTTTTTAAGCAGCCGTTTCAAATTTTACTTTCTTCAGCATTTTTCAATTTTTTTTTTTTTTTTTAATTTAGAAATTGAAAAATCATATTCTGGAGGAAGAAATTAAAAAAAAAAAACTTGATTTTAAAAAAGTGAATTTGATTTATAAAATGTTAATTTGGAATATAAATTGTGTAATAAGCGATTTTTTAAAAGTATTAGACCGCGTTCATACTGAGGCGATATAAGATAAGCGATATGTCGTAGGGAATATATAGCGACGATTTATTGCTAGGAAGGTTCATGACAGCGGGCAATAAATCGGAGCGACATTTCACTAAATTAATGAAAAAAATAGAATTGTCTTCTCATGTTTACATCTTGAAATATCGGACGCGACTAATCGCTCAAGCGACCGACAAGCGACACTTCGAGCGATATGTTGCGCAATCGCGCTGATGTGAACCTTTTTATCTCGCCTCCCTTTAGATTTCAAGTCTGTGAGTGTCGCGTATCGTATATCGTTCACGATATATCGCGTATCGTATATCGTTCGCGATATATCGCTTATCGTATATCGTTCACGATATATCGCTTATCTTATATCGTTCACGATATATCGCGAATAATTACTCAAGCGACCGATAAGCGGCACTTCGAGCGATATGTTGTGCAATCGCGCTGCTATGAACCTTTTTTATCGCCTCCCTTTAGATTTCAAGTCTGTGAGTCTCGCGTATCGTATATCGTTCACGATAAATCGCTTATCTTATATCGCGACTAATCGCTCAAGCGACCGACAAGCGGCACTTCGAGCGATATGTTGCGCAATCGCGCTGTTGTGAAACTTTTTTATCGCCTCCCTTTAGATTTCAAGTATCTGTCTGTGAGTGTCGCGTATCGTATATCGTTCACGATATATCGCTTATCTTATATCGACTCAGTATGAACGCGACCTTAGATAAATTTTTAATAAAACCCTTTTGCTTGATACAAAAATGAAAAATCTTCATATTAATTATTAAAATTGTTCAATTTAAAAAAAAAAATATTTTTCTAATATATGAAAACAATTTGTAAAATAAAAGTGTATAATAATTAATTATTTGTTAGAAAAAACTTTTGTCTAATCTTGTTTTTTTTTTTAAATGGAAAAAACTTTACGAACAGACGAACGCACACGCACACACACACACACGCACATTTACATGAAATAGTAAAAAAAAAAAAAAAACACATTTAATGTGTCTGTAGGAATCATATTGTATTAGAATATAAATCAAGTGCATTTTTATTAAATTGACCGTATTGTGTGGCAGTTATAAAGAATTATTAAAATTTAAACAACTATAAAAGACAACGAAAGCTAATCTTTTCAAATAAATATTTATAACATAATATATATGTATATGGTATAATATGCTAGTCATCTGATTAAAACAAGAATATTAATGTCTCATTAATAATAGAATAAAAAAATCTACCAATGTGTCCAATAAATTAAATAAGTCGCTTTGAAAATTATTAATCAGAAAGTTGATTTATTTTTTTATTGAATGATGGAGTCAAAGACAAAATAAATAAATAAATAAAAAAATTTAATTTTGGTAAAGATTGTTTTTAGGAAAAGTAAATCGAATGTTGTTTAACATATTATTTATTTTTAAGAAATTCTAGTCCTCAGGTACTGAATATTTTGACATTGAAAATGTTTTTTTTCTTGGTACATTTACCATATAAATGTACCAGTGGGTCCATGGATGCTGTGAATGCGGCACATCCCTAAAATTTTTAACATTTAAGAGAATTTTCATAGCGTGTCATAATAATTTTATGATGATGTTTCGATGAAATTTGCAAAAAGGAGCGAAGAATAAAATAAAATTTAAAAAAATAATGAAACGTTCTTTTTTGGACAGCATCCTCTGGCTGAAAAGTCACCGCCCACCACTGAATAAAATATATATGTGGGTAATGAATTTACATTTTATTAGTGAGATTTCGACTTCTGGCTACAATTATAAATTATTGAAGTATAGTATCTTAGTTGGCTTTTACTGCCTTTACTTCTTCTTATAGTGCCATGCCCAAACGGGCGTCAGCTCCTCTCCACATATACCTGTGCTGAGTGTATTTAGCTGTTTTTACACAGATATACGGGACCTACTTTTTAACGCCGGTTCCGAACGGCTATTTTGGATAGGTTGACTAGGCGATTATACTCTTGGTAGTTTGCCATTGCTTTCCAAGAGGAGGCGGCTGAAAATATCTGCCGAGACTCAGTCTCGAAACAGCATACTTCAGGACAGCGGCCCGATACTCTGACCATTGACCCACAGCCGCCTCTACTGTCTTTCCTACATAAGATAAAAAGAGCAATGGCTAGTTTATTAAAAAAATTATTTATTTACTTTAATTTTGTTTATTCATGGCTAACTACTGGGACCTGGTACCTGGTCCCACCGCCCTATATATTTAGCATTTGATAATATTACTCTTGTGTCAAGATGATCTCTCCTATGCCTATAGATGCCTTTATATATATAATCACCTGACTAAATAAATCTATGTCGGTTTTTAAAGGGTTAATTTCCTATCAAGATAGTCCCATATACCGGGTGAGTTTTTTTATCTTGAGACAGCCTTATAACTCAAAAACAGTGCAAAAAAGTTTCAAATAAAAGTTTATTTATATCGAAGGGGAAACTAAACTACGCTATTGTTTGTCGGCGTAGAACAAGCTTTCAAGAGTATTCCGAGGTCAAGTTCTCCTTTTAAATGGAACCCTATATTTTTCATTATTATAGTCTAAATCTACGAAAAACAACTGAACAACTTCAATAAGAACCATTTTTTTTATTCGACATCAAATAAACAAAATATTAAATCAATTAGATCGCAAAAAAAAACCCAAATAATAATTCCTATGTTTAATATGTTTCACTATAAACAAACACCGTTATTACAAATAATAATTATTCTTAACAATTATTCAACTTAATTATCAAATAATAATGATAAATAAATAATTTAATAATTTTCCGACAATGTTCTGTGACATTGCTGAGTGTATCGCAAGTCTCTGGATGAAACATATGTCTTCAACAAAAAATGCTCCATTTTTATTATGGTAATACAATATAACTATCTACTGAATTGACACGAGAAATAAACATTTTTAAACTGAAGAATTTTAAATAGATCTATTAAGTAAAAAATAATCTCTTAAATCTGTGTATAATGAAGTTTTAAGATCATTTTAAACAATTATTTTTATTGTTGTGACTTTTCAATTTTAATATTTATTTATGGGGGGGTCAGATAGGCTAGTCGGTAGCGCATCATCCTGCTAACCAAGTGGACCCGGGTTCGAATCCGACTCGAGGCATTCGGCTAAAATCTGACCCCCGGGATAGGGACAAATTTAAAAAATATATAGTATCGTAAAATGGCTGATGGTTCAGAAAAGGCCGAAAAGCCAAAAAAAAAAAAAAAAAAATATTTATTTATTTAATAATTAATTATTTAATCATTATTATTTGATAATTAAGTTCAATAATTGTTAAAATTAATTATTAAGATTTTTTTTGAGATCTAATTAATTCATTTTTTTGTTTATTTGATGTCGTATAAAAAAATAGTTCTTATGAAAGTTTTTCAGTTTTTTTTTGTAGATTAAGTAGACGTATAGAAAAATATAGGGTTCCATTTAAAAAAGAGAACTTGACCTCCAAATACCCTTGAAAGCCCGTTCTAGGTCGACAAACAATAGTGTAGTGTAGTTTCCCCCCTTGATATAAATAAACTTTTATTTGAAACTTTTTTCATGGCTGTTTTTGAGTCATAAGACTGTCTCAAGATAAAAAACTCACCCGGTATATATTTCACTTAATTCAGATACTACAGAAGTCCCATATTCACCCGTATATATTATAGCTTTAGATTTTTATATATTTCACGTGATGCGGTTAGTTCCATATATAAATTAATATAGTATCAAGTGCACAAATGAATATTAGTTTTTAGTGTCGCAAGCTTTTTTTTTACGCGTAACCTCACTTATAAACATTTTCAATGTTAAAAAATAAAATTACAAGAGAGGTTAAAATGTGAAATAAAATTTTTATTCGTTTTACAAAAAATTTATAAATATATTTTAATCTGCAATAATATTAAATTAGTAAATAAAAAAAATGAGATATACAATTTTTAATTTTAAAATAGTTTGAATAAACTTCGAATTTTATAAATAAAACAAAAACAATTAAAATTTAATGTGAGTAAGCAAAAAACTTGGAATTAAACAAACATGCTCGACTTTATATTGAAATATCAATTTTTACAAAAACGTATAACATCTGAAGATTTTAACTTAAAATGTTTTTGTACTAAAAATTTGTGAGCGTCTTTGGATTAAATATAAATGAATCAAGAGATTCAAGAGGTACATTAATTAGAGAATCAGTCAGGGGTAGGTAACTTAACTGGAATAGACTTGAACAAAGATGAGAAGAAAAAAAAACAAATTGATATAATAATTATGAAAGTGATAAAAGATATATCTTTTGACTCCATTTAGAAATAGAAGAATGTATTAATTTTGTTTATGTAAATTCGATCTGATTCGAATTAGGTTGAGCTTAAGCGACTACTGTAGTTTTAATTAGCAAATGGTCTTTTTTATTTTCGACACAAAGTAGAACGTGATAATTATATAATTTAAAAAAAAGACATTGAACAGAACACTTAAAAGAAGATATATAGATAGAATTATATATTTATAATATTTACACAACAAAATAATAACTAAGATTAAAAAAGATATCATGTTAATATATATAAAATAAGAAGTCTATATTTAAAAATCACAATACATTCAATTTGAATCAAAATTAGTTAAATAATAAGCTTATTCGGTGCAGAAAGTATTATTAGAACGTCTAAAAGAAATTCCAATTAAGTATATTCTTTTAAAGAATAATCGAGGTACTTATTTGTTTAGTCCAAATTTGATTCTTTTTAATGTATCAAATAAAAACGAATAACCTGCGTTATGGTGTGCATGATTTTGGATCTATTTCGATAAATAATATTTAATATTAATAAATATATCGCTCGCCAATTGGCTTAACAATGGTGAACTCAAAAATACTTCAAAAAGAGAACTCATTCATAGATACCGCCTAACAATAAGGGCATCAGCATTTCACGTAAATTCTGCTAGATGGCGCAATTAAAATTGTACATTAACAAAGAGAAATTTTACAAAATGAATTTAATAATCACTTTTCCCCAAAAAGTATTAAAGATGACTCATTCATAGATACCGCCTAACAATAAGGGCATCAGCATTTCGCGTAAATTCTGCTAGATGGCGCAATTAAAATTGTACATTAACGAAGAGAAATTTTACAAAATGAATTTACTAATCACTTTTCCCCAAAAAGTATTAAAGATAACTTCATTCATAGATACCATCCAACAATAAGGGCATCAGCATTTCACGTAAATTCTACTAGATGGCGCAATTAAAATTGTACATTAACGAAGAGAAATTTTACAAAATGAATTTACTAATCACTTTTCCCCAAAAAGTATTAATTTTAAAATGTGCCATTGTTGCAGCCGGTGAGCTATATATTTAAGAATAAAAAAATTCGTAATTGTGTCAGGGTTGCCCATAATGCGTGACGCGTGTGATGTATATTTGTACTCAAGGCAACATTAATTTATCTTTGTAATAAAAGCGTAATAATAAAATTGGTAGAAAAACATTTCGAAGAGGGAGTATGTACTATTTATAATGTGATTCTATTTGTATTAATATTTAAAAATCGACTATATATGACAACTAGAATAGACTTAGATGACAATAATGACAAAAATCCATGTATATTATTAAATTTCAGTTTTAGACAAAACTTATTGAGATGAAAAAAATTATTATATATATATAAAATTATCAATTACGTTCAAAAGAACAAATTTTTTTCAAAGTTATTTATATAAAATAAACATTTTTTCTGAGATCTCCTTCCTATTTATTTATTCTCCAGTTTTGGTTTTTGTTTTATATTTAAAAGTATTTTTTTTTTTTTTTTTAAAGTATTATTTAATTTGAGATCAAGAAATTTAAAAAACTTAAGATCACTTCTGAAAACTAAAGTATTTTTATTTATTTATTTCCCTATATCTTTTTTTTTTTTATTATTAAAATGTAAAAGAATTTTACTGGATGTAGCCCAGAGAGGAAAAAAATAAATTGAATTAATAATATCTAGATTCACGATAGAATAGATGATTACTCTAAAGTGATGAAACATAGATAGATCAAAGTATTTTTTTTTATTACGAATTGGAATTTATATAATGATCAATTGATATGTATGTCTTTATTCAATGAATATATATATATAAAAACGCAATTTTTTCAAAAATAGATTCATGGTAAAGCTGAAGATGAATTAAATAAAAAAATAAATAAATTGTAATTATTTTAAAAAGACTGTGCCTGAGCTGCTTGAGTTGGAATTAATAAAATTTCAATGAATAAAAAAAAAAAATGTTTATTGTCCTTAAAAATAAAATAATGGATTTTTGTGTATTATTGTCATGATTGCAAGCTTTTTTAAAAAATAAAATTGATATTCTCTATATATTATGATACGGTGGCACGGGACACGACATGATACTCGAATGTAGATGAGAAGAGAAGTGAGTGGTTGGAGCAGCAAAAGCAATGGAATGCTGACTGAGACTGAGACTGAGAACGTGACAACATGATGATGAAGAACCAAGGTGATAAGTGAGCCAGGACACAGGCAATCCGGCTGGCTATTCGTCGGAGGTGGTCTCGGGGGCGGAAGCGGCGGCTCTCGGGGCCGGCTCCTTGCTCTCATGGTCGCCGGTGTCTTCCGGGCCGCCCGCCGCCAGCCAATGTCAGGTGCATGCGTGGTCCTTGTTCAAATTCGCCTCGATATCCACACGGCAAATTGGGCAGCGCTTATTCGTAGATAGCCATTGATCCACACATTCAATGTGGAACAAATGCATGCATGGTAAACGCCTGAAAAACAACAAAACATTATTTTAGATTCTCTATTTATTAATTTTTACTTTCACCTGGAAGACAGAGCTTCACTCCTGTAATAAATATCTCAACCAAAACATTCTGTGAAAAAACAGGCCAAGTTCAAAAAAATGTGTAGCCAAGTTAAATTCACCAAGTATAATTAAATTTAGAGATCTACTATTTTCTCACCTTAATTATTTTTGCGAATTTAACTTGGCTACATACTAGATTTCACTACTTTTTCGAACTTGGCCTGTTTTTCACAGAATATTTGGTTGAATTTTTCTTCTTTTTGTAAGCTATGAGGAAGCCCGTTGGTCCAAGGGGTAGAATTTTTATTTTTGACCCCCATTTTGGGTGGTTAGTTTTTGCATTTCTAGCCTTCTAGGAGCCCAAAGAATATGTATACAATATTTTGTTGCGTTTGGTCCAACGGGCTAGAATTTTCATTTTTGACCCCCCCCATTTTGAGTGGTTAGTTTTTGCATTTCTAGCCTTCAGGGGGTCTACAGAATACGTATACAAATTTTGGAAAAGTTTGGTCCAACGGGTTAGAATTTTCTTTTTGACCCCCCCCCCATTTTGAACGGGTTGAAAGATAGAAAGTTTGGATTTTTGGAATTTTTCTTTTGTTTGTTTCCCAAATTCTAATAGCAGGCGAAATTTCATGATACTGTAATGATTGGAAGTACCCTATAGGTTTTGATGACCTGTCAGTGAGTGCCAAAATTAACTATTTTCTCAGGTCTATATCTCAGAATCTATTTAAGCTATATTATTGAAATTTGGTACTCTTCTCAAGATGGATTACATAATTACATGTGTATAATTTCAGCTCTGTATCTCAAATGGATTCCGAGCTGTAGGGGGGTCGAAATTGGCTCGAAATGGTTCGTGTAAATAGCGTACAGCGTGTACGGCCAAGCTAATGCTCGAACTTGGCCTGCGCACGCTGTGCGCTTTGATTGTTTATTTAATCAACCAATTGTTTTGTTTTGATTCAAGCACATGATTCATTTTTTCAACCACTTGTTATTATAATAATTAATTTAACTATAAAATATACCAAAATATTTTTTCACAAAATTGAGATCTGCTTATATAAAATATTAAATTTTTATTCTATTAAATTAATTTTATAATAACAATCATAAATTGTTTATTAATAATTCAAACGTTTTGGAAGAAAAAAATATGTTAAAAACCAGGTCATAATACCTCTTCAAGGGCTTCGAGAAAAACTAAGGGGTGAACCGCGATTGGAATTAGGAGTACACTATCTTTGGAATTCATTAGGTAATGAAAGTGGAAGTGGAAGTAGGTGTACACGGTTTTAGGTCGCGGTTCACCCCTCGAGAAAAATCAACCCATTTTGTTTGTTTCTATTCAAAAGAGAAAGGAAGCCTTTTAGGAACTCAAATTTAGTCTTCCTTGACCTATGAATAATTACTTTAATTAAGAAAAAACAATCAAATTAAAGTTACCCGAAAATAAGACCATGACAGATCAATTTGTCGACCCAAAACACCCCTAATCCGTGTTTTTCATCAAAATCCTATATATAATATAGGTAAATAGATATAAACCTATATATATATATACAAGAATTGTTCATTTAATAGTATAATAATTAAATAAGATTTACTTACCGAACGTCTTCATTATCTTCGAATTCAGATAAGCAGATCGTGCATTTTTCTGTGTTATCATCAGGATCATCACTAACACGTTTAACCTAAGAAAAAAAAATATATTCATATTAATAAATTTTTATTTGAATAAAAATACGGTCTGTGAACAGAGAAAATTTACTAAAACCGATACACAAAATATCCATAGGTAAATTGAAACCTTTATTCAAAATTCGTTTTTTGGTAGATTAAGGTAGCTGTTTCACCATATTGGTTTTTTTAGGATGTTTTTGAAATTTAGACAGATTATTATTTAAATAATTCTGCATCGATTGGTGGGAAAACGAAATTTATGAACAATATAGCTCCGGAGATATTAAATTCCAAAGATAGAGTTTTTTAGACTCTTATACATTGCACTATACGGGATATCGAAAAGTTTACATACATTTTTAATTATAATTAGGAAACTCTTCTTATCATTTTTATAAAAAACTAAACCAACATTAAACAATAACTTATAGATTTTTTAAGAAAATTTTAATTCACAGTTACAACACAGTTTCTGAGATAATAATGCATAAATAATGAAAAATTTACACTAAAAACAAGCTGGCAATAACGCATTTATTTAACCTAAAAAGTGGGTTAACTTTAATAATTATTTTGGACGTTTTTTCGTTTCAGCCATTGTCGCAACAGCTTTCAATCGCTTATTAAGAACATTTTGTTTTATAAATCTCCCTTTATAATGTACTTTATCTGAAATTTCTATGATAAAATATATACAAGCTCGGACAGTGTTGCCAGAATTGTCAAACGAGCATGGGATTGGCTAGTAGTGGTGCATAAACAGCAAAAAGTTTTGGGCTTATGAATTATGCATCCTTATTTTCTGTTCTATATACTCTAGCATTAACTTTTTGCTAATATTGTCGCGAAACAACTACCTTAAGATAAATATTTCCTCATTTCATTTTTCTATCAACTATATCTATATATAAATGTATTGTATGTTCCAGCATAACTCAAGAACGGAGCAATTTCAATCAAACTTGGTACATCCATGACTTACTATCTGGAAAAAATACTGTGGGGGTAAGAGACCGAGGAAGAGGGGGTGACAAATAATTGAAATTGACAGATATTAGTGTCGAATCAATAGTTTTCGGAGTCGCTGGCAAATAGGGACTCAAGTTCAGCCCTCATCGGCATATGCGTGAGAAAGGATGAAAAATAAAATGTCCAAAATGACTGGGATTAGTGTCGAGTCCAGTTTTCGGGGTCGCTAGGCTGATTTGTAGTCCCGATGACATTTAAGACCAAGTTTAAGTAACGAATGGAACTCAGTAGAAGCTTCTGGAAATTAGTAGAATTTAAAAGAATTCTGTAAACATTCTAAGAGAGAGAGCTGCTACTCTAGATACACTATAGATATATTTATTTCTATTCCTGTCTGATATCTTCGACCCCCGCCCAGCCCATAAAATCATCTCTTCTTCTTTCCACGATGGAGGGACCAACCCAAGCCTTTAGGGATGCACCTTTTTGGTGTAACTCTCTCATCATTTTCATTAAAAAAATAATAATAAAAGAGATTGGGATAAATAAATAGTCGGGCAACGCCAGAAAATCAACTATTTATTCTAAGACTCTGGTGACTGAACAGTTAGTAGATAATTAATAAAGTAAAGGGAGTGTCGTTTCACAATGAATGAAATAAAACTCAAGAGGTTTATACAAACTCAATATATTTCAGATTATTGGTCTATCATCAGGAGTTTACAGATTAAAAACTGGACTAATAATCCGAAAATATATTGAGTTTGTTATTTCATTCATTGTGAAACTACACTCCATTTACTTTATCAATTAATATCATGTTTCACCTAAAACCTGCACCACTTTCTCTAAGTAAAAAAGTTAGTAGATAGCTGATTTATTGCAGGAACATTAAAAGCCGCTCCCCGAGGATTCCCGCCGCGCAAATAAATTTTTCTTTTCAACATTAGTCCAGTAATTATTTTCGATTCAGTTTTTTATTTAACTAGCTTTTTTAATTATGAATATCTGAGGACATTAGTATTTTTTTTTGTTTGTTTTCATGACTATCAAAGTCATATTTATATACCAAGTCACGGATAACGCTATGTAAATAAATACAAAAACAACAGTGAAGTATCAGTGAACAGGCTTATTTTAAAGAAAGTTTTTAAGCAGGGTGAGGGCTATTTACTTTTAAAGAATACAATATTTAGCAAAAAAAATAAACTTAAAGATAGTACCTGTTTGTATTTATGAGGGAACGTATTTCTTTCTATTGTTTCCTGCGAAGCACCTCTATTCATAAGCGAGAGACGCCTCTGCTCGACTACTCTCATATAATCTTCAAACCTAGCAGTCATATGACGGGCCAGGAATGTTGGGAATGGAACAGTAGCTGTAGCTGCTGCAGAGGGGGCTAAGAGTTGTGGAAATTCTAGTTCCGCTGCAGAATGCCATCTTCGGCTGTCAGATTCCTGAAAAAAAGAAATTAACATCTTTTAATGAGCAATAAGGAAATAATAATAATCTAGGTTAGTCGATTAAAACTACTAGCATTTTTAGCGTTTTATATAAAAAAATATTTCGATCCCTTTTACTTTTGTTTCAAATAAAGTAAGAGGATATTTTCAGATATTTTTTTTTAAAAGGAAAAAAATTGCGTTGTTTTATAAAAATAGGCTAAGAATCTTGAAAAAGATCATGCGAAAAGGATTACTAAGAGAAGAAATAGAAAGTTGGGATTGAAAGGATGTTTTTTGGAATTGATGGTGGAAACATACCTCAAGAGAAGCAATGCTGATAAAGGTTAATTCTCGAGATTCTGGAGGCTGAAGTAAAGGAATCTAAAAAAGTAGAAACTAATTTTATTTACCTAATCGCATAGGGGAGGAGTAATGAAAATTTTTTAGGTTTTGCTAAAAATACTAGTGCTTGTCTGATGTTAGTAAGAAGAGTATGTTTCCAAGAGACATGCAGTCAGGAAGAGTTTCTTACCAAAGTGGGAATAATAGATGGGCCGGGAGTTGGAACAACTTCTGGCCGACTAAAGACCGTAGGCTGTTGCGGTGTAAGTCCATGATGATGATGGTGTGTGTGATGGTGGGTGTGATGGTGGTGCGGAGCAGGAGTAGACGTGGTTTGCGCAGGAACTCCCACAGCTGCAGCAGCTGCATGGTGATGGCCTGCGGCAGCTGCAGCTGCGTTGGCATGATGAGAATTCGGCCCAGGGTTGTACGCAGCCGCTGAACGTTGCATATATCGCAGTAAGAAACTGTTATCGCCGGGACGTCCACTGGAAAAGAATTCAAATCGAGTTTAATAAAAATAATCCGAAAACAATTGAAGATTATTAAGACTAATTGAAAAATGAAAAATTACCATTTTAAACTACTTAAACTTAGTTATTGTTATTCAGTTCCATTATCAGAATTAGATGTGACAAATCAGAGGAAAAAAAGGAACAATTAAACACCGTATTTAAACATGTGATCAATTGGAACGTTTCGCCAATTTATTGTGGCTTCATCAGGCTCTTGATCAAATTTATAAAACACTTCATATTTCTTTTCTTACTAATTAGAATATATATACCAATATGAACAGAGTATTTATACAACACCATTGAATATTTAGAGTAGCAATGGATTCAACCAGACCAACTGTACACCTAACACGGTGTTTAAACCTTCTTCTTTTAGAGCCAGTTGTATGTCGGTTGGTAAACTCTTTTTAAACGTTGACAAAGGGTAAAACACTTAAAATTCACCTTGTGTCCGCTGGGATGGCCAATCAGATGACAGGCACTTTCATCTGATTGGCCATCAAGCGGCACAAGAGAATTTTAAGGTTTTACCCTTTGTCAACGTTTAAAAAGAGTTTAGCAACCGACATACAACTGGCCTAAGATGCCATATCAAGTTTCCCTGACGTTTCGGCTCCTGTCCACATTTATCTGTGCTGAGTGTGTTTAGCTGTTTTTACACACACCTACTTTTTAACGACGGTTCCGAACGTCTAGTTTGGAGAGGTTACTAGGCAATTATACTCTTGGTAGGTTGCCATTGATTTCCAAGAGGAGGCGACTGCAAATATCTGATCTGCCGAGACTCAGTCTCGAACCAGCGTGATTCAGTCCAGCGGCCCGACACTCTAACCACTGACCCACAGTCGCTTCTGGTGTTTAATTGTTGCTTTTTTTTCCTCTGATTTGTCGCATCTAATATTTATATAGTTTTTAATTTTTCAAATCAAAATGTTTGTTTCAATAGAAAAAAGTTCCAAGGGATAGAAATGACATTCCATCTTAGAACCACTCCGGTAGGAAGTCATTTCTAGAGTAATTGGTTAGCGGGATCTCGGACTATACGGGAGAAGTTGCAGGATCGATTCCTTCCGAATGCCCAAATGTTATTTCTTCCTTTTTTTCAAAAATAAAAATCAAGGCTAAAATGTAGACCAGATGCCCTCTGTCAAAAATCAACTTGAACGGGTTCGGTTTATGATCTCGGTTCGAATAGATAAAAAAATGGGTTCCCAAACAAACCGTGTAAGGTTCGATTTAGTTTGACTAGGTTCTTTAGTTCGTATACCTTCATTTCGGCGGTTAGGACGGTATACGAACCGAAGAACCGGCCCGAACTGAATATATCTTAACCGAACCGGCAAGGACTTTCACATATTAGAATTTTCGCTTCTAGATCGTGCCTAGATTAAAGATGTTTTTTGACAGGGGGCATCTGAGCTTCTGTTTTACTCATGACTGCCATGTTGTTTTTTCAGAGGGCAACTGATCTTCGCTTTTGCCAAAATCAATTTTAAGATAATATTTGGATTCAACTATCTGAATTATTTAAATTAATTATTGGATTTAAATTTAAAATTTATTTATTGGTGAAAATCACGATAGGGGTGACATCCTATCTTCAAGAAAGATAGAATTAATAATTACATGTAAAGTGAACCCCCTAACATCTTTTGGCAACCGCTTTGGGTGTTAGTTAAGGAGGTCCTTTCGCTCCAGTTGAGTCAAAAGTTAAAATACAAATGAAAAATAATAGAATTAAAAAATAAATAGTATGAAAGCCGTAAATGTTTGAAATAAAAACAATTATAAAAAAATAATTAAATACAAAAGTTAGTTTGATTTATTCAAATCAGCTGATAATGATTTGGCAATGCGTTGTATATATTAATACTGTTTATGTTTATATCCAAACATAGCATTTATGTGATTTTCTCAATAAATTCGAGAGTCAATGATATATCTTATTGCAAAAAAAAAGAAACTTGCATGTTTCAAAAAGCTAATTTTTAGTTTTTTTTTAACTTTATATAATCAACTAATAGTAGTATAATTCAAGAGAAAGTGTCAAGATCTTAATTTTTCATAAGACTCTGAGAAAATGTTTACATTTAAAAAAAATTTATTTTCAAAAATTTGCACGCTAATGTGCGATTGAAACTTCACCAAAGCATAGATGGTCTTAAACTATTATAAAAAATTAAGTTATAGTTTTTTTTTTTTTTTTTTTTTGGCTTTTCGGCCTTTCTAGCCATAAGCCTAATTTGTCTCTACTACCCCGGGGTCAGATTTCAGCTGGATGCCTCGAGTCGGATTCGAACCCGGGTCCCCTGGTTAGCTCGCTGTCACGCTACCGCCTAGCCTATCTGACCCCCCTAAGTTACTAGTTATAATCTAATATTTTTTATTTAACATTGTCGGCGAAAGGACCTCCTTAAGTAGTGCTTCTAGCGGGTACTGATTTTCGCCAATAGATAAGAATAAGAGTATTTTAAGATATCATTGGTTATGATAATATTTTTAATTTACCCATGCATATGAATGTGAATGGAGTGGGGGTCCATACAACGCCGTTGCATCTCTTGAATTCGTTGCTGGGAATGCCAAAGGCGTTCGTGAACCGGATGAATCCGACCTGGATGAGCCTGCGGTGGTGGAGGTGGTGGTGGCGGGGGTGGCGGAGGTGGAGGCGGTGGAGTTGCAGGCAATGTCAAAGGCGGAAAGTAAAGAAAATTGTCCGCAGCGGCAGCAGCAGCAGCTGATGCATTATATTGAGCTGGGATAAGCGGCGAGTATTGATGAAACGGCGAGAGCCGCTGCATAGCGTGATCTGTAAAGAAAACAATAACGGAATTACTACATTTGATTTTAAGGAGGTTCTTTGGCGACAATCGACAGAAAAAGTTTTAGCCTCGTAACCACTGTATAAATATGAATGGTGCTAAAATTTTAGGTTATGTTTTTTAACGTGACTGTACTTTTTACACTACTATATTCTCTTTATGAATAGATCGTTTCCAAGCGACTATTCTTATATCCTATCCAATAAAAATAAATGTTTTTTTTTTTTATTATAATTACGAGGTAAATAATTTCAATTTTTTTAAGTTACTCTGAATATATTATTCTAACAAATATTAGTTTTTCATCAAGATGGTGAAAGACCTTCAATGAAAAAAAATAAAATAATGATAATTTTCCCACCCTTTCCCAATGTACCATATGTAAAAAATTTCATTTTTAATTGCAATTATTTCATGTTTGGTGTGGTAAATAGTCTTCAAATTTTAGCAGTGTGTTTATTATGCTTTTAATGACTTATATTCCAAGTTTCGAAGACTTCTTGAATTTTTGCATTTGTGAAAGAACTACCTTAAATGAAATTAAAAATTATGTTTAGCATCTTAAAATGAGGCGTTGCGAATACGAAGGGCAAACTCAAATGGTGGTTTCGAGAAAAACGCATTTTAAATTTTTTTTATCGATTGTGGATGAAGGGCGAACTCAGCAAAGGCTGAACGTATTTTACCCCTCTCTAGTCACATTTTGAAACTTTACATCAAAAATTTAATAAACAAATAGTGAAAAATTTGTATTTGGAAAATGTACATAAACTCTTGTTACAAGGACAAGTTATAAAGTAAAATTTTCAGTCAACAAAATCGAACTGGTCATCTTCCATTTCCTCGTTGGGCATGGGCAAAGGTGATTGATTATTTTGAATAATAGTTTCGAAGTATGTTGAATACGGTAGTGGAACGTATGGCAGGAGTAATCTTTAAAGAATTAGGTGTCGGTTATAGGTGAAACATTTTAATAGATAATAAGTAAAAATATATTTTTCTAGGTGGGTTTCACAAATAAAACAAATATATGTTTTATTTGTGAACCGACCTAGAAAAATATATTTTTACTTATTATCTGACGGGAGGATCTCTGACATCTTTAAGTTTAGCTGGAGGCACAGGCGGGTGTTGAGTTCGCCCTTCGTATCCGATCGCCTATGGCAGATTCTTATCAGTTTCCCGCCAGCAGCGTAGTATCATTCTGCTTACACTATGACATGGAAAGAAGGTCGAACTCAACATGAAACCTATACCTGTGGATTCTCGAGAGGGTTCTGATCCCAACAATGAAATAAAAAAATAAGCTGACGTGTTCTGATGTGGCTATCCCCTTGACTTTACCATACAACCTGGCCCCTTCACTTATATTTAATAAAATTATTTATAATCATGTCGGGGAGGGGGGGGGGTTAGTTTTGCATTTTTGAGACTTCTGGGGACCCGCTGATTATGTATACAAAATTTGGTTGAGTTTGGTACAAGAGCCTAGATTTTCATTTTTTGACGCTACCCCCCCCCCCCCCCACCCCATTTGGGCGGTTAGTTTTGCATTTTTAGACCTCTGGGGTCCCACTGATTATGAATACAAAATTTGGTTGAGTTTGGTAGAAGAGCCTATATTTTTTATTTTTAACCCCCTCCACCCCCCTTAATTTTGGGTCGATATGCACCAAAATCTAATCAGCTCTTAATCTTAATGGACCAAAACTACATGTGAAATTTGGTTTCGATATTCACACTAGTTTTTGAGTTAGCTCGTTCACAAAAATTTGATAACAACCAGACAACCAAACGGACAGACTAACAGACATTTTGACAAAACAATTATTATCTCGAAAAATATAATTTTTTCGATGTTCACTTATTAGGGCTTTTTTGTAGAGCGAAATGACATGGTTTCGCTCAATTTTTCTAATCAAAATAGTTTCAGCCGTTTTTTAGATATTTCGAAAAAAAAGAAGGAAAAAACACTTTTTTCATGTACGATTACAATACTTGACCATACCCTGTATGGTAAAGTAAAAAATGACCCAATAGTGGAGTTCGCCCTTCGTATTCGCAACGCCTCAAATGTTTCCTTATCTTTAGTGTGCATACAAACAACGGCTTAAATCAGGTCATTTTTAACAGAATTCAGTCTGATGAAAAAATATAAAAGGTTTAAAAATGTATAGTTAGTTACATCTAGAAAAGAATTAAAATGATCAACCTACCCATAAATGGAGGGTTTGCAGGGGAGGGGCATAGCGAAGGTGGCGGGTGTCTTGACCAGGGGATGTTTCGCGGATGAGCGTATACACAGTGGTGATAAACATTTGAATGACGAGAAAGTGGAGGCTGATCTGGAGAAGGAGCTGCTTGTGCAGGTTGATTAGCTGTATTGAAAGGTACTGTCAGATCTTGCACTTCTGATGCAGCTGTGGCAGCTGCTGCAGCGGCTAGTGCTGCTGCTGCAGCTGCAGCCGCTACTTCTCCTCCACAGCGCGGATATCGACACGAACGAAATCTAGAAAAAAAGAACATCAAACCATTAATTTTTATGTCATATGATCGAATAAATATAATATGTAAAAGAGTTTAAAATAATTTTGTGGCGATCGTTGTATTTTTAGATTTGGTCATTTCTTAATTAAGATTTACTTTACACTCTTTAATCTAGAACATAATCTTCAAAAATTAAATGTTATATTATACCCCGAAATCTTTCAAAATGTATTTTGGCAGAAGAAGGTATAATATGCCAAGTGCCTTTCGTGTATTCCCACTAATGTTCAAGCTTATCGCTGTAAAGGATACCACAGAAACCTTAAGGACGTTCCCTAATAAATCGATTTTCTTGCAATCCTTTTAAAACTTTGAATACACATACTCGTATTTATAGGTATCCTTTATACGTAGAAATTTTTTTCAATAGTCCTTGCGGCACTAAATTTGTAAATATTGGCCATTGAAATTTGCATATTTAACACGCGAACTTCCCGATTATGTTAAAGCGACTGTTTCATTAAATAACAATCGTAATTTTCTTGAAATTATTTTGAAAAACTGAGAATAATTAACTGAAGATATAACAAATATTTTCCTGTTAAAATAATTGTATCAAGCTGTATTCGTTTTGTATGAAAAATGTTAAAAGTTAGGTACTTTTGATGGTTTTCATTTTTTCTCTCATGCCATGGCAAGTGAGAGATTGCGACTTGGCAACGTCGCATTAAAATCACTCAATTTTTCCATATCTAAAAAACTTCTGCAGCTGGTTTATTTGAGATTTTTAGCTAATTCTCTCAACCTAACTATACTGTTCTCATCTGGAATTTTGCATTGAGCTGTTTCATGAAGTGTTTTTTTTATTCTTTGTCTTTTAGCGAAGGTAAGAATGCAATGTTGCCAGATCCGAGAAACGACGCAGTGAAAATTTTTTTGCCTTCCTGCATGTGAGAGTAGGGGAAAGAGCGAACTGCATCTAAGCTATTTAGGGAACGTCCTTAAGCAAATTATACGTATGAATGATGATAAGGAATTATTTATCTAAATAATTAAATTTATTTGAAAATTATGACAAAAAGCCTCGAGGATTTTAGAACATAAATTACACATTCACTAAGGTTAGAAAGAATAATAATCAGAAAATTGTATTTACCGGTTTCTTACTGGCGCTCCAGGAGGTTGATTCACGGGTGGTATTCTATTCGGAGGAGTTACAGGGCTGAAACGACTAAGATTAAGAGGCGCGGAAGACATTTGGGACGGTACTGGTGGCGAGATGGCAGCCACTGCGACCGCAGGCGGAGGTACAGTAGGAACTGATAAAATTTCTGGTTGATGATTAGATGCTGTTACTGTTGTGACTGTAGAAGCAGCCGCCGCAGCAGCAGCAGCTGCAGCGGCAGCCGCGGCCGCTGCTGCAGCAGCAGCCGCAGCTGCTCCAGAAGTTCCTGCTGTATTCGGACCTCGGCTTGGACCATTCACATTAAAAATTTCTTCATCAGATTCTTGAGTTAGGTCCACTACAGTGACAGAGGTTGGCTGAAATTTATCAATTAAAAGTCGATTACTATGGTAATATTAAATTAGGCCATCTTATATTTTGAAATATATAATATGTATATAATAGAGTAATTTTAGGAGAAACCGATGCATGGACTGGAATAGTAAAAGTAAACTTGATTATTGTCATGTTGAAACTTTTATGGTTAGGTTTTAAAGTTTGTTTGTTTTTTTTCCTCGTTTTAGCTGATCCATGATGGAGATTTTCAACTCTTCTAGGCTGAGAGAATTAATCAAAAATAAATTAATACTTTTGCGCTTTGAAGTTGAGTTGAATATTAAATAGAAAATTTTAATGAATTTTTTTATTTATATACTGGATGGACTAAAGTAGAAGAAAAAAAAAACTTTAAAACCTTCGAATTTATTTTTTAAATTGTGTCAAAGTGGTGAATGAGTAATTTCATTGATTTTGTAAATTTCGTTATAATAAATAGTTTGAGGAGTCACACTAGCGTGTAGTCGTCTGGTTACGCGAAGTAACGAAATTTTTGTCTCTTTCGCTAGAACTCACTAGCGCTTTGACAACCCCAAAGTCACGGTAAGTTTCAGATAGTATAATGCATAGATTAGATTTATTCTTTTGATAATATATATATTCCCATGTGGCTTCAGCTAATTTACCTAAAACACTATCATTTGAAATCTCACCTAATTTCGCCACACAGAGATTGCCAGATCGGTCCCCTATACTAGTTGCGAACAAAGACGTATTCTACGTCAAAACTTTTTTGTCTTCAAATTCATAATCTATTTCGATAGTTTAAACAGTCATAAAGAAAGATATTAAATTACCTGCGGCATAATTGGTGGTTGTTTAAATTGCACACTAACTATTTCAATTCCACTATCGTCGTCAGTGTCCTCACTACTACTATTTGAGCTTAGCCAGTCTAATTGAAGATCAGGAGCAGTAGGACCGTCATCAGCACTTTGGCGTCGAGATATTTCATTAGCAGATGAAGCATTATTCGCCATGATTTTTTGAGTTCCTGATGGACCGGGTAAATTTGCGGTAGTTAATACAGGATCCCGTTCTAATTTGACAAGTCCTGGGTGTAGATGATGATGATGGCTGTGATGATGATTGTGAATAGAAGTTGTAGCGGCAGGATTATTTATTATATCCATATGTTCATCTTCAATAAAAGTTTGATGGGTCAGTGAAGTTGGATTTGGATCATTATTATGTTGGGAGCTCATTCGAGGGTGATAAGCATCTCTTGATAAAATTTCTGAGCCTGTACCACTATCATTAACATCTTCTGATGTATCCGAACTTGAATTGTTCATATTATTAAAGTAGCTACTCTGTGAAGCTTGTGAAGTTGATTGTTGTCTTTCTATACTTTTCTTAGCTTTTAGTTTAATGGATGCTGCTGAACGGACCACATCTTGGAGTACACGTTTCCGGCGAAGTACCTCATCGGAATTCGGGCTATAACATTGAGACAGAACCCTTTGCGAGTTATTTTTATTATGGGGCTTTCTTCGTAAAAGAAAGTCATTGGGATTAGATTCCTGACAATGCGCCATAGCGAGTGAAGGCGAACGCTGCATAGGATACAATGTTCGGCGATTTCTTAATGGAGGTGGTTGATTATTAGGTGGGGGTCGATTTGGAGTAACAGATGTCATCGCATTAGCCTAAAAATAGAAAGATTGAATTGAAAATAAATAATTATAATGTATATAATAAAAAAATATTTAACGCGAAATTGAATTTTAAAAATTTTGAACTAAGTATTTCCTTTCTTTTTGTATTTTCTTGTAAAGTTCAATTTTAAAAAGAATAATATATATATATACCATATATGTTTTATAGATCTAATTTTTCTTTCATTTCGAATTTACCAATGTAATCGTATGAAAGGAGTTTTAATAAAAAGTAAAATTGCAATTAAAAGTAAAATAGAAGGTGATTCATAAGTTCCTTCGGGATTTCGGAGGTCGGTGCAACAATGACGGGGTCAATGGAAGTGCACATATCACTGGATAAAGGTTTTCTCAGAGTTTCATTCTTAAGGACGTTCCCTAATATAGCTCAGATGCAGTTTGATCTTTCCCCTACTCACACATACGTAGAAAGGGAAAAATATTTTCACTGCGTCGTTTCTCGGATCTGACAACATTGCATTCTTACCGTCGCTAAAAGACAAAGAATAAAAAAAAACACTTCATGAAACAGCTCAATGCGAAATTCCAGATAAGATCAGTATAGTTAGGTTGAGAGAAATAGCTAAAAATCTCAAATGCACCAGCTGCAGGAGTTTTTAGATATGGAAAAATTGAGTGATTTTAGTGCGACGTTGCCAAGTCACCATCTCTCACATGCCACGCCATGAGAGAAAAAAATGAAATCCATCAAAAGTACCTAACTTTTAACATTTTTCATACAAAACGAATACCGCTTGATACAATTATTTTAACAGAAAAATATTTGTTATATCTTCAGTTAATGATTCTCAGTTTTTCAAAATAATTTCAAGACAATTACGATTGTTATTTAATGAAACAGTCGCTTTAACATCAATCGGGATAGGGTTCACGTGTTAAATATGCAAATTTCAATGGTCATTATTTATAAATTTAGTGCCGCAAGGACTATTGAAAAAAATTTCTACGTATGAAGTACACTTATAAATATGTGTATTCAAAGTTTTAAAAGGATTGCAAGAAAATCAATTTATTAGGGAACGTCCTTAATAAACACCGTGACAACTTGTAGATTTAGCCACTAGAGGACAATCATAACGAAAATGTAGGTGTGGGGGAAAATAAACCTTTCTGCGTTGCTAAATATGAGCCGATTGTGACAGCGCGACGAAGTTTTCACCAGTGAACTCCATGTTTTCGTTATGACTGCTTTCTGGTGATAAATCTACAAATCACAGAGTTTATTCCAAATGAAAGTGGAGGGGATTCACCGATTGAGCACTACCGGTGTGTCCGCTGTTCTATCGGCCTTCAAAACACAGAAGGAACTTATGAATCACCTGTAAATAATTGATTAATTGATTTATACAAATGAATATTCTTCCTGCCTAGAGTAAAAATTTACGATGATTTTTTTCTAAATGTCTCTGTTACATTGACCCGTCACCAGAATGGTCCTTTTAGACACGCTTTACTATTTTCCTATGCGAACCTAACCATTTCTCCTAAAAATTGGCCAGCCCTGGGGTATTCGGCCAAAAGTGGAATTTTTTGCAGCGTATGAGCTAATTTATCTGCCGCACCCGAGGATACACATTCCACTCTGGTTTTAAAAGAATTCTAATCCAATGTTGGAAGAGTCTCGTCCGGGATTACAACTGGTGTTTGGGGTTCGGGTCAATCAACCCCTAATTGCATTCTCTATGCACGGGATCAATTACCCAAGCCATTCCCTAAGCTTTCCTTTCTCTAGGTCTTGTCTCGTAAATTTTTTTCTTTCTCCAAGACTTGACCGATCCTTATATCAAAAGATTTTTCGATTGATAATCTCTTCTATTAGATACTCTATCTGCTTGAAGACTCAAAACTCTGCTCAAATAATTGCAGAGTCATTTCAGTGTAAAAATGAAGATCTTTGAAAGCAGTCTCTAAATGCAAAAAATAATCGGGTGAAGATTTATAAGAGCTCTAAAAAAATACATGAGTTTCTGTCAATGATGTAAGGGCGAAACCCTATACTTCTGCCCATAACAGAAAATAGTCTTGCTTTGTGTATTTAAATCGAGGGGTGAACCGCGACCTAAAATCGTGCACACCTTCATCTACTTCCACTTTCATTTCCAAGTAAAAGACAATAGATGACAATAGATTATCTAATGAATTCCAAATTCCAAAGACGGTGTACACCTAATTCCAATCACGGTTCACCCCTCGATTAAAATATTTTTTTTCAATTTGACGGACAAAGGGATATTTATTTTTTTATTACCTCCTTCCATATATTCGCGATTCCCGAATTTGAACATGAAACAACAGATTTAATTATTTTTAAAAAATTGATATTATAAGAAAATAACATGACTAAGTGAATAAGTTTTTTTGTTTTCACTAGAATTTCGTAAGTGATTTAATAAAAATGAATTTGAAAGATTTTTTTGGACAAGACTTGATAGAAAAATTGAATTTTCTATTAAGGGCAGAACGCAGAAAAATCTTCCAAATCAACATGTCCACCAAAGTTTCAACATAACAAAGTAAAAATAATATAATAGACAATAAAATTTTGCAATATATATATATATATATACTTACATATAACAAAGAAATAAACACAATACTTTTATATAAAGAATCAGAATTTGTTAAATGAATTTTAATTGAAAAGTTTTTGTTTTGCCGAGAGTAGCAGAGTTGTTAATTCACGAAGAGAAACAAAGAGGTTGTCCTCTGCTTGATGCAAATAAACATACACACATATATATCGAAATTATATATCTGTATATATATTGTTTATTTGTTTGAGACTATAGTTTCGAAGACTTGGTCTTCATCATCAGTCTTTTTTAATTATCAATATTATTTTTCATGGGGTCAATACCGTATGGATATTGAAAATTTTCGATCTTTACTTAGCTGGGAGCCAGTTAAATATATATGTTATAGTTCGATATATATGTGTGTATGTTTATTTGCATAAGCAGAGGACAACCTCTTTGTTTCTCTTTGGAAATTAATTTTAAACTATTTTGGAAAATGTATCAAGATTTTTTAATAAAGAATCGTTTTCCATATATTTTATTATTTATTATTATTATTATAATTTTAAGCCAATTTTTATCTTCAAAACAATTTGTATCATTGCCTAGGTATGCTTAAAAAATTACTTTGGAACATTGTTCCCAAAACGTTTGTTTAATTAAAAGAATTCTAAAAAATAAATTAATGAATATGTCCTATGCTTGATGCAAATAAATATTGATCAATACATATATATATATATAATTTTAAATCTTGTATAGATAATCTTTCGGATTCTGCGAAAATATTGCTCAAAATAAGGGAAATGCAAAAATTAAATATATGCTCTTTGATCTGATCTTATACAAATTTTACAGAAATACTTGTTAAAATCCTGTTGAAATAAAAACGCTAGAAACAAAAATGTGCGTGTGTAGGGTCGGTGTTTATAATTATAGAAGAGATAGTGCCCGGAGCGCCCAAACTGCGAGAGAATGTCAGGAAAGCCTGAAACATCTAGTTTTTATAATAAGACTAAAGATGAAGGCAATTATGGTCTCAATTGAGTTATTAATATATTTATGTGTGTATGTTGATTTGCATCTAACAGAGGACTCTTTTGATTTATTCTTATAAAATCAACAAATCTTTCAAGAAAATGTTTTACTTTTAAAAGAATTCTGATAGTTTTTCATACAAGAATTGCACTTTTTTGATAAGTAATAAAATAATGAACATTATATATATAGATGTGACAAATCAGAGAAAAAAAGGAACAATCAAACCCCGTGTCAAAACATGCGATCAATTGTAACGTTTCGTCAATTTATTGTGGCTTTATCAGGCTCTTGATCAAATTTTTAAAACACTTCGTCATTTCTTTTCATCTTACTAATTAGAATACATATATATACCGGGCGAGTTTTTTATCTTGAGACAGTCTTATAACTCAAAAACAATGCATTATATGGAAAAAAGTTTATTTATATAGAGGGGGAAACCAAACTACGCTATTGTTTGTCGCCGTAGAACAAGATTACAAGGGTATTTCAAGGTCAAGTTCTGTTTTTTAAATGGAAATCTATATTTTTCTTTAAGTCTATTTAATCTATAAAAAAAAACTGAACAACTTTCATAAGTTAATAGAGTAAAGGGTGTGTAGTTTCACAGTGAATGAAATAAAACTCAAAGAGGTTTATACAAACTCAATATATTTCGGATTATTAGTCCATCATCAGGATTTAGAACTTTCATAAGAACTATTTTTTTTATAAGACATCAGATAAACAAAATATTAAATCAATTAGATCCCCTCAAAGATCTTAATAATTACTTTTAACAATTATTCAAATTAATTATCAAATACTAATGATCAAATAATTAAATATTAAATAAATAATCATTAAATCGAAAAGTCACAAAAATGAAAATAAGTGTTTATAATGATATTAAAACTTCGTTTTAGTCAGATTTAAGAGATTATTTTCTACTTAACAGACTATTTAAAATTCTTGAGTTTAAAAAAAAATTTATTTCTTGTGTCATTCCAGTAGATAGTTATATTGTATTATCATAATAAAAATGGAGCATTTTTTGTTGAAGAAAGAATTGAAATGGTCTTAATTTATGCGGTGAAGAAGTGTTATGTTGATGCCATTGAAATGGATGCCGAGCGTTTGCCTGATAGGAATACACCCTTCCAAGCTTCATTTTATCGTGTTGTAAATCTGTTAAAAAAACAGGAAATGTAAAGGCTACGAAGAAACTGAAACAGGGCAAAATAACGAAATATAAACTGGAATTCATCCAGAAGACTTGCGATACATTCTGGAATGTCTCAGAACAGTGGCGCAAAATTATTAAATTATTAATTATTATTAAATTATTTATTTAATAATTAGTTATTTAATCATTATTATTTGATTATTAAGTTGAATAATTGTTAAAAATAATTATTAAGATTTATTTTTTTGAGAGATCTAATTGATTAATATTTTTTTTATTTGATGTATAAAAAAATAGTTCTTATGAAAATTGTTCAGTTTTTTTTCTAGATTTAGGCAATGTAAAGAAAACTATAGGTTTCCATTTAAAAAAAAGAACTTGACCTCGAAATACCCTTGAAAGCCTGTTCTACGGCGACAAACAATAGTGTAGTTTAGTTTCTCCCCTGATATAAATAAACTTTTATTTGAAACTTTTTTCCATATAATGCACTGTTTTTGAGTTATAAGACTGTCTCAAGATAAAAAAACTCACCCGGTATATATGTATTCTAATTAGTAAGAAAAGAAATGACCAAGTGTTTTAAAAATTTGATCAAGAGCCTGAAGAAGCCACAATAAATTGGCGAAACGTTACAATTGATTGCATGTTTTAACACGGTGTTTAATTGTTCCTTTTTTCCTCTGATTTGTCAATTCTAATTTTGATAATGGAACTGAATAACAATAATAATATATATATATATGTATATATTAAATATAATATAATATATAAATAAAGTAAAATGTTTAATTTATTATATTTATTTTCAAGTTGATTAATCAAAATATGGTTATTAATTAAATTAAATATAATTGAAAAGATGAAGGTAAAAGAAAATCATTAGCCTGAGGCGTTTCATATTCCATTCGTCCTGGTTCTGGGAACAAAGAATAATATGGATCTGGATTGGGAACGACAACCTGGTTAGGGTTTCTTCTGGACCAGAGAAATGGTTGCCTCCTGGATTGTGGAAAAGAATTATAAACTTCTTGGCGACGCTCTGTAACAATTACAGGGGCAGCTGCTGCTTCGGCTCCTCCACGACGAGAGGCGTCGACAACGCCGCCTACGACGTCCACGTCGTCGGCATCGCTTTCAGCAAATAGGGGCTCGTATTCCATTTCTCCTAGAACATAAAGCATTTTTAAAAATTAATTACTCTGACAAATAAAATAAATAAGGTAAAGGCACCTATTGATGACATGCACTAAAGATGACACTTTCCAAGAAATAAGCTGACGTGTTCTGATGTGGCCATCCACTTGACTTTACCATACAACCTGGCCCCTAAAATTATTTATAATCATGTAGGGGGGGGGGGGGTAGTTTTTGCGTTTTTATACTTCTGGTGTCCCACCGATTATGTTTACAAAATTTGGTTGAGTTTGGTAAATGGACAAGATTTTCATTTTTTGACCCCCCCCCCCTTCATTTCGGGCGGTTAGTTTTTGCATTTTTAGACTTCTGGGGTTCCACTGATTATGTATACAAAATTTGGTTGAGTTTGGTAAATGGACAAGATTTTCATTTTTTGACCCCCCCCCCATTTTGGGCGGTTAGTTTTTGCATTTTTAGACTTCTGGGGTTTCACTGATTATGTATACAAAATTTGGTTGAGGTTGGTACAAGGGCCTATATTTTGAACCTACGCCCCCCCCCCCCATTTCGGCCGGTTAGTTTTTGCATTTTTAGACTTCTGGGGGTCCACTGATTATGTATACAAAATTTGGTTGAGTTTGCTCAAACGGCGTAGATTTTTAATTTTTAACCCCTCCACCCCCTTAATTTTGGGTCGATATGCACCAAAATCTAATCAGCTCTTAATCTCAATGGACCAAAACTACGTGTGAAATTTGGTTTCGATATTCACACTAGTTTTGAGCTAGGTCGTCCACAAAAATTTGGTAACGCACAGACTAACGGACAACCAGACAGACAGACTAACTAATAGACATTTTGACAAAAACAATTATTATCTCGAAAAATATAATTTTTTCGATGTTCACTTATTAGAGCTTTTTTGTAGACCGAAATGCCATGGTTTAGCTCAATTTTTTTAATCAAAATAGTTTCAGCCGTTTTTGAGATATTTCGAAAAAAAGAAGGAAAAAAAACACTTTTCATGCACGATTACAATACTTGACCATACCCTGTATGGTAAAGTAAAAATAAGATCATAACTATTTTTTTAAATTTTAGTTTATTTCCATCATAGAGTAATATGGAGTGGAAGGCTACCGTATATAGAAAAAGCGCTCTCTAGCGAGTGCAAGGCGAAACTCTTAGTTCTTAAGAGCTATCCAAAGATCATAGAACACTCAAAGCCTTTGTCATAGATAAAAGATACATACCCTTTATGTTATATAATGTCACCAAAATTTGCCCCGAAGAGAGCGGTTTCCGCCATTTTATTGGCCAATGGTTCTGCCTTGGTCTCGCCAGAGAGCTCTGTAATTCGTATACCCTAAAATACATTGCCTCCTTATGGAGCATTCCACTCTATATTACTCTACGATTTCCATTTACTAAGTTTTAAACTTAGAGAGTGTCATCTTTAGATGCATGTCATATTGGTGGAACTACCTTAATGAAATTAAAAAAAAAAATGAAAAATAATAAATAAATAAAATAAAATTAGTGATTTTATAAACATCAGCATGTTTTTTTCTAATAATAAATTGACACGTTCTGATGTGGCCATCCACTTGACTTTACCATACACTTCTGGTTGAGTTTGTTCCAAGGGCCTAGAAGACTTCTGGGGGCCACTAATTATGTATACAAGATTTGGTTGAGTTTGGTACAAGGGAAATATTTTCATTTTCTACCCCACATACACATATTGGGCGGTCCTTTTACCATACACCCTGGCCCCTCTCTTTAATATTTAATTAAATTATTTATAATCATGTAGGGAGGTTAATTTTTGCATTTTTAGTCTTCTAGTAGCTTACTGATTATGTATACAAAATTTGGTTGAGTTTGCTCAAATGGCCTAGATTTTAATTTTTTCACACCCCCTCCCCCCTAATTTTGGAGCCAGAAAAAAATATTTTCGTTATTATAGGTTCATTTTATAGTATATTTCATTTTTGTTTTTGTTTTTTAGTTTGAAAATATTATAATTTAAATTTTAACCCCCCCCTATAAATTTTGGGTCGATTTGCGACAAAATCTAATCAGCTCTAATTAATCTCAATGCACCAAAACTGCGTGTGAAAAAATGTGGTTTGATTTTCACTCTAGTTTTTGAGCTAGCTCGTCCACAAAATTTGATAACGCACAGAATAATAGAATATCAGATATTTTGACAAAATAATTATTATCTCGAAAAATATAATTTTTTCGATGTTCACTTATTAGAGCTTTATTGTAGACCGAAATGCCATGGTTTCGCCCAATTTTTTTTAATCAAAATAGTTTCAGCCGTTTTTGAGATATTTCGAAAAAAGAAGCAAAAAACACTTTTTTCATGCACGATTACAATACTAGACCATACCCTGTTTGGTAAAAAAAGAAAATTTCTATAATAAGGGAAAATATGATAAGAAAATATTTCCTGAATATACCTTATCAAAAGATTTATTCAATAAAAAGAAAATTCTTTATATAATTTATTGCAGTTGCATCTATTATGTAAGAATGTTTAATGTTCAGTTGGAAATAATCTATTTTTCGTAGTAGGAAAACTAAGTAAGAAAGTTAAACAGAAATTCGAGAACATCAATTTATTTAGAAAATAATGCAATATAATCTTATAGTTATAAATAATAGAGAGAAAAATATTAAATTCAATAGTTGATAAAAAGTAATTTGTAAATATTTGATATAATAAATATATTTTTATTTTAAGAAAGTTCTAAAATGACTATTAATTATTACTTATATGACTTCATTTAATAATAATAAGTTTTAATTTTCCTATTCCATTTATGATGAAATGACTTTCAAAAATTATTTTCTTACTCTTATCTTTGACTTTATTGAATAAGCAGTCTTACCGGGAATGTTGAAAATATTTCTATTACTGAAGGAGACAATAAAAGAGTGTGTCTTCTGCTGGAATTATAAATTTTATTTATTTATAACGAGACTATAGTTTCGAGGGCTTTGTCCTCTTCATCAGTCTATTACAATGTATTCACAGGAATCAATTTATGAATGAAATGTTAACATCTTTCATGTGGTTAGGTTAGAAATTACACAGGGTGGGCAAGTTAAGAATCTGACATTTATACTTGTTTTTTATTTTGACTGTAGTTGGCGTTCGTGAAGTTTATATTTTAGCAAGCTATTTTTAAAATAAAGCTTTCGGAATTTCTATTTTACGATTTAAGAATTTTTGGTGAATTATTGTATGATTTTAAAATTTCTAACGATTCGGAAATACTAATTTTTAAAGGATCTAATTCTGATCTAATTAATTTAATATTTGATTCATCTGGAAAGCAATGTTTCTCGGAGGTTAAATGGTCTGCAAATGCACTATGCCCTGAACCCCCTTTAAAAACCCTTTGTGTTCCGAAATGCGCGTGTTTAAATTTCGTTCTGTTTTTCCTATATAGGTCGACATTCTACATGTTATGGAATAGACACCTTTTTTGTCCATTTTTTGAATTTTGTCTTTCTTATTATTGCTAATATCAGATCCCAATGTTCTAGAGGATTTGAAAAGTTTGATATCCTAAAGTTTTGAATTTTAATTTTTCCATAGTATGGGATTATTAATTTTGGTTTTGATTCTGGCTCGGACATTTGGGAATAAATCAGATTCAGAGTTGACTTTTCAATTTTCTTTTTTAATAGTTTGTCAATAAGGGTTTTCTCGTAACCGTTTTTAGCTGCTATTTGTTTAATTATTTCTAATTCTTTATTGAAATTTGTTTTATCTAAAGGGGTATTAGTTAATCTATGAATCATTGAGTGGAATCCTGCTAATTTGTGTGTGATAGGTCTGCAGGAATTATTATTTATAGCTATGTCTGTGGTCGTGGGTTTTCTAAATATTCCAAAAGTATGTTTTTTATTTGAAATTTTGATTTCTACATCTAAATAATTTAGTGTTTTATCTTTTCGATTTCGCTGGTAAATTTAATTTTGTAGTGGATAGAATTTATATTGTTGATAAATTCACCCAGAACGCGCTTTGTACCTGTCCATAGTAAAATAATATCATCTACATACCGGTAGTAATAGTGAATGTATTTGAAATATTTGTATTCTACGTTAAGAAATTTTGTTTCGGAAAAAAAAAAAAAAAAAAAAACAAGTATAAATGTCAATTCTTAACTTGCCCACCCTGTGCAATTTCCAACCCAACCACATGAAAGATGTTAACATTTCATTCATAAATCAATTCCTGTGAATACATTGTAATAGACTGATGAAGAGGACAAAGCCCTCGAAACTATAGTCTCGTTATAAATAAATAAAATTTATAATTCCAGCAGAAGACACACTCTTTTATTGTCTCCTTCAATATATAAAAATTCTGCTACTCTCGGCAAAAACTTTCAATTTAATTTCTATTACTCAATAGTGACCGTGCGTTAAACATAAAGGCAACACTACTACCGAAGATAGCGCTCTCTTTTGTTTATTTATTCAAATAATTTGGGGAGAATTAGGGAAAATCTTATTATATTAAACGAGCAAAAATTATATATATATATATATATATATCCGATCGGGATCTCGAAAACGGCTCTAACGATTTGGATGAAATTCACGGGTTAAGAGGGTTTTGTGTTGGGCATTCGATCTGTCACGGTCTCATCTTCGCCTAAGTTGTTTTTGATGGGTTTTTTGTTAATTGAAATAATTATTCACAGGTGGTTATCTCGATAAAAATGTTTATTTACATTTTTATTCAATTTCCTTTTAATAAATAATTGGTTTTTTAATTTTATATCCCACAATAAGATCATTATAATTATTTTTATATTATATATATTAAAAGTTTGAAAATTTAATGGGAGATGAGGGGAGGATGGAAAAATATGGAATTTGAATAATTATTGGAAAAGAGGTTTTTTTATTTAATTAGTTTTTTCCTCTTATTAAAAACAAGGACTACAAAGATGATCAAGGACACTCGATGGTGGAGAAGTAATCTCCGGAGTCAAGGCTAAAATACAATGTATACATTAATTCATGTAAAATAATTGGTTTAATAAATTGAAAATTTAATTGATTAAAAATCGAATTTTAAATCCCACAAGCGTATTTTTCTGTATTAGAATTTGGCAATTTAATTGATGAACTCAAAAATTGTTATTTAATTAAAAAAAATTATTATACGGTATTTATTTATATACCTATACATGTATACATATATACACATAATCTGTGAGCCACTACAAGACTTGAAATGCAAAAACTGGGTGAGGGGGGGGCGAGGGTGGAGGTGACGGTGGGGGAGATGTGGGGGTGCGGTGGTGGAGGGATACAGTGGGCGAGGGAAGTGTTTCGGGGGTGGGGCGGAATTGGGGCTGGAGGGGTGCAGGAGGTGGGCTGAAGTGGTGCGGGACCGGGGGGCGAGGGGGGTTCGGGGATTAATATATAGCTTTTAAATGAAGCAAAAAGTTACCGAGCATTGATCGGTGGCTCCAGGTACTATTGTATTATATAACGATAAAAGAGTGCGCGGAGCCTAGGGGCCGCGAGCGAGTCTCTTTGACTTGGACGTTTAATAAATCATCCCTCAAAGATTACATTTTCGTCGCCAGTTGGTGCTAAAGTTGTGACGCACGATACCTATAGAAGGCGCGATACTTTTATTAAAACTATCTCTAGCCGCCGAGAATATTATCGCTTTGGACTGAAGGACTGAACACAAGTTTACTAACTAGCAAAAGCGATTGTTATCACTAAAAACGCACATAGCAACACATTATGCTGATAAATAGATTAAAAGTTAATAATATATAAAGTATAAATCTAGTTATTAATCATGCTTAATGAATTTACAAATATATTGTATAATATAGGTAGTAATAAAATAAATTGGTTTAATTTCTTAAAAATTTCTATGATCTAACACAACTTTTATTCTATTTTTATGATTCATGTTGAAAAGATTTGAGCTATTCAATTGCATAATATCCGTTTTTATGGAATATCAAATATGCTAATAAATAATAGCAGGTTTTTGAATCTCATTAGGACAGACAGGAAAAACAAGGAGAAAAGCAGAAATGGTCAAAAAAGCTGTGGAAAATCCTTCTATTCTTCTTTCAGATTGGACTTTTGAGCAATGAATGGAAATAACGTCTGGGATCGAATCGGCAATTTCTTGAGTATAACTCTCGAAAGCGTTAATCAAATTAATAATACTGATTCTCTATCAATGATTGATTTTTTTTGTCTTGGAGCTCTTTCTATTTATAAGCATAGTTTACTCTTTTTTCTTTATCATCATATTATAGATTCCTAAGAGTGCTTTGAATTACTAAGTTGAAACTTAGCAGAGAGGTGTAGTTTTATTAATACAAACATGTTTGCTAAATTTCATTTAGTTACAACCGAGGGGTGAACCACGATTGGAATTAGGTGTACACCTCTTTGGAATTATGTGGAATTCATTAGATAATGCCCCTTCATATTGTCTTCTACTTGAAAATGAAAATGGAAGTGGAAGTAGGTGTACACGATATTAGGTCGCGGTTCACCCTTAGGTTACAACCATATGACTTCATATTAACTTTTTTTTTTTCTTTTACCATAGGTGTATTTTTCTTTTTTTCTTTTACCATACGTGTTTAAGGAAGTAGTGTAATCGTGCATTAAAAATTGTTGTTTTTTTTCGTATTTTCGAAATACCTCAAAAACAGCTAAAACTATTTTGATAAAAAAAATTGAGCAAATTCATGGCGTTTCGATCACTGTACAGACAGACATACATTGTATCAAAACTAATAAGATTCCGTTCTACTTTTTAAACAGAACGCTAAAAAGTGTATCAAAATTAGCAAAAAATTTATCCCACATTTAAATTATATGCAAAATGAAGCTGTTAAAGCGGAACGCAGTAAAAAATATTTTGAAAAACACTGTGCTAAACTAAAACAATTTAAATACCCCAATAAGTACTATACTTTCTCTGGTTAACTGCTTATTGTCATTTTATCTCAAAATGTTCTATTATAAGAAGCTTAGTCATTGCCTGAATAAAGGTAGACTGACTAATATTTACATATATATTGAAATTTTAATACATACAACAGTATCTATGTCTTCATAATATATATTTATATAATCATTTCGGACAAAAAATTTTACGTGTTCACATGCTTCAGAAAACTGCAAGCCTGGGACCCTATATGATAAAAAATATTTTTTTTATTTTTGACCACATATAAAATTTAAACCTCCACAAAAAGTTTTAGCCTCGTAAACACTCTATAAATATGAACGGTGCTAAAATTTTAGGTTATGTTTTTTTATCGTGACTGTACTTTTTACACTACTATATTTTCTTTATGAATGGATCGTTTCCAAGCCATTGATATTATATCCCCTCCACTAAAAATAATCGCCCAAATGTTTTTTTTTTATCAAAACTAACGTGGTAAATAATTTCAATTTTGTTTTTTAAGTTACTCCGAATATATTATTCTAACAAATATTAGTTTTTCATCAAGATAGTGAGAGTCCTTAAATGAAAAAAAAAAATAATGATCAATTTCCCACCCTTTCCCAATCTACCATATGTAAAAAATGTCATTTTTAATTACAATTATTTCATGTTTGGTGTGGTAAATCGTCTTCAAATTTTAAAAGTGTGTTTATTATTTTTAATGAGTAGAATCCAAGTTTTAAAGATCTCTGAATTTTGCCTTGTAATTCAAATCCCACCAAAGTTAAGTTAAAGTTTTCAGATTGTATGGTGCTGGTAATGTAAGAAATTCTCGATTTAGAGTTTTTGTATGTGTGTCACATCGAGTCAAATACGTGCTCGGTGTGAGGTCTGCAGGGATACCAGTGAGTGTGTCATAGTAGGGCTTGAATTTTTATTGCATGTCCCAGCCTTGGGCAGGAAATAAGTAAATGTTCAGTTTATTCTGTAATAGTATGGCTTTGAAATGGCTTGCCAGGTAGTTTATTCTTGTAAACTTGAAGGGTTCTCTAATCTAAGCCTACGTCATATGAAGTTCTGATTCAAACTTGGTAGTTTTTAAATGGTGATCTTTTGCTGGAGTTACTGAATCAGCTCTGAATTATGTATGGTGAAATATATTTTTTCCTTTTGAATGTGTTGCTTGGGCCTAAAATTCAATCCATTTATAAAGATCAAATATATCTGAAGAGAATATGGCATCAAAAGATTTCAAGAATGGTATCCATTTATTCAAGTACCTTTAGTTCTAGTGTCCTTTTTGGGGTTTTATGATCAGTACCAGTTTTGATGTCATGTAGTGGAGAGTTCTCAGCTTGGTATTAGGGTGATGTTCGGCATCATTTCAGCAGTGTCTGCAACTGAAAGTGTTTAATTATTAATGTGTATTCATGTATTTATCATGGTTAGTTCTGGCTCAGTGTGGTAACAGCTTGGCACACAGTTCTGTAGAATTTTATCAGTTTGTGGCCATCAGTTTAGCCAGAATAAATGAAGAATAGCTTGTTCAAAGAGTCAAATGTAGTTCAATGGTCTGGCTCAGCTGTGTAGGCTGTGTTTTGGGGGCCAGAATTGCATGAAGAAGTGAGTAGTGGCAGTTGTGATGGAATACGGTTTAATAAACACTTTTAATAACATTGTTGGCTACTTTATTTAAGATTAGCGAATAGAAGAAGATGAAGGTGACATGAGAGATTTAATTGGCTTTTATTGTATGTATTTTTTAGTTAGCAATATAATGTGTTAATCAAAGTTTCCTACGAAAGCCTTTTCGTTTCTGAAATTTTTAAGTCTCAAAAAATGTTGTGGGTCATAAGAAGCGGTGTTTTTGAGCTTTTATGGCATTAAGTTTGAATGCAAATGTTTTTTGTCTCATAATTGAACTGAAGATACAATAAAATTCAAGCCGAAACGTCTTATTAAAGGTGTTTTATTGAACCCAGTGATTCCATCTTTGGCTGATACCTCCTCCTTCATCTAGTATAGTTTCATCACAGTCACGAACTCTAACAATATTAAATTAAATTCTTATAAATAGAGTTCAAATAAATATGTGAGCCACTCCATATGAGTTTCACTTAAACCTAATTTTTATAAATAACATACCAATATTAAAATTAAAACATAGAAATAAGTTTTTAAAATTCTTAAAAAAATGCCTTTTTTTCAACATTTTAACATCATTTAGAGCAGTGTTTGTCAACCTTTTGTAGAGCGAGGAACCCTAGAGCCTAGACCACTTATATTTATTTCTGAGGAACCCCCTAACACTAAAATATGAGATATTTCATTTTTCGTCAAAATATCAACATCATGCTACTTTTATAGCTTCCAAATATAACATACCGACGGTGTTGCCACATTTTAAAAATTTGCTAGATTTTGGGGAAATTGGATACAAAAAACGTGCGTTTTAGATTACAATACCTAATATTTTTATTTTCATGAATAATATTATTATTAAATTTTTTGGTAATGTCATTGGGATACCTATATGACCCTTTCGGATCAGACAGGTTTTTTTTACATATTCAATGTATACTCATAAATAATATTCTCATCTATTTGAAAAGCAATATTATTTCGTCATTAATAAGAAAATAATAATAAAACAATTTAAATGATATTAAATGAATTTAACTTTAAAGGACATCATAGATATTAGTTGAAATATTTTTACATTGCATATCAGAGATTCGTCCCCTTAGGAATCGAACCTCTCTGATATGCAATGTAAAAATATTTCAACTAATATCTATGATGTCCTTTAAAGTTAAATTCATTTAATAATATTATATACTGGGTTGATTTTTGAAATAACTTCCATCTTTTTCAAAAAAGACACCTAAAAAGATACTTAAATCTTTGTTTTCAATTTAAATGATGTTTTCATTTGGTTACTAATGTAATGTAATCGATGTAATATAAGAAAGTTTAAGATTTTTAGAGCAACAAAAATGGTATCACTGAGATAATAATAGTGATGTTCATCACATTCTTAAGTATCAATGGTTTTATTTGACTATAAGGTAATACTTAAATTAAGTATTTTTTTCATTACATGACAAATTTTTTGAGGGGTGATACTACTAACTACTATTTTTGTTTTTCTATTTTTTTTTTATTGACCTCTAGGCGCGGGGAACCCCAAACCTCTCTTTGTGGCGCCCAGGTTGAGAATCACTGACTTAGAGAATAGGCAAATAAAAAAAAGTAAGAAAAAAAAAATAATTACGAAATCTGTATCAAATATCTTAGTAGGGAAGTTGGAATTTGGAATGCATAGTATGTCGAAAGTCACCTCGGGAAATAAACCCAAAAGTTAAAATAGCTAACCAGGTCGTCATATTGTGCATGAAAAAAAGAGGATTTTTTGCTTCGTTTTTTCGAAATATTTCATAAAATGGTCCTAACTATTTTGATAAAAAAAAAATTGAGTGAAATTATGACGTTTTGGTCTACAAGAAAGCCTTTTAGAGTAAACATCGAAAAAATTATATTTTACAAGATATTGTTTTGTCAAAGTGTCTGTTGGTACTTGAGTAGTGAGTACGTTACCGAATTTTGTGTACGCTCTGGTTCAAAAACTAGTGTGAAGATCAAAACGAAATTTCCCATGTAGTTTTTGTATTGAGTTGAAATCGAACACAAAATTAAAGGGGAGGTTTTCAGACTAAAAAATTAAAATGGACCCAAAATTGGAAGGGAAAAATTAAATCATAAAATTTTCAATAAAAAAAAATTTTTTGTTGAAACTTAATATTAAAAAGAGATGTAATTATTTCTTGAGGGGACCAAAATGGAAGAGTACAAAAAATAGAATTGTCAATATAAATAAATCCTAGACCTGATCGATTTGTAAGAAATGTAGCATATGCACCCTATATGACCTTATGTGAAAGTGATATTGACCTAAAGGGGGGAGGGGGTCAATGAGAAGAACTAAAATGATAAAAATTCGTAAATAATTATAATTTTATTAAATATTAAATATATTAAAGTTATGTAGATGGCCATATAAGTTATTTTATCAAATTTCAGGTATATGCTACATCTGTTCAAGAGCTGCCAATTTAACAATTCGATTTATTACTGATTTTCTCCATGTTCTAAAGCTAGAAAGCCCAAAATATAATCAATTCTTTGTTTTGGAAACAAAAAGATTTTAGCACCAGAACGAATTTCCTACAAACGTGCTCTTGTATCGTTTACGGTAGATAAAGACAAACATCGAGGCAAAAAAAACTTGAAAATAAATTTTCTCAGGGTTTCAGACATTTCTAAACAGTAAAAAAATTCTTTCAATAAACTTCGGAATTGTTTTGTCTTAAAACAGCCAGAGTGAGAACTTCATCAGAAATACCTAATAATAATCAAACAAAAAATCATGTGGGTCGCAATATTTTGTTGTTCGAAAAAAAAATAGGTGGCGAAGAGAAATAAAAATTTAAGAACGACTGCTTTGAGAAAATGACGAAAACTAAAAACACTTAAAGTAAAGAGATAATTATAGCAATCATAAATAATCTTGCTATGTCATCTTTAACAGATATAGGTAGTTTGCTAAGATTAAGTTTAAAAATTAAATGACCTGAAAATTTTTAATCATCGAATATTTTATAATTTATTATATTAGTAAATGAAAGTAAAAATCTAAGGAAATTTTTTTTCATAGAGAGAAACAAAGAGGTTGTCCTCTGCTTGATGCAAATAAACATACACACATATATATGTATATATAGTATTTATTTGTTTGAGACTAAAGCTTCGAAAGCTTGGCCCTCATCATCAGTCTTTTTAATTATAAATATTATTTTTTCATGGCATCATGTCAATTTGGATATTGAAAATTTTTAATTTCACATTTATATTCTATAGAATATAATGGGAGAGTATTGCGATGGCCTTTCTGGGTCCTGACTCTTTGAAAGCTTGTATCTCAGAGATGAAAAAAGTTAATTTCATTTTGTAACTTCTAGGTGGAAGGAATAGTTGCCCTTAATAGTTGGAAACCGGATTTAGGACATTAAACCGGAAATTGTAGTTCCAGAGGCCAAAAAGGGGTCCAAAATCCATTGGTCAGTGCGTATGTACCCCCCCCCTGAGTTTCGCAACCATAAGTCTCAGAGCTACGAAATTCGAAACTTAAGCTTGATATAGGTTAGAAGAAGTAGATCAAGCTTTTGGTTGAAATCGGAAGACCGGAAGTGGACATTTACATGTTTTTTTTTTCTCAAAAAAGGCTGCAACGATATTTTTTTAAAATTAGTGTATTTATCAAGTGTCGTGAGTTATTAGTTGTGTCAAATTAAAAAAAAACATCTTGTACAAATAAGTTTCCGCCGTTTGACAAAGCTGGACCCACCAGTAAGTTATGATTAAAATTGTCAGAATTAAAACTTAATTATCGTAAGGTTGTATATTTGTTAACAAAATAACCTTGAAATCTTAGTGAATTTTCATCAGTATATTGTATTTTTTTGTGTGCGAAAATGTCGAGTTTTGAGCCGAATAAGAGTCATTTACGGGAGCTTTTGATTTACTTCTTCAAATTTGAAAAAATCTGCAGCTGAGGAGGTTGGAGAAGCAGATGGTGAGGCTGCTTTAAGTGAGAGAGGTTGGCGTGAGTGGTTTCAAAAGTTTTAGAAGGGTGAATTCGATATCGAAGATAAAGAAAGTCCAGGAAGGCCGAAAGTGTACGAAGAAGTGGAATTGAAAGCATTATCAGACTAAGATTCGTGGCAAACGCTAGAAGAACTTGCACATACATTAGGAGTGACTCAAAAAGCAATTACACATCGGTTGAAATCATTGGGAATGATTCAAAAAGAAGGAAATTCGGTTCCATATGAACTGACGCCGAGAAACGTTGAATGCCGATTTTTCACAAAACGGGTCAAAACCTTTTTGGAAACACTCAATTGGGAAGTTTTATCCCACCCGCTATATTCACCAGAGATTACTCCTTCTGATGTCCACTTGTTTCGATCGATGGCGCATGCCCTGTCTGAGCAGCACTTCACATCATATGAAGATACCAAAAATTGGGTCGATTCGTGAATAGCCTCAAAAGATGAAGCATTCTTCCGAAGCGGTATCCGTATGCTGCCAGAAAGATGTAAGAAAGTGGTGGCCAGGAAAGGAAAATACTTTGAATGATACATGTGTAACCAATTTTTTTCATTAAAGCCTTAAATTTTGAGGAAAAACGGCGGAAGCAAAGTTGTACACCTTGTATATAAAATTAGTACCTAATGATATGCAAATGTTAGTAATAGAGATTCAGTGTGTAAGGATTTAAAAGAAAAATTCAAGGAAGTTGGCGTGCCCGAAATTTACGGATATTTACCGGTAAAATTTGAAAATACTAGAAACTTAGCATATAAGATTATCTCCATGTTTGGAAGTACATTCAGGTGCGAGCAGTTATTTATGCTTAAGAAAGGCAATAAGTCACCAATCAGATCACGAATTAGCTACAATCACCTCGGGTCGGTGTTAAAAATTACAACGCCAAATAGTATTTCTCCAGAAATAGAAAAACTTGTGGAACAGAAAAGTCAAGTATCAGGCAAGAAACAGTAAATTAGTATTGTATTGTTTGTTTATATTTTATAATTATGCCTTATTTGTTCTCTATACTTTGTTAATATATTAAAATTTAATACATTATGTTTTTATTTTTTATTATTATTATTATTAAGTCTATTATATTTAAAAACAACTAGATTTCTACGAACCCTTAAAGTTTCTTTGCGGTCCTTTTAACCTTAACACTTTTTATTTTGGTACAAGTCGGATTGAGTTTGACACATGGTGTATAATGACAGTCTTGGTGAGAATATATTTTAAGGTATAGCTGATGCGATTTTAGTCTAATTTTATCTATCATTAGTTAAAAGCCGAAAAGTTATTGATAAAAACGAAAATTTTCTATCTCACCATTGGTGGCACAATCCTTAGAATCTTCAAAATAATTGACTGAGTTTTTGTTATTTATTTTGAAATTTAATAATAAATGAAACAAATAAAAAAAAAAAAAAACTGAAATTTTAAACTATAGCAATTTCCGAAGAAAAAAATGTCAAAAATAAATTAAAAAAAATAAAATTTAAATATTATATATATTTTTTTAATTTATTTTACTTATTTCTAAAGATTAATATTTAAAGCTTAAGTGATATAATTACTTTGTTTCTAACTAATCGAAATCAATAAGATCTGTCATTAGCAATCACTTAAAGACAGACGTCTTCAAAAATAGAAATTATGGAAAATATAAGAAAATGGGTGGTCCAAATCCTAAATCAATTATTTATTTTAAATTGGGCGTGAGTAAGAAGTGAATATTTTAAAACTCTGATGGCTTTTTAATAGGGATATTTTTTTATAAAGTTTCGGCTTCTGATTTTGAACATGTCTTTAAGTAGTGCAAGATAAAATTATAATAAACTTAAATCATTGATTTATTAGAATCATATATATAATGACACTTTAGGAGTGATTATTTATAACATATCGATGATTGAATTTTATCAATTGGCGAAAATCACAATAGGCGTGATATCTATTCAAGATATTATATAGATTAAATAACTAATTGTAAAATCAAGCGAATTCATCACTTCTGACATCTAAAGACAGAAAGTTACCGGAAAAACAAAATCTATAAGAATACTACATTTACTTTCCAGTAGCGCTGTGATAGATAATACATCACTTGAAGACGTCATCAAAATAAGAAGCCGAAACGTTATGGAGAAAACAGGAAAACATTTTCCATTCTCACCATAGGTGGTCCAATCCTTATTAATTATTATTTATTTTGCAATTTGATCAAAAAATAAATATTTTCAAACTCTTTTAACCCAACAATAGGAATTTATATAAGAAAAAAAATGTCAAAAATAAATATAAAGAAAAAAAAAATAGAAATATTCGATTTCTCTATATTTATTTGTAAAGATGATTATTTAAATGTAAGTGTTATAATTACTTTTCTGGAAGAAAATTAATAAATAATTACTTTGGTCCTAGCTAATCGAAATCAGTAAGAAAAACTGGTTTTAAATCGGAATAATCGGAATAATCGAAATCTCGGAGGAGTTTAAAATAATAAATGGTTGGTTGCTTAGCTCTATAGGGATATTTTTTAAAACGTTTCGGCTTCTGATTTTGAACATTTCTTTAAGTAGTGAAAGATAAAATTATAATTAACTTAAGAATCATTTATATAATGACACTTTTGGAGTGATTATTTATAACATATCGATGATTGAATTTTATCAATTGGCGAAAATCACACTAGGCGTGACATCTATTCAAGATATATAGAATAAAGCAGGTTTACTCTCTAAGGCGACGATATATAATGACACTTTTGTAGTGATTATCAAGCGAATTCATCACTTCTGACATCTAATGACAGAAAGTTATCGGAAAAAAAATCTATAAGAATATTAGATTTATTTTCCAGTAGCGCTTCTGATGTTCGCCAATGTGATAGTCACTTGAAGACAATGAAGACGTCATCAAAATAAGAAGCCGAAACGTTATGGAGGAAACAGGAAAACATTCTCACCTTAGGTCCTTCCTTAGAATCTTGTAGATAATTAATATTTATTTTGCAATTTGAACAAAAAATAAATATTTTCAAACTTTTCTAACCCGATAGGATTATATATACGAGAAAAAAAAATGTCAAAAATAAATATAAAGAAAAAAATAGAAATGTTCGATTTCTTTATATTGAATATTTAAATCTAAAAGTGTTATTACTTTGGTCAAAACTAATGGAAATTAGTAAGAAAAACTGGCTTTAAATCGGAATAATCGAAATCTCGGAGGAATATAAAATAATAAATGGTTGGTTAGCTCTGTTAGCTCGGTCTTTCCTAACCAAAATGGCGACACGGATGGTGTTCGGAACGGTGGGGACGACCAATTTCGACCTCCTCATCCAGACAATCACCTCGGAATCGATATTACGCGTAAGATCAGCTTTAACAGACAATCGAGTTTAAAAAATAAACCAAGCCAAATTTATACAACACGATCTAAATTCCATATTTTGAATAGATTATTTATCGAACCTGGCTGACCACTCCTATTGAAAGATGTATATTTATTGAATAAGGAAAATAATATTTTAAATAGAGATTTAAATTCTAAATTAAACTTACCAATTAATGATTGCACCTAATTTACATTCTAAAAAATCGATCCGCGTATATTCGATTGGTTAATTAAGAGAAATAAACAAGTGTTAGAAAATAAATGAACTAACATGTCCCAACCACTATATCGGATCATCACTTGAGTTGAGAGGGAGCTTTTTAAAGAATACACATTCGCCTAGGAGACAAAGAGCATTCACTGAAAGGCGGAAAATTTGAATTTAATCGAATACGTTCAGGGAGATTAAAATGTTTTCATTTGAGGAAATTAATACAGCATATTCTTATGAATGGCCGCTAACATTTTCCAAAAAATAAATAAATACATATACAGGCAGAGGTGTAGCCACGGGGGGGTGGGGAGTCATGTGCACAGCAGGGCTCATGGGATTAATAACGGCAACGATAAATCGTTTCTTATGGCAAACTAACCGTAATTAAATATATTTCATATGTTTAATCAAGAATTATGTTCTTTTTACTTTACCATACAGGGTATGGTCAAGTATTGTATTCGTGCATGAAAAAAATGTTTTTTTTTCCTTCTTTTTTTTCGAAATATCTCAAAAACGGCTTAAACTATTTTGATTAGAAAAATTGAGCGAAACCATGGCATTTCGCTCTACAAAAAAGCTCTAATAAGTGAACATCGAAAAAATTATACTTTTCGAGATAATAATTGTTTTGTCAAAATGTCTGTTAGTCTGTCCGTCCGGTTGTCTGGGTGTCCGTTAGTCTGTGCGTTATCAAATTTTTGTGGACGAGCTAGCTCAAAAACTAGTGTGAATATCGAAACCAAATTTCACACGTAGTTTTGGTCCATTGAGATTAAGAGCTGATTAGATTTTGGTGCATATCGACACAAAATTAAAGGGGGTGGAGGGGGGTTAAAAATTAAAAATATAGGCTCTTGTACCAAACTCAACCATATTTTGTATACATAATCAGTGGGACCCGAGAAGTCTAAAAATGCAAAAACTAACCGCCCAAAATAGGTGTTTGGGGGGGGTGGGGTATAGGTCAAAAAAATCAAAATCTAGGCTCTTGTACCAAACTCAGTCAAGTCTTGTATGACAAAGAGAAACAAAGAGGTTGTCCTTCTGCTTGATGCAAGTAAACAGACACACGATATATATTCGAGATGATATAATATCTGTATATATATATTATTTATTTGGCCGAGAAGATAGTTTCGAAGACTTGGCCGTCGATCATCAGTCGTTTTTGTTTGAGAAATGTTGTTTTCGCATGGAGTCATATATCCATGCGATGTTGACTCCATGAAAAACATCTATAATTGAAACGACGACTGATGATGAAGATCAGAGTCTTCAGAACTATATTCTCATGCAAATGAAGCAGAAGTATATATACAGATATATCACCTCGGATATATATGTGTGTATGTTTATTTGCATCAAGACAGAGGACTAACCTCTTTGTTTCTCTTTGTGAATCAACAACTCTGCTACTCTCGGCAAAACAAAAACTTTTCAACTAAATTTTGTATTACATGAATTAGTGAGACCCCAGAGGTCTACAGAAATGCAAAAACGAACCGCCCAAAATGCGGGGCGAGGGGGGGGGGGGGGGGGGGGCCAAAAAATGAAAATCTTGGCCATTCACCAAACTCTAACCCAAATTTTGTATACATAATCAGTGAGAGTTTGATTTCTTGATCTTATATGTTTTGTGGTAGTGCTGAATCTGAATCCGGAGTCTGCTAACAAAATTTCGTGACGGAACACTTCTCAAAAATGCAAATCAAAAAAAAAAGTAAAATTCTCATTTTTTTGGTTGTTTTTTGCTTATAACTCTAAAATCTAGTCAACTTTTCGTAAATAACATTCCTATTCAAAATGAAACTTGATGAAATTTCCTAGCAAATTTTATCATTTGAGTTTTTTCTCCGGACCAACCGTCTGGGCTCATGCGCTAGTTGAAAATTGGGGCATTTTTTCTGTTTTCGAAAATCCCAAAAACTCAACACTTTTTTCTCGATTGTTTCCCATTTTTGACCATGAAAGTAGCACGTGTTCGGCAAAGCACCACTCTAGACATTTTTAAACTAGATTAAATTTGCGTTACAATTCAAACAAAGTTTCAATCATAATTGAGGTAATGGCAACCCAATTTGTACAATGAGTTTGAAATTTTGGAAAACTGCACTCTTTTACCCGAATCGCCTTCATAAGTTAGAAAACCACTCACTCCGGCAAACTTGATTTCCATCTCATTCTCTAGGAAATTTTGTTGATTTAAACGTTTAATTGGACTACTTTTTTGATAAAACTCTTAGATTTATAGATATCCAGGATTTTCCATGACACTTTTGAGGATTCGGGCCATATCCTGTCATAGCAAAATGCTGACTATCTTATAAATATAAGTTTTGGCAAAAAAGTGGTCCTAGTGAACTTCAAGTCAACAAAATTTCTAGAGAATGAGATTGAAATCAAGTTTCTAGGATAGGAGTTACCATTAGTACAATTAAGATAAAATCTCTGCTTGAATTGTATCAAGTTTAAAAATGCATAGATTGGTCTTTGTCGAAAATGTGCTCTTTCGTGGTCAAAATGGGAAAAAATCGAAAAAAGTGCGAGTTTTGGGATTTGCGGAAACAGAAAAAATACGCAATTTTCAACTAGCGCTTGAGCCCGAACGGTTGGTCGGAGAAAAAACCTAAATGATGAAATTTGTATGAAATTTTATGAACTTTAGGAAGGTTATTTACGAAAAGTTGATAGTTTTAGAGTTATAAGCAAAAAACCAGCAAAAAATAAGATTTTTATTACCTATTTTTGCATTTTTGACATGTTCCGTCAGAAATTTTGTTAGCAAACTTCAGATTAAGATTCAGCACACCCAAAAACTTCGCATTGGATAAAGTAAAAAAATTCTCACTAAATATTTTGTTTTGTGGATTGACCCTCTCCCCATGAAAATTTTCTGGCTACGCCACTGTATACAGGAGGATGCCTCTTTATAGATTAATCGATTATGGGCAGGAAGCAGGGCCGGATTTATACTTGATAAGGCCCTAAGCTATTTGAGATATGGGGCCCTTTATAAATCCAGATAATATATGTCAGTGCCAAATATGATTTTCAGATACCTAGAGGGTTAAACTGAAATTAATTGTGATATTATTTGTGATGATGCTGGACCCGTGAGTTTATTTTATTAATCTACTTGATGCTCTTTTACTCGGTCAAAACTCAGAATGGACGGTGAATATAAAAATACATAATTAGATTATTTAATTGCCCTTAGTTTTTATTTTGCCGATTGTAGCAGAGTTGTTGATTCATAAAGAGAAACAAAGAGGTTGTCCTCTGCTTGATGCAAATAAACATACACACATAAGTATATATCAAAAATATATATATTAATGTTTCATACTATAGTTTCGAAGACTTGGCCTTCATCATCTGTCATTTTTAACTATAAATATTATTTTCCACTCCACCCTTCACCACCCCGAGCCCCACCCACCCCACCCTTCACCACCCCACTAAGCCTCTGGATCCTCACCTGAACCCTCACTGCACCACCCTACCCCCGCGGCCTCTACCCCACTCCACCCCACCACCTTGGATCCCACCCCGCGCCACCCAACTACGCCTCTGGGCCCTCACCTGAGCCCCCCCCCCCATTACGCCTCTGGACCCTTGCCTAAACCCTCCACTCCACCCTGCACCCCCCGGACCCCACTCCGTCCCCTCCACCCCACCCTTGCACCATCACTCCACCCCCGCACCCAGTTTTTTCATTTCTACCCTTATAGTGACCCACAGATTATGTATACAAGATTTGGTTGAGTTTGCTCAAAGGGCAAGAATTTACATATTTTATCACTCCACCTCTTTTTGAGTGGTTTTTGGGGGAATTTTTTAAACAAAAGTTGTCAGAAATCACATCCCCTACAACTTTGCTCATTATAAAATTATTTATGGAATAGATGTAAATATAATTTATTTATAAATTTTGTTTCAGATTCTAAAAAGCAAAGGCTATACAAATCTTTTACTTCAAATTGGAAATGGAAAATTTCATCCTAAAAAAGGGGAACATCATGGAATCACAATTGATTATTATGATTACAAAAATAATATCGACGAGGATATTCGTTCCGCTGATCTCGTAATAAGCCATGCTGGAGCTGGAAGCATTATGGAAACACTTTATTCAAAAAAGCCTTTACTAGTCGTAATCAATGAAAATCTAATGGCGAATCATCAAGCAGAAGTTGCCACAAAATTAGCGCAACTAAATCATCTTTATTTTACAAATTGTGCGAAATTAGAAAAAGATTTATCTGTTTTAGATTTCACTCAACTAACTCCGTACAATACCATTTCAAACAAAAAATTGCAAATCTTTTTGAATAAAATTTCAGGTTTTTAAAAAAATTTTCATTCTATTTAATTATTATGATATAAGTTACATTTTGTTAATTTTTTATTATAAAATAAATAAAACAATAAATATTTTAATTACATTCACTTTATTTTTTAAGAATTTAAATACCAGGTGTACAAGTATGAAATTCGGATTTTTTCCTAATAAAAAATGTTAAATTCGCATGAATGATAAAAAGTGCTTTATTCAAAGTATGCTCTATCGCTTTCTATACATTTCCCCATCTTTCGGGCAATTTGTGAATACCAGGCCAGTAAAAGTCTTCCCCTTTTGCTGCGAACCTTCATCGAGTCATTTTTTTACATCTTCGTACGAACCAAAGCGCTGCTCAGCAAGTGCGTGACCCATCAATGCAAACAAGTGGTAATCGGAAGGAGCAAAGTCTGGTGAGTAAGCTACATAAAGTAGAACTTCCTAGCTGAGTTCTTCCAACGTCTCGCGAACCGGTTTTTCCGTATGGTGGAGAATTGTCAAGGAGAAAAATGACCTTATGTTGCCTTTTTTTGATATTCTGGTCGTTTTTTGAGCTGCGAACTGTTCAAATCGATCAATAGTTGTTGGTAGGGTTTGGTATTAACCGTTTCAATCGTTTTGGTCCAACAATGCTTGAAATTCTGCATCTTCTTACCTTCTTGGGGGTTTTCCAACTTCCTTGTCTGCAACATAAAAATCCCCATTTTGAAACGCCGAAACCATCTTTCACACGTATCTTGCGATGGTGCATGTTCACCATAAGCTTCTCGAAGCATTCGGTATGATTCAGCAGCAGTTCTCTTCGAATGAAAACAAAAAACTAATGCTGTCGGCGAATGCTTTTATTTGGCACAAATTTCGACATATTGAACACAGCTAAACAATACTATCCAAACACTTTTTCAATTTATCACTTTTGCGCGTTTGACACTTGTTGATGGAGCAACAAAGTGCCATCTATGTCAAATTTTTATGCTACACACTGAATTGCTGCGTCATCAGTTTCTCAAATCCGCATTCCATACTTGTACACCTAATAAACTGTCCTTAAAAAGTTTGTTCATCATATGATACGTATTTATAATTAGAAACTAAATGTTTACTATGTGTCCGTAGCCTAGGGGGTCGTGTTAGGGAGCGCGAGGCTCTTTGGCCGGAGGGACTGTTTATGTTTTGAGTTGTTGATTTTGGGTGGCCGCCCTCGAAGCTCGTTCTACTCGCGTCTGAATTTTCCAAATTGTGCCGGCGTTCAAGTATTAAGTGTTCTCTTTAGTGTTTTGTGTTTTTCTAAGTGTTCAGTGTTCTGTGAAGTGTCAGTGTAGTTTAAGTGTTTTTATTCCGTACTTTTATAACTTCTATTCATATTTGTTATTGTTTATGTTTCTTTATTTTTTATGTTATATTGTTCTATTAAAATTGTTTGTAAAATAAGTTGTTGAATTATTTTCCTTTCACCTTTACCGGAAACGCTACAATACGTATTTATAATTAGAAACTAAATGTTTTCGGTTTTTTTTTTATTAAATCTTTAAAATAAGATTCATATTAATTAAATTTAAATTATTGTCGAAAAAGATTCGGCTTTTTTCACAGAACATTGATTTAGACAAGAACGATGAATAAAATATAATAATACTAGCTTATGGACGTAACGTAAAATTGCTGGTGATTATCTGTTATAGATATGCAAGTAGATGTTGTAGCGGACTTTTATGTAGCACTTTTTATTTCCATCAATTCTTTCAAACATCATTTAACCTTTTTGCCATCATAAGGAATAAAAGGCGCTCAAGAAGCTGTTTTAATCTCCCTTTTGGGGGATTTATGCTCACAGCTCGGTTTCCTAATAAGTGTAATAAAAGATATATAGCTTACTCCACGTGGAGGAAAGTTAGACATTATATAATAAACATACACACCAACCAACTTTTCTCTTTATAATATTAGGAATCTCGGACAAGGCATCTAGTAAAGAGATTCCCTCCAAATTTTATCTTATCCCTCTGGAAGCAATTAGTGAATATGCTCTTCTTATTCTCCTATATAGGTGTGAACACCTGTTTCTCCAACATATTATAATCAGTCACCAGGGTCATAACTCTCTTTCCATCGTTTTTTGGTCTTCCACGGTTTCTGACACCCTCGGGACGGTTTTTTGCCAATATTTTCGGGAGACGGTCGTTTTGCATTCTGTCTACATGGGCAGCTCAGCATCTTCTTCTTACATGAACCTAATCGACAATGTCCTGAAGACCGCTTATTTGCCTAAGGTGGTCGCTCCGGATTTTGTCATGTAGGGTCTTCGAATGGATGGCTCTTACAACTCTCATCTCAGTTGTCCGGAGAAGCTGCTTTGTAACGGTTGTGTCTGCCCTGGACTCTGCCCCATATGTAATTATCGGGCGAACACAGGTCTTATATATCCTAATTTTACTTTCGGCAGACATTCACTTATTTGTCCAGACTATTTACACAGCCCGAAATTTTTGCTCCTTTGATGACTTGCGAAGTTACTTCTTCCTTAAGGTTTCGTCTGCTGTAGAAATCTGAACTCCTAGATAGTTAAAGCTTGGGACTTGTTGTATTGGACTGTTGTTGATGACTTCAAACCTCATATTTTAGTCGAGCCGCTTCCCTTTTTCTTGGTCTCCGACATGGCGCAAAAGTCAATTTGGAAGTCATTCAGTTCTATAAGAATATCCTGCTCTCTCCCGGCCCAAGTGACATTCCATGCCACAAATTTAATTAAGTTTCGTTTCCATAATCGTTTTTTCCTCTGTCTTGCAGAGGTCGTTATATGAGTAGATCCGTCAGGCTTATTCTTTCTATTGGTTCTGTGAGCGTCAGGATTTTTTTTAGATATGCGGGTTGCTAGCCCTACATAAAACCCCCAACCCGGAGTACCAGTGGTTCTCGCTTAGTCTGGCTCCATCTCATCCTCGGCCCGTTCGGCTTGGGAGGCCCTACCAGTAGCTACGCTACTGCCGGCATGGCCCGAGGAATCACATGAGCACAGAAGCCTCCCCACCACGACAAGGTGGACCCACGGGGAGGAGTGAATATGCAAATAAATTAATATGAGATTATTTATTGACTAGTTCTCTTAATCCCTTGGCCTAGAACAAGAAAGATGAGTTTTGTTTTTGATTTGGAAAAGAAAAAAATTTCTACAGCCAAGTGATGCCAGCAGTAAGGAAGTTGCTATTGAAGACATATCTCTGGAGCATAGCCATCATTCCAGATTCAAACCCTGGACAGACTGAAGAAACGGAGAGAAAGAGATTGGAGGCTTTCGAAATGTGGTGCTGAAAGGGTGATGAATATCAAATGGATGGATAAAATTGCAAATAAGAAGAAGTTCTTGGAAGAATCAGGAGAAAGAGAACCTTGTGGAAAGAGTCTGAAGAAGAGGAAAGAAGGTCAGATGATGGAGCACACACTGAGACATGGGGGACTGCTTAGGGATATCTTGGGGGAGGGTGGAAAAGAAAGGGGGAAGGGGAAAGACAGATTAGAATATTTCAACCAAATAATTGGGGATATGGGATGCCAGACATTTTAAGAGAGGGATTCATAGCTGGCAGGGACAGAAAGTGGAGAGTGGAGACAGTTGTTGCATCAAACCAGATCTTAAGGACTGTATAATGATGATGATGATGATGAAGTGAGCTGCAGAAAATTGAACTTTTTAAAAAATATAAACACTCGCTTAATATTGAAAAACTTGACCAAAAGTATTTAATTGCAACCCTTCTTGAGCCAAATTACTGTATTTCTACCCAACTTCGCAAAAGCTGGATTCTCCTAACTTCTCAGTGTCATGAAGTCTCGTCTGCTTCATTACATTTTCATTGGATTTGGGTAAGTAAATGTATGAGCCTTTAAAATAAGGTATTCCACACAAATATTTTTGTTCCATTGAAGCGATAATTTTTAAAACGAATATGTTTGAATTTTTTAAGTAAATTTTCTTTTATATGATATTAAATTCTCTACTTTATGGTCATAATTACTCTGTACCATACAGAGGGTATGGTCAATGTGTAATCGTGCATGAGAAAAAGTGTTTTTTTCTTCTTTTCTCGAAATATCTGAAGTGGCTGAAACTATTTTGATAAAAAAATTGAGCGAAACCATGGCATTTCGATCTACAAAAAAGCTCTAATAAGTAAACATCGAAAAAATTATATAATGTTTTTCGAGATAATAATTGTTTTGTCAAAATGTCTGTTAGTTTGTCACAGTTTGATACTGTTTAGTTCTTGCGTCATCAAATTTTTGTGGACGAGCTGGCTCAAAGCCTAGTGTGAATATCGAAAGTCAAAAATTCACGCGTAGCGTTTTCGAGTCCATTGAGATTAAAAAGAGCTGAAGTTAGCGGAATTTTGGTGCATATCGACTCCAAAATTGAGGTGGAGGGGCGGTGAAATGACAGTACCTGGGACCATTTTGGGAAAACTCCTAACCACTTGTATATGTACATAATCGGTGGGACCCCAGAAGTGCAAAAATGCAAAGCTAACTGCCCAAAATAGGGGGTTCAAAAATGAAAATGTTGACCATTACGCAAACTCGTCCAGAATTGCGTATACATAATCTGTTGGGACCCCAGGTATACATAAATGCAAAACTAAGCCCCCCCACCCCTACATGATTATTATAGCTAATGTTGCTATTAAACTGAGCATATTGTACCCGCGTTAGAGGCGGCCCTCTTGCATAGCCAAGGCAGCGCCCCCAGGACCCCCAAACCCACAAATCCCACCCTCACACTTGCTTCCCCCGGCCCACCCCATGCACTCCTACCCCCGCAAACCATGGGCTTCCCGTGCCTAACTTCAAGCCCCTGGCCCCACCTGCAAGTCCAAACCTCTACCCCCCACTCCAGTCCACCACCATCCCTGGCTCCACCAGCAACCCTAACCCTCACCCCACCCACCTCAGGCCCCCAACCACACGAACTCCCTATAACCACCGCCCCCCGGCTCCCAACCCAACCACACTCACACCTGAAACCTACCCAGCACCCCCAACCCCTGCTACCCTCACATCACCACCCCAACCCTCACCCCACCCACCTCGAGCCCCCAACCCACGAACCCCAGCACCTCACCCCCACTCCAACCCACCACTCCACGAAACCCACTCAGCACCCCCAACCCCCGTCCCCACAGCTTTCCCTCAGCACTCTAACATGCGCCACTCTCCGTACCCCCACCCCGCGCCTGCCCGCGCCACCCCACTACGCCGCTGGACCCTCACCTGGAAACCCCCCACCCACGCAACCTTGCACCCCGCCCGCGCCCCCCCCTCCTCCGCCCGCCTCCCCCTCCTCCCACCGCCATTCCATGCTCAATCACCCCACTCAACCCGGCGCCCAGTGTTTGCGTTTCTAGCGCTTCTAGTGACCCCCAGATTATGTAAACAAAAACTTGGTTGAGCTTGGTCAAAGAGCAAGAATTTTCATTTTTTGCCCCCCCATTTTGGGTGGTTGGTTTTTGCATTTCTGCTCTCTAGAGGCCCGCAGATTATGTATACAAAATTCGGTTGAGTTTGGTCAATGTGCATGCAATTTATACTATTTTCTCTTCCCCCCCTTTTTTGGGTGGTTTATGGGGGAATTTTTTTTAACAAAAGGCTGATCCAAGCACATCCCTGCAGCTCGTGCTCTCACAAATTTCCCGTAGCAGTTAATAGCTTAGAGCTATTAGATAATTTTCGTATCGTGCCCCCCCCAAGCCCTTTTGAGGTCAGATAATATCAAGACGTATATAGCCAAAAACTGGATTGAGGAGCCTCTGATACAAATATGAAATTTTCATACCAATAATCCCTTCAGCCGTTTTGACCGTGAATCGTTGGTGACAGCTTTTCGCGGAAACCACTGAAACAGACAGACAGACAGGAATTTTTGTTGAGGGTGTTTTCGTTCATAACTTGCTTGAAGCATGTGCAACCAAAATTTGGCGTGATTTGGACCAATGGCAGACAAAACCTTAATTTTATATATGATATAATTGAGGGGCCAGGTTGTATGGTAAAGTCAAGTGGATGGCCACATCCAGAACACGTCAGCTTATTTTTGTTGTATAGGTAGACCACTTCGGAATGTTCCTGTTGACTAATTTAGATTTAAGTGATTAATTGTAAGAATTATTTTTGATAGTAAATAAATATATCATCATAATCATCGGCATACCTCAAATTATTTATTATTGTACCGTTAATATTAATTTTAACTGGGTAACATTGGCATTATTCTATAATAAAATTTTTGGACAGCTTGCCGGAGTGTTTATTTCTAATTTTTAACCGACTTCAAAAAAGGAAGAGGTTATCTATTCGACTGAATTTTTTTTTTGTGCCCATGTTATCTCATATCTCCGCCAATTGTGAACCGATTTTGCATTGGGTTCAGTCTACCTTCCGATTGGTCCCATTTTTTTTCATAGGTATGTATTAGACCTTTTTTGTTAGGTTTGTTTAGGCCTAACTTTGTTTATGAACCGATTTCGATGATTCTTTTTTTAATTCGAAAGGGGGTATCTTAAGGATGGTGCCATATTAATTTGGTTCTGATGATATGATCACTATTAATAACATCACTAAAAAGAGAAAAATAAAAATAATTTTTAAGAAAAAAATAAAACCGACTTCAAAAAATTAAATGCAACAAATAAAATACACTAAAAGGTATAAAATAATTATTATCTTATTTAGTTACAACTAAACGACGAAATATTAACATGAAATTACTTTTTGATGTCGGTACCAAACAAACTATACCTATAAGCGAGCGTACACGCCAAACGTACCAAGTAAGATCCGTCAAGTGCGATTCATAAAATGTATATATTTGGCACCGACTTCAAAAGTAATTTAATGTTAATATTTCGTCGATTAGTTGTAACCCTAAATGAAGATAATAGATTATTTTATACCTTTTAGTGTATTTAATGTTGTTGCATTTAATTTTTTGAAGTCGGTTTTATTTTTTCTTAAAAAATTATTTTTGGATTATTTTAATAATCCGCCCTTGGAATAATTGCTTGTCTTGTGCAACGTTCTAAATGATCTTCTCAATGTGCTTCCCATTTCCCTTTCCCTATCGTTGTTATTCCCATTCAATGTTCGATTCTCTACATTTTCTACTTGACAACCTGACTAATTATTGATAAAACAATAATTGGTGTTCAATTCTTCTAGCTATTAAATTGATTTTTACAGATTTCATAATAATATCTATATTATTATAAAAACAATTGTAAAAAAAAAATCAACACACAGGAATTTGATGTTATTTTATCTATCAATGTAATTAAATACTAATTTTAAAGTATTTTTTCCGACCGGGCAAAGTTAATTCAAGGGTAACTTTTTCAAAGATCTATTTTATGTGAGTTTTTTATATTTTTTATTCCATTTTTTAAACATCTAATAAAATGTTTTTTCTTCATGGCTCTTATTCTTTAATGAAGACATTTTGAAAGTAATGTTTTAATGATTTTTCAGGTTTTTGGATTAGACCCTTCATTATAAGATTGATAATAATTAATTGAAATTCTCTATTAGACAAACAACTTTTCGGCTCATTTATAATAACAAGTGTATCTTGAATCCATGATGTTTCGGTTCCTATATCTCAGGAATATTCAGTAGGGTAGAGAGAAAAAGCCCCCCCCAAAAAAAAAAAAAAAAAAATGTTGCTCAATTTATTAGGCCGTATGTGGAAAAATTGCCACCTGTAATGCCCAGTTGTATGTCGGTTGGTAAAGTCTTTCTAAAAGTTGACAAAAGGTAAAGCCTTAAAATTCACCTTGTGGCCGGCGGGATGGCCAATCAGATGAAAGCGCCCGTCTCCCTGATTGGCCATCCCGGTCGTGCATAAGGTGGAATCTTAAGGTTTTACACCTTTGTCAACGTTTAAAAAGAGTTTACCAACCCATCACTACACTGGCCCTTAGAATCTCTCCTTGTGCCTGACGGGATGACAGGCACTTTCATCTAAATTGGCCATCCCACCGGGCACAAGGTGAATTCTAAGGCTTTACCCTTTGTCAACTTTTAGAAAGACTTTACCAACCGACATACAACTGGTGCCTTAGGTTGTATGTCGGTTGGTCAACTCTTTGTCAACGTTCAAAAAGAGTTTACCAACCGACATACAACTGGGCCTTAGTGTAATCATGTGTGTGAAATTTGAACTTCCTACTACGCATTTGCCACCACGAAAATTTGGAACTTTTTTCAGATTTTTGCTTATAACTTGAAAACCATGCGTCCTACAGAAAATTTTACTCTTACCAAAATGAAAGATCATAGAATTTCCCATTGAATAACCTACTGAAAAATCAGTTTATCCGTTTAGCCACAATCGATCGTCAAAGATAGGCAAGTTTTACCAACAACAAAGTTAATTATTCTAATTATGTCATCACAAAAAAACACTTTTCGAATTTTGGTGCTGTCCCTCATAATAGTTGCCAATTGGCTAAAAAATGAGATTTTCAAAGTGTCATCTTAATTGGACAACGGTAACCCGTGCCGCAATAAGGTCGGATCATGTCCTGTCTTGAAAAATTCTGGATATCTTCAAATCTAAACCACCAATCGATGCAGAAGTATTTAAATAATAACCTGTCTAAATTTCAAAAAAATCCTAAGAAAACCCAAATGGTGAAACAACTACCTTAAATCCCTGAACCTTTTAATTTAAAAATCTATCCCGATCATAAATTTTGACCAGCCAAATTCCATCTACGTTTAATTATTTTTTATTTACATTTTAAAATCATTCTAATCCTCAAATATCTTATTTTTTTTTTTGTTTTATTAATTTAAAACTTTCAAAATGGTTCGCCGCCTTACAATTGCAACTTGTACCTTAAATCAATGGGCTATGGACTTCGATGGAAATGTTCGTCGAATTTTAGAAAGTATTAAACAAGCAAGACTACAGGGAGCAAATTATAGGACAGGACCTGAACTTGAAATAACGTACGAGTGTCTTATCAATTAATATATAATTTAATATAACATTTTATTTTATTTTTATTTCTGTACTAACAAGGCACACAATATTTAAAATGCAAAGCTTTGGGAGGGGCAAACGAAAAATGACATTTTATATTCTACACCCTACACCCCTTTGTAAATTTTTTTTTTCTAGATATTTAAACGAAATCATATTTTTTATCTCAATATAAATTACTCATTTAAATAAAAGTCTTATCTTTGTGGAAATTAAATTTTATATAGGTACTAGCTGCAAGCCATCAGCAGCCTCTTGCTAGCCAGAAGGCGCCCCTGAACCCCCAACCCACCGCACCCCCCGAAACCCACCCCAGCACCCCCTACCCCCGTGCCCAGCTCCCGCCCCACCCCACCACATCAACACTCCATCCTGCACCCCCCCCCCCCGCACCATGCACCCGTGCCCAACACCCGCCCCCACACCACTACCCCAACACTCCATCCTGCACCCCACCACCGTACCACCCCAATACGCCACTGGGCCCTCACCTGAACCCACCACTCCACCAACCCTGCACCCCCGCCTAGCCCCCTGGACCCACCTCCACCCCGCGCACCCCATGTCATAACCCCGCACCATCACTCCACCCCCTCACCCACCCTCCGCACCCAGTTTTTGCATTTCTATCCTTCTAGTGACCCACAGATTATGTATACAAAATTTGGTTGAGTTTGGTCCAAGAGCAAGAATTTTCATTTTTTGACCCTCCCCCCATTTTGGTTGGTTAGTTTTTGCATTTCTAGCTCTCTAGAGGCCCACAGATTATGTATACAAAATTTGGTTGAGTTTGCTCCAAGGGCAAGAATTTATATATTTTTCACCCTCCCCCTCTTTTTGGGTGGTTTTTTGGGGAAATTATTTTAAACAAAAGTCAGAAATCACATCCCCTACAACTTTGCTTATGATAAAATTTGCCGTAAAGTTAATAGTTTAGGAGTTTTTGATAATTTTCATTTGTGAGCCCCTCCCCAAACCCCCTTTTGGGGCCAAAATATCAAAACGTTATATAGCTAAAAACGTAAGTTAGAAGACATCTGATACAAATATGAAATCTCATAATAATCCCTTCAGCCGTTTTGACGTGAATCGTGAGCAACTTTTTGCAGAAACCACTGAAACAGACAGACAGACACAGGAATTTTGTTGAGGGTGTTTTCGTTCATAACTTTGCTTGAAACGAGTGCAACCAAAATTTGGCGTGATTTGGAGCAATGTACAGACAATTTTATATATATATAGATAGATTTATCAAAATTTAAATATTATTCTTAAGCGGGGACTTTTTGTAGTCATGCCAAATTGATGCTCAAATGGGCCCTATGGGAAAAGCTTTGGGGTATTTCTGATTTTTTGCATATATATGATTTTTGGGGCGTTGAATTCAAATCTGAGGTCTCCCACCAAAATTTCCTGACGCATCATTGTAGAAAATGCAAAAAAAAGAAGAAAATTTCAATTTTTTGGCGGTTTTTCTCTTTATAACTGATACTATCAACTTTTCGTAAATAACCTTCCAATTCAAAATGAAAATTCATAAAATTTCCTATAAATTTTATTTTTTAAGTTTTTTCTCCGACCAACCGTTCGGGCTCAAGCGCAAAATCCAAGTTTTCGACCTCGACGGCCCCCCCCCCCCCACCACCACCACACAAAAACTCGCACTTTTCAAAGTTTTATGTTAATTGGATAAATGGCAATCCGTGCCGCAATGAGGTTGAAGTTTTGAAAAACTGCAATTTTTTGCAAAAAATCACAATTTTTCCGTTCATTAAATGAAAACCACTCATCCTAGAAACTGGATTTCTATCTCATTCTCTAGGAAATTTTGTTGACTTGAACGTTTAATTGTACCACTTTTTTGTTCATGACACTTCTAAGGATTCGGATCATATCCTGTCATGGAAAATGCTGGATATCTATAAATCTAAGAGTTTAACAAAAAAGTGGTACAAGTAAGTCTAAGTAAATCTAAAAGTAGTCCAAGTAAACGTTCAAGTCAATAAAATTTTCTAGAGAATGAGTCGGGAATCAAGTTTCTAGGATGAGTGGTTTTCATTTTATGAAGGAAAAATTGCAGTTTTTCAAAGCTTCAAACTCATTGCGGCACGGATTACCATTTATCCAATTAAAATGAAACTTTGTTTGAATTGTAGTAAATTTAATCTAGTTTAAAAATGTATAGAAATGTCTTTGTTTAAAACGTGTTCCTTCATGGTCAAAATGAGAAAATATCGAAAAAAGTGCGGGTGGTCTGTCGAGGTCGAAATCTTGGATTTTTGAGCCCGAACGGTTGGTCGGAGAAAAAACCTAAATAATGAAATTTGTAGGAAATTTTATGAACTTTCATTTTGAATAGGAAGGTTATGTACGAAAAGTTGATAGTTTTCGAATTATAAGCATTTTTTTTTGCATTTTCTACAATGTTACGTCACGAAATTTTGGTGGGAGAACTCAGATTTGGATTCGGCGCCCCAAAAAACATATTTATGCAAAAAATCAGAACTACCCCAAAACTTTCCCCATAGGGGCCCATTTGAGCACAATTTGTCTGGACTAAAATTGTTTCATTATTTTTTGGAATTTGTAACTATATTTTTTTTAATATATAATTCATAGTAGAAAATCTTCTTCAATACAGGTTGATGGATTGTTTTCCCTTATTTATTATTTTATTAAAACAAAAGCCCCCCCAAGGCCTCCTAATTATTATGAAAAGTATTATTTATTTATTTTTAATTTAATATATCTCTATATTTTAGTGGCTATAGTTGTGAAGATCACTTTTTGGAACCGGACACTTTCACCCACTCCTGGGAGGCTCTCATAGAAATCCTGGTCAGTTCTCTTTGTCAAGATATGCTAATCGATGTTGGAATGCCGATTCAATATCGGCATGTTCTCTACAATTGTCGCATTGTTTTTTACAACAGGTATTATTAAAAAAAAATCTTTAATATTTTTATTTTATTTGTTCATTAGTTTTGATATATATTTTGATTTAAAAACTTATAGCTATTTATTTATTTTATATATAACAGGCCTGTAACTTTAAAATGTTTTTTTTTTCAATAAAAATAATCATTAATTTAGAAAAAATAGAAAAATATATTTTATTCATAGTATCGGCCCTCTCTTTCTACACATTTTTGACATCTAGTATGCAAATTATGGATGCCATTCAAAAACAATTGAAAGTAGCGTGAGCAAAACCAGTCGTCGAGCCATTTTTGGACGTCTTCATAAGAATGGAAATGCTGCTCAGCAAGTGAGTGTACCATGGATGAAAACAGGTGGTAGTCGGAAGGAGCAAAGTCTGGTGAGTACGGCGGGTGGAGTAATATTTCCCATCCAAGTGTTGTCAAAGTGTCTTTGACCAGTTTTTTTTTTTGCGTGACTGGGTGCGTTGTCATGCAGCGAAATCACCTTCCCATGCCTTCGAGCTCATACTGGTCGTTTTTCGATCAACGTATGATTCAAATTAATCATTTGTTGTCGGCAGCGATCCGTATTAACTGTTTCAGCAGCAATTCGGTGTCTTCAAACTGTTTCGGTCGATTTTCACGTTTTTTTGTCACTGACATTGCAATCACCGCTTCTGAATCGTTCAAACCACCGTTCGCAAGTTTCGACTGATAGAGTATCTGCGCCGTATGTTTCCACAAGTATTCGATGTCTTTCCTCTGATTGAATAAGAAAATCAGCACGTGTCGCGAATGCTCTTTCTTTTCCTCAAAACTCGACATGTTTACCACCGAAAAAAGTATGCTACTAACTCTTAAACGTTTAAACAAATATGACTATTTGAAGCTTGCTCCCATAGCTACAAAATGACATATTGGTTATGGCTTCAGAATCTATAGGCTTTGTGGGCCATCTATTGGAAAAAACCCGCATTTTAAAGTTACAGACCTGGTATATTATATTACTTAGACAATTATTTTTATTTTGAAACTTGGATTAACGATTTTCAAAGCTTATCTTTCGGTTATTACTAGTCAAACTCGACGAGCTATAAACTATTGAATTAACTCAACATTTTTTTTAAATTAAATTAGTTGGAGTTGGTGGTGTTCACAAGGAAAAGCACCACCAACTCCAACCTAATTTAATTTTAACAATGTTTCACTATAAACCAACACCGCGTTCCCTAAATTTTATTTTTTTTTTAATTTATCACTGTTGTTTTAAACTATCTGAAACGAGGAGATAAATACTTTTTAAGTGCGTTTTTTTCTGTCTGTATATTTGAATTTCGAAAGAGTTTATCGAGTCTTAAAAAGTTTTTTATTTTCCTCTAATTACTTAATTAATTAATAATAAAATTTTCATTTCTAGAAAAATATTACTTATTCGACCCAAACTTATGCTGTGTGAAGATGGAAATTATCGCGAATCTCGATGGTTTTCTCCTTGGAGAAAGGTAAAAAAATAAATAAATATATTTATTTATTCTTCTTCTTAGAGTGCCATACCCGAAGCGGGCGTCGGCGCTCTCCACATATACCTGTGCTGAATGTGTTTAGTTGTTTTACACAGATATATGGGACCTACTTTTTAACGCCGGTTCCGAACGGCTAGTTTGGAGAAGTTTACTAGGCAATTTGGTAGGTTGCCATTGCTTTCCAAGAGGAGGCGGCTGCAAATATCTGCCGAGACTCAGTCTCGAACCAGCATACTTATATTTATTTATTAAAAAGAGTTTATTTTATTTCTGGACGAATCTAAGATTTTAGTAGAAATATTTTTACATAGCATTTCAGAGGAGCTTCATCCCCTCATATATACCGGAGTGAGTTTTTTAACTTGAGACAGTCTTATAACTCAAAAACAGTGCATTATATGGAAAAAAGTTTGTTTATTTCGGGGGGAAACAAACTACGCTATTGTTAGTAAGAACAATAGAACAAGCTTTCAAGAGTATTTCAATGTCAAGTTCTGTTTTTTAATTGAAACCCTATATTTTTCTATATGTCTACTTAATCTACAAAAAAAAACTGAACAACTTTCATAAGAACTATTTTTTTATACGACAACAAATAAACCAAATACATAAATCAATTAGATCTCGAAAAAGAATTCTTAATAGTTATTTTACAATTATTTAACTTAATTATCAAGTAATAATTATTAAATAAATAATTTAATAATAATTTAATAATTTTTCGACACTGTTCTGTGACATTCCAGAACGTTATCGCAAGTCTTCTGGATGAATTCCAGTTCCAATTTCCTTACATAATAAAATGAAGCTTGTGAGGGTGTATTCCTATCAGGAAAACACTCGGCATTCGACTTCAATGAGCAGTCCCATATCACTTCTTCCACATTCAGCATAAACTAAGACCATTTTAACTCTGTCTTCAACAAAAAAATGCTCCATTTTTATTATGGAAATACAATATAACTATCTACTGGATTGACACGAGATATAAACTTTTAAAGCTCAAAAATTTTAACTAGAAAATAATCTCTCTGAAAAATCTGAGTATAACGAAGTTTTAATATCATTATAAACACTTATTTTTTTTTTTTTTTAATGCAATCGAATGCAAGAAGGGGTGCACCAGTAAAGATGTAGCCCCTATGGATCTCGAAAAGACCCTTGCATTACCGAAGAGAAGGGAAAGTTGTTTAAGTGAGAGGGTGTAGACGTAGGTGTCTATGCACCCTGGTTTTGAAGGTTTGAAGATCATAGGTGCTGGGAAAGATAGAGGCTGGGAGAGAGTTCCAGTTCCTTGAAGTCATGGGGATATATGAATTCGCGAATGAAGTGGTCCGGCACTTTTCTAATTTGACCGCGAAAGAGTGTTGGGAGTCGGCAAAACGTGTGCTGCGTGCAAAGCATGCTTTGGGGGAATTATTGATTTTATCTCATCAGAGCACCTGCCGTGATAGTATCTATAGAAAAGGGAAAGGGCGGAGACATCTCTTCGATGAGCCAGCGAGTCGAGGGAGTCAGTGAGGGTAGAATCGTCAATTAGCCTGACGGCTCGTTTCTGAATTGCATCAAGGGTAGCAAGAGAATATTTTGAGGCTCCTCTCCACAGATGAGAGCCGTATTCGAGACAGGGGCGGATTTGGGCCTTGTAGATGGTGAGAAGTTGTGGGGGTTTGTAAAATCGCTTGGACCTGAATAAGAAGCCAATCTTCCTTGCTGCAGATTTCGCCACAGAGGAGATGTGTTCATTCCAAGACAGGTCAGATGCGACAGAGACGCCCAACATGCATTGTTGTGACTTTTCGATTTAATAATAAATATTTATTTAATCATTATTATTTGATAATTAAGTTAAATAATTGTTAAAAATAATTATTAAGATTTTTTTGAGATCTAATTGATTCATGCATTTTGTTTATTTGATGTCGTATAAAAAAATAGTTCTAATAAAAGTTGTTCAGTTTTTTTTGTAGATTAAGTAAACGTATAGAAAAATATAGGTTTCATTTAAAAACAGAACTTGACATTGAAATACCCTTGAAAGCTTGTTCTAAGTCGACAAACAATAGCGTAGTTTAGTTTCCCCCTCGATATAAACAAACTTTTATTTGAAACTTTTTTCCATATAATGCACTGTTTTTGAATTATAAGACTGTCTCAAAATTAAAAAACTCACCCGGTATATTTCACCTAAAATCTTAGATTCGTCCCGAAATAAAATACTTTACCTGGGTTGATTCTTGAACATTCTATCTTTTTTTTTTTTTTTTTTTTTAAATAAACTCAAAAAAAGCTGCTTAAATCTTTACATTAAATATTTATTTATTTTTATCGAACGATATTTGTTTTTTTAGTTGCGTACCGTTGAAGATTATCATTTGCCTACAAGTGTGCGCCAATATACCGGACAAGTTACAGCGCCAATTGGAGATGGTGTAGTAGCTACCAGAGATACAAGTTTTGGATATGAAATATGCGAGGAGCTTTGGAATCCGATGAGCACTCACATTCCTTTATCCTTAGATGGTGTCGATATTATTGTGAATGGTTCAGGATCGTACAAAGAGCTTCGAAAAGCACATCTGACCATTGAATTAATTCGATCAGCTTCTTTTAAGGTAAATATCAATATTAGAAATTGGAATCCCTGCTATATAGATAGATATAAGGATTTTTTTGCATCTTATACTCTTTTACATTATCCAACTTAATATTTGGGGTATTTCACGTGAAGCGGACAACGAAAAAAACGTGAGATTCTGAAATTCGTTCACAGTCGGGCTAATTGTACTTCTAGAAGGTGTAAATGTGAACATAGAATTTTTTTTGTATGAGCTATATTGAAGTAGGTAATTGAAGTAGCTACGGATTTTTCGAATTAAGAAAATTTACGGAAAACGTCGGAAATTGAATAAAATTTAAATAATTTATGGACTGCGTTTCATTATAACTCGAGACCGGATTTTTATGCAGTAAAATGTGCCAAAATATGCCATAAAATATACAGTTAAAAATGTTGAAATATGCAGGTAATATGGAGAATAGGTTGAAATTTGCAGTAAAAGATGGCAAAATAAAATTTTTTTATGCACTAAAATTAAAATAGAAGACAAAATGACTATACCCTATATATCTGAATATGAGGAGGAATAAAATGATAAAGTAAGCTTTAGTCCGCCAAGTGTCAAAGGTGTACTTTTTTTGCGTAAAATATTGCACAAAATTCTCGTTACATTTAATATAATATTATTAAAAAAATCTTTAAAACTCAAGAGAAATAATAGGGTACACTTGAATAAAATAAACATAATAAATATAATTGATGTGGACATCGATGAGGCGAGTCCAAAAAAGAAGAAGATAATTTACACTATCTTTTTATTCGTAAAACCGACGTTTCGGAGGCTATTCCCTCCTTCTTCAGGATTTTGAAAAGTCAGTGAAGGAAATTCAATGCGACTTTCTTTCACTGATTTTTCAAAATCTGAAGAGAGGAAATAGCCTCCGAAACGTCGGTTTTAGAATAAAAAGATGTGCAAATTATCTTCTTCTTTTTTGGATTGCCTCATCGATATCCACTCAATTTCATCATCGGTGCGTCTCCAAAAATTACTCCAATCTTAATATAATTATGGTTCAAAAATATGGTATGGGGGGGGGGGTATTTAACAGACACGTTCGTATTGTATTGCTTTTATTTTTTTACAATATATTAACAAGCTTTTCTTATTGACGTACAATTAATAAATTAATAAAATAATGCAAATATTTGACTGGCTATAATAATCTGATCCCTACACTAATTTACACACTTCAACACACATATACGAACATTCAATGTCTAAAATGGGCTATAGTTCCCGAAGGCCGTTAAAAAAAATAAAGAAATTAATTAACAAATGATCTTAAAAATAATTAAAATTTGATTGTAATTGTAAATAATTTATGTTTACAAGTGACCTCCTGTTTTATTTCTTATTTTTTTTTTACTTTACCAGGATATGTTCAAGTATTGTAATCGTGCATGAATAAAGTGGTTTTTTTCTTTCTTTTTTTCGAAATATCTCAAAAACCGCTGAAACTATTTTGATTAAAAAAATTGAGCGAAACCATGGCATTTCGATCTACAAAAAAGCCTTATAACATGAACATGAAAAAATTATATTTTTCGAGATAATAATTGTTTTGGCAAAATGTCTGTTAGGTCTGTCTGGTTGTCTGTGCGTTACCAAATTTTTGTGGACGAGCTAGTTTAAAAATTAGTGTGAATATCAAAACCAAATTTCACACGTTGTTTTGGTCCATTGAGATTAAGAGCTGATTAGATTTTGGTGGCATATCGATCCAAAATTAAGGGGGGGGGTTAAAAATTAAAAATCTAGGCCAAACTCAATCAAATTTTGTATACATAATCAATGGGAGCCCAGAAGTCTAAAAATGCAAAAACTAACGCCCTCACCTACATGATTATAAATAATTTTATTAAATATAAGTGAGGGGCCAGGTTGTATGGTAAAGTCAAGTGGATGGCCAAACCAGAACACGTCAGCTTATTTTAATTCTTTCTCCGAAAAGTTACTTTTAAAACATCCTTATTCGGCACGAATTGTGCAATATTTGACAAAAAATCCTTCAAATATGCAATTTTATGCAATATTACTCAAATATGCAAAAATATGCAGTATAAAATTTAAACCACAGTATCCTAGATACATGATTCGAATAGATAATTGAGCCCCTGGGTCGTATGTGGCGGCGAACAAAATATGCAATTGCATAGGAATCCGGTCTCTAATTATATCCTACTTATTATATTTTACAATAAAATATTAAACATGGTCATTTATATAGGAAATTTACTGTTCTTTTTAATTATGAAATCAGATTCGAAATTGAATTTTTTTATTGTACAAAACCGGAAATAAACATATCAATCAAAATTTTAATAACTTATACTATTTTTTTTATTATTTTAATTTTAAAAATATAGCTATATATATATATAAATAATAGATTAAAAGTTTCAAATGGGTTGTACATTAGTTTAGGTTAAGAGATAGATGAATTAAAGTACATACATTATCGCACGTGTTATATATTAATATCGGAGAGTTTTTATTGCGTTTTCGCGCAAACCAGTCGACCTAGGCAAGCGTTAGCCAATCAGCCACCACGCTCAGTGCGACACGTATGTATTTCAATCTTTATGAGGGATACCTCACACCCCATGCAAAATAATATTTTTTATTTTGGACCCCACATAAAATTTGATCTTTTCCAAAACAATAATGTTATCAAAATTTCAATATAATTATTGTATTTTGGGAAATATGAATACATATGAGGCATTCCACGCCAAATCAGATTGTTTGAAAATTTTTAATTTTTGATTTTCTTCATTTTTTTAACATTTTTAACAAAAAACTATTCCTGGTAAATTTTGAAAAAATTTTGATCACCGGTTTAAAAGATATCCGATTCCGGGTTTTCACTCATTCATAACTTCTTCAAAAATGGTCCAAATTAAAAAAAAAAATTTTTGGAAGTTTTGTTTTTTTACATACTTTTTAGAAAAAAAAAAATAAAAAAAATAATTTAAAGTAAGATTGGAGTAATTTTTGGAGACGGACTGTTAAGTGAAATTATTGAGTGGATATCGATGAGGCAGTCCAAAAGAAGAAGATAATTTACACTATTTTTTTTCATAAAACCGACGTTTCGGAGGCCCCTGAAGAAGGAGGGAATAGCCTCCGAAACGTCGGTTTTATGAATAAAAAGATAGTGTAAATAATCTTCTTTTTTGGACTGCTTCATCGATATCGACTCAATTATTTAAAGTGTTTTAATATGCGATTTTTGAGTTTGTAAATTTTAATCTTGTTTTTGAAACCAAATGTACTCTTCGATTTTATTGATAATTTTTTCTTTTAAACTTCTATTCATTCTAAAAATTTTAAGACCGGATTGATAGTGGTCCTATGATAATTACTATTTTTTTCGATTTTTGAAAAATTTGGAAAAAATTTTATTCACCATTAACTATTATTAAAACCACTTTTTGGTATTTTTTTTTTTTTTTAATTATTTTGAATTGATTTTTATTGTTAACAGGTGTTTAAAATATATAATTAGTATTTTAGTTTGTTTAAAGAAAATCAAAATCCGAAAAAATGTAATTATCATAGCACCACTATCAACCCGGTCTTAAAATTTGTAGAATGAATAGAAGCTTAAAATAAAAAAATCATGAAGAGTACCTACATACATCGTTCAAAAGCAAGATTAAAATTTTCCAAACTCAAAATCATATAAAGCCCACTTCCATATAACTGGGGTAAAATAAAACCCAATGCCTTTTTGATTGGTTGAATTATGGTCTTTAAATATATAGTTTTAAATTAGGTTTGAATTACGGTTTCCAAGCTTGTTGAATTTATGTCTCTCTTTTTTTCCGTTTTGCAACTGTTGTATTATCGTTAAATTATAGTCGCAAAGATAAAAATGCAACCGTTACCAAAGTTAAATAATTCCTGCGGATTCCAAAACAGTTTGTCGCCAACATTTTTGACACCGATTTGCAACTGTTTATTTATAATTAAATATTTCTTTTATTTGAGATTTTGATTGTCTATAACGTTAATATAATATATTATTCATTATATTAATCAAATCAAGAAAATATTTAATTATAAATAAACGATTTGCAAATCGGTTGTAACCTGTTTGGTTTGTTTACGTCCTGTGTCTTTGCATTATAATTTTAACGTGTGTCTAGCAGACATAAAAATATCGAACATAACTTCACCGTTCGCTATAATTCCCTAATTAAAACATCTCAACATTTTCAAATTCAAACCCGTCAAAAAAGTTGCATTTTGTTTTTTAAATTTTTCGGATATCTCGCTCTTCTCGAGACTAAAATTTTGTATTTTTTCTAAAAAATATATAAAAAAAAAATATTTTATTTTGGACCATTTTTTGAGATAAGTTATAGGAGCTAAAACCAAATTCGATATCTTTCAAATCGAGTGATCAGGAAAAAAAATCAAAAATTTCAGGAATAGTTTTGATTGAGTGCTAAAAAATGTCAAAAAATGAAGGAAATCGAAATTAAGTACAAACCGTCCGATTTGGCGTGGAATGTTCCATAAATGCCGTTTATCTTATATTGTTGCTTTCGAGCTGAGATAGCGCACGACAGACCAAACACTAATTGTATTTTCCCATTCTATTTTAAAATTACTACAACAACATCTTATTTTTAAAACTCACTTTCTTATTTTCCTTAACAAATATCTAATATTGATTGATATCCTTATTTTTTCAGTGGAGGGATCACATCTTTATAGCAATTTACGCGGATGTGATGGACAACGAGTATACTTTAATGGCTGTTCTTGTATAGCTCTTAATGGCGAAATAATGGCTCGTGGAGAACAATTTGGTCTCTCCGAAGTGGTAATTAATTTATCACAATTTCTTAGATAAGAAACATTAATAAACAGTACCTGTAACACCGAGCGAAATTCTTGCTACACTGGATGCAATTCAGAAGCGAGCAATTAAACTAATAGGAGACCCGGCTCTAACCAACTCACTCGACTCCCTGGCTCACCGAAGAACCGTTTCTGCCCTTTCCCTGTACTACGAATACTATCAGATTGTCTGTTGTTCAGTCAGTGAAATTAATATCCCCCTAAAGAAAAGCTAACTTTTTACGAGAAACACGCGGTTTTCAAACGCTCAGCACACCTTCGCTGTCAAATTGGATAAAAAAGTCAGAGACAAAGCACTCGCCAACTCTTTTATCTCTATGACCTCAAAGACTGAACTCACTCCCTGCCACCATCTTTCCCACGACTTATAACCTTCCTTCTATTTTAAGGCCCATAATCCACAGATACCTTTGTTACTTATTGCAAATTCTTTCTTCTCTTCCTTTTTCTGATGGAAATTGCTTAAGACCCTTTAAGGGGTTGCACCTTTTTGGTCACTCCTTCTCTCATCATTATCATTAAAAAAAAAAATAATAAGGTCAGACATTATCCAGCAAAAATGTAAAATTGAAATAAAACTTAATTTATATTTTTATACTTTACATATTACTGGCCATGTCAAATGGCCACAAGATTTTTAATTGTGTACTTAATTAAAAATAATATTAATATACACGGAGGTTCTTTCTTTGATCCTTTTAAATCCTGAAGGAGGTATGATCGTGACAAGATCATAATGTCAACACAAAAACCCCTAACCCATGAATTTCATCCAAATCGATTTAAAATGCATTTCAGAAAACCGATTCTATATTATATAGTACATACTTAGTATATATACATATATAGTACCTGGCTTCCACCTTGTTGATATGTTGTACAACTAGATTAGAAACATATATTAATCTCCAGGCCCCACCACTTCACCCCACCCAATCTCCCCACTCCCCCAGACACCTCATTTTGCACACCCACATCTCCTCTACCCTACAGCCCCCACTTCCTCACACAGTTTCTAACCTTGTAGTGGCCCTGAATGCTGGGGCCTGTATAACCTGGCTATAAATAAATACCATATATATTATTTTTATTAAATAATTTTGAGTTAATATTAAAATTATACATACAAATTCTAATATAAAAAAAATACTTTTGTGAATTTTGAAACTCTGATTTTGTCAATTAAATTCTCTTTTTTTTTTTTTTTATAAATTTTATTAAAACAATTATTACATTAATTAATATGTCGCTGCTCATTTTTTGCTTCGATTCCGGAGATTGCTTCTCCTGCATCAGGTAATCTTATTCATCTTTTAGTCACTTGTTTTTAATAAAGAGGAAAAATCATTAGATAAAAAAAAACACTACTTTTCCGATAATTATTTTCGACCATTGTTAATCAAGTAGATTGGTTTTCCTTCTCCCACCTCTCTCCTACAATTAAATTCTCTATTAAACCAATTATTTTACATTAATTAATGTATACATATTTTTGCTTCGTTCAGGTACTTCTCCGCAAAGTAATTGTCCTTATTCATCTTTAGTCTTGTTTTAATAGAGGAAAAATCTAATTAGATAAAAAAAGCCTCTTTTCCGATAATTATTTCAATTCCATTATTTTAAATCAGTCGATTGGTTCCCATCCATCTTCACTCATTAATTCTCTAATACTTTTACTTCTTTGATATATAACATTTGTAACTGATCTATTAGTGGAATTTTAAAATTAAAAAAACCAATTAATAATTAAAATGAAATTGAATAAAATGTAAATACATTTTTATCGGAGACAACCACCTGTGAATAATTATTTCAATTTTACAAAAAACATCAAAATCAACAGCCGAAAGATGAGACCGCTGACAGATCGAATCGCCAACACGAAACCCTCCTAAACGTGAATTTCATCCAATCATTGAAATACCTGTCTCTCTTATACACCACCAAAGATTTATGTTACTATAATAAATCAAAGAATTTAGCATAGTTTAATATAAACCGAATTAATATTTTCTGAAGTTTATCGTACTGCTTGATCTAGAACTCTAAACGCTGTTCTAGCGTTGTATCATATCGCTCATTTCTATTTAAATGTAGCGAATATATCCGATTGAGACCATCCCGGCAACATACTCTACGACATTACCCACATCGATACCCACGCCAATTCAATGGCTATCACTTCCTCCAGAACAAGAGATTGCCTTGGGGCCAGCCTGCTGGCTTTGGGACTATCTCCGTAGATCTGGACAAGGAGGTTTCTTTTTGCCACTCTCTGGAGGCGTCGATTCTTCGTCCACTGCTGTTATTGTATTTGCAATGTGTACATTAATTGTTGAACATGTACAGCGAGGTACATATTTTTTATATTCCAATCTTAAATATAGCCCAAAATCATAGGGTCGATTTTTCTACTATTTCAAAACAGAAAATTTGAAAATAAAAAAAATCTATTTTTCTCAATTTTTCCCCTTACCAAAAATAAAGACTCAAGAAAAAAATACCTGTAAATTTTTTTTAAAAAAGGACATTCATTCGATGGGAGGCCTCGAAGTCAAGTAATATTTGAAATTGTTAAACATTTTTTTTGTAATTTTTATTGGTTGCTTTAATTTGATTTTAAAAACAATCAATTTAAAGAGGCATCAGCTGGAAAAATCGTTTTATATGGGTTAAGACATTTTTTTTTTTTTTTTTTTTTTATGGTAAAGTATTGTAATCGTGCATGAAAAAAGTGTTTTTTTTTGCTTCTTTTTTTCCGAAATATCTCAAAAACGGCTTAAACTATTATCATTTAAAAGTGAGCAAAACGCCCGGCATTTCGCTCTCAAAAAAGCTCTAACAAGTGAACATCGAAAAAATTATATTTTCGAGATAATAATTGTTTTGTCAAAATGTCTGTTAGTCTGTCTGGTTGTCTGTGCGTTGCAAATTTTTGTTGGACGGGCTTCAGATGTGAATATCGAAGCAAATATCACGTAGTTTTGATGCATTGAGATTAAGGGCTGATTAGATTTTGGTGCATATCGACCTAAAATTAAGGGGGTGGTTAAGTGTAAATCAGGACATTTGAGCAAACTCAAGCAATTTTATAAGCACAATCTGGCAGTGGACCTCCGAAGTCTAAAAATGCAGAAACTAACCTGCAAAATGAGGGGGGGGGGTGTATGGTCCAAAAATGAAAATCTAGGCTCTTGTACCAAACTCACTCAAGTTTTTTATACACGCCAATCAACAATTTGAGTCGTTAAAAACACAACTAACCCCCCTCCTACATGAATATAAATATTTTTATTAAATATTAAATATAAGTGGGGAGATAGGTTGTATGGTAAAGTCAAGTGGATGGCCACATCAGAGAGCGTCAACAATTGCAATATGAAAATGATAGGAGAAGGAGTTACACAAAGATTTTTCCCTAAAGGCCTGGGTTGGCGTTCGTGAAAGAAGAAGAAGAAGGGTGCCCCCACTGGGCTGGGTAGGGGTCGAAGGCCATCTCCATGGATACGGATCCTTAAACATACGCTGATTTATAATTCGCGGGGAAGACAGTGGCTGGGGAGCGGGTTCAGTCTCTGGAGGTCATAAGAATAAAAGAGTTGACTAAAGCACTTGTTCGATTTTTTATCCTATTTTTATTTTATGAATTTGTTAATACTGCAGTGGGCCATCTGCATGTGACCCATTTGTTTCTGAAATAAAAATTTAAAGAAAATCAATCATTTTTCTTTCTTTGCATTTAAGTTATTTTTGTAAGTAAGCTATCATCATCATTACTTTCAATATGATTTGTTCGAATGATCGTCTTTTTGTTCGGCAATATAATTATTTCGTTCGGCATTTTAATCCCACTTTCTCGAGTTGCTCTTGGTTATTGTACACACTGAAAACACAATTAATCTAAAAACCTTTTATCATTTATATGTAATTTCATTTTTCTTGTTTTTTTTTGGTTTGAAAATATTATAATTTTAAATTTTAACCCCATAATTTGGGTCGATATACTTAAAATATAATCATCTGTCTCATTGGACCAAGCGTGCGAAATTTGGTTTTGGTGATACACTAGTTTTTGAGCTAGCTCGTCCACAAAAATTTGGTAACACTTACAGAATAATTCTAAGACATTTTGTCCGCCTTGTTATTATCCAGAAAATATAATTTTTCTAATCTTTCCTTATTAGAGCTTTTTAGGCAAAATACATGGTTTTGCTTAATTTTTTTAATCAAAATAGTTTCTTCTTTTTTGAAATTTCGAAAAAAGAAGCAAAAACACTTTTATCATGCACGATTACAATACTTGACCATAAAGTAAAAACAAATCTTTCGAAAAAATTAAGTTTATAATGTTTTTTTTTTTCTAGATAACTCTGTCTTATTAGATGTTCAACGAATTGTAAGTGATTCTAATTACGTTCCTCGATCCCCGCAAGAACTTTGCAATCGGATTCTAGTCACATGTTACATGGCTTCTGAAAATTCAAGTAAAGAAACGGAAAATCGTGCTCATAAGCTTGCAAGCCAAATCGGAAGGTGTTGTTCAACTTCTAGCTGTCTAATTTAGAACAATCGTTACTTATTTTCTTTTTTCTAACAGCTACCATAGAGGCTATTGTACATCGATGGTAGCGGATTTCGGCTATACTTAGTATCTTTAATGCAGCCACACGTTTAATTCCTCGTTTTCGAACGAGAGGAGGCACGGCAAGAGAAAGTCTTGCTTTACAGAATTTGGGTAAACATGCCGATTTTATTTTATTTTTAGGGTTCCGTTCAAAAGCAAAACTGGACCTAATTAGAGTCGATGCAATGTTTGACTGTCTGGCCGTTTGACGGAAAATTTTCGACAGACAAGCTTGAAATATACCTCAGGTCTTATGTATTCATTTGTTCTGAAATCAAAAATCGTATTTAAAATTTTAATCTATATTATTTTGGAAAGTTTGAATTTTTATGGGGTCGAAAATAAAAAAAATATTGTTTGATGGATGTTAATATGAGCTTTATTTATTTATAAAGATCTATATTATGCATTGAGAAACTCTTGGACACCCTTGGGCATCTAGTGATTAACCGATTATAAATTTAAAATAACTTGAGATATCATTAAAAATTTTTTTTTTTCTTTTGTCTTGTTCATATCGGGAAAAAAATCTTCCTGATAGGGCAGGACAACAAGAAGGGCAAGCCCCCCCCCCATTAAATATGGCAATAATGCCATATCCAGTGATCAAGTACATTATACATCTTCATCAGTGAGTTTTAAATGTGAAATAGTGACTCATTCTCAGAGCAGAGAATTTCACAGTACCTGCCAAGCCAATATATCCAACCCAGTTATCATCAAAAATGATAGCTCATCATCTCAACAACCTGTTAATCAAGAAATGGAAGTAACATGGCAAGGGTCAAAGAAAACTAAGAACCATTTCAGGTGAAGAATACAATTACCTAATCTAGACCTCCTATTATGCAACAAACAAATCATTTTAAAACCACTTGCCAATACTAACCCAACTCAGTAGAAAAGCAAAATTAACTAGTTTTATTCAAAAATTTCCAAAACCTATACTCACTCCCTTATATATTTAACATCACATTTAAATTATAAAGATATGGCAGACTGGCAATATCTAAATTATAAATAAAAATGAATTCACATGCAATTACTGAAAGATTCCAATAAAATTAATGTCACATCCATAGAAGCCACATAGAAAATTGGCAATTTTTAAAAGAAAGGTAATATCATTCACCACACTTACCAATTAAAACAGAACAGAGCTTTCCGTGTTGTAATAAAACCTCACCATTCTATCAACATTGATGATATCAAACATGAACTAAATGAAAAGGGTTTTAATGTAAGAAACATGACAAACATAAAATAGATTAACCAAAGACCCTCTTCCACTATTTTCTTGATCTTGAGCAAATGAAACCAATAATAAAAATATCTATAATATTAACTATTTACAAAAAATACAAAAATAATTGTCGAACCACCCAGAAAGAAAAATGGGCATTCCCCAATGTACGAGATGTCAAAATTACAACCATACAAAGATCATATTGTTTCAGACCATATATATGTGTCAATCAGCAAGGCCAACATGACACTACTGTCTCATAAAACTAAAACACCTACACTATGCAGCGTGCAAAGGAGATCATCCAGCAAATTATAAAGGATGTTCAATATACAAAGAACTACAAAAAATGAGAGCAAATCAATGAATAATACTGAACCCAATACAATCACTTGGGAAAAACTCCTATCAAACTCAAACAGAACATACAACAGCATCATCTCTTCCCCCTCCACTTACCTCCATTACATCACTCAAACCTTTAACTAAAGTTTCAAAGATCCTTGCCCAAAGTTGACTGGGGAAATGCAAATAATATGAAAACAAACAAATGACATCTCTTCACAGTATTAACTGCTGGAACAGAATTAAACTTGATATTTCAATCAGGCTATTGGAACTATGAAATAGACTTATACTTAACCTGCTATCACAAGTCTCAATAATAATAACTAGAAATGGCAAGATGCAATCAGAATAGCTCTGGAACGCCAACGGATTGGACAAACATGAAGAAACAGAAATTGAAATATTTCTACATATGAAAAATTATTCTCTAGTGTCAGAAACGCACTTCACTTCTAAAAACTACTTCAAAAATACCTAATTATAAATTTACTCTACAGAACACTCCAGTGGCACGAAAGCACATGATGCAATACCAATCAAAGAATCAATATTCCATTATGAACTTGATAAATATGAAAAAAGCTTTATACAGCAACATCTATTAAAATCACAAATAAAAATGGTTCGAATATAGTGGATTGCGTTGACTTATATTGTCACTAGAACATTCTATTACAAGAACAATTTATCCACATTATACTGAGCAACGGCCCTAAGTTCTTACAGCAGTGGCTACAATTCCAAACACACGAATTAGGGATCTAAGATGATTACACCTAAAGGAGAATTTGTTAAAATCAATCAATTCAAGCAGATATAATACTTTAACACGACAAGGAAACTAACTATTGTGTAGATCCAAATAGATTACCTGATCTATTGGGCTTCCCTTTCAAAAAGGACTTTCAAGTTCCTATACTATACTGAAAGAAAATGAACTTGGATTCCGGATCACCCCTGTAATAGCTACAATTAGCTCTACGTTGTTAAAAACAAATCTATCCCACCTGAGCAATAAAAAACGAACTGGAGATTATTTCAGAAGAAATTGCAAGAGGAAAAATATAAACCTCAACTTATCCTTGAAACAGAGAGTGATATCGATCAAGCCACCATAGAACATTTCAATAAAATTATTCAGGAATCCAGCTTGGCTTGCAACTCCTACAAATAAACTACAAAATAAAAGAAATAAATTATCCGTTTGAGATTAAGAAAAGCTAGAGAAAAGCAGAAATGCTGAGAAAATCTGGCAAGAACACAGTATCCTCAAAATTAAATTAATATTAGACAGAAATTATCAAAGAACTCAAAATTCTGATAAATAAAAACAAATAGAAACAATTCAAAATTACCTATCCTAAATTATCCCAAAACAATGAATGTTCAATGGAAGGCAACAAAATATCTCAAAAGACCCAAAACATTCATATCCCCAATAAAAATCTGCCATTGCATAGGCAAGAACAAATGCAAGAAAAGGCGGAAGAGTATTTTGAAAACATTTAAGCAATGTATTTATCCACTTATTCTCAAACGTATTCAAACTCAGAAAACTGAAAAGTGAAGATTCTTATGCTCCCAAACTGAGTACTATATCTCCTCTATTAAATATTTTACTGTAAAAGAAATAAAACAATAATAAAAAATGAGCGTAAAAAAAAGTCTCCTGGATATGACCTAATAACTATCGAAATATTAAAAAAACTACCTAAAAAGGAGTAACTTTTCTCACTGAATTGTACAATTCCATGTCAGAACATACTACTTCTCAATGGAAGTTTGCACAAATTATCATGATATTCAAAACCCAATGACCTGAAAACCAAACTGTCCCATCGTCTTCGATAAGCCTACTTCCCCCAGACATCAAAAATACTTGAAAAACTTTCTACTTCAAGGTAAAGCTGCAGTTGATCTAGATGAAATACTGCCCCATATCCGAATTTGGATTTCGACATGCGATAAGCAGAAACAAATCCACAGAATAGTTAATGTTATTTAAATACGCGGAAAGAAAAATACACGTTGTATTCCTGGATGTCGAAAAGGCTGACAAAGTGTTAACGAGGTCTACTTTTAAAATAAAACTTTTTCCGGATCATTTCTATTGGCTAACACGTCTTACCAAGATCGGATTTTTTAAATAAAAAAAGTAGAATGTAGGATTTCGCAAATGCTGCTACGATCAGGCGTCCACAAGGTAGCGTATTAGGTCCCTCTTATGACTGTAGCATATGCTGCGATTTACCAACACATCTGACGAGTCATTTCATGCCCCATACTACCGATATTTCTATCCTTGCAGCTAGTGAAGACCTTGTTGCGTTTCAAATAAGCTACAGGAACAGCTCAACATGATTCAGAAATGGTTGAATAAATGGCGAATTCAAACAAATGAAAGCAAATCTTCGCATATTACATTTACAAATAAAAGATGTACGTGTCCACCAGTGTGTATATAGAATTCAAGAGCTATCCCCAACACCGTACGGTGAAATATCTGGTCTGCACCGTAATGCCGACTCACTTGGAAGGCATCAGAAAAAAGAAATGAAATCAATATTTAAATATAAAAATATGTTTTGTCATCGGCAGAAAATCACAGCTTGCTCAAACAAAAGTGATGATTTATAAAGCAATCCTTAAGCCTATTTGGACATATGGCTGTCAAATATAAGAGACAGTGAGTCAACTTGAGCAAGATACAGAAAAATTTTGATAAAAATTCTCAGAGGCCATTACTAATGCCCTGTTACTAACCATTGAAACTCTACATAAAGATCTAGATGTACCCGTCAATCAGAGAAGTCGCAAAACCCTGACTGATAAACACCAAGGAAACTAGAACATCATTCAAACACATCGGCCATTGTCCTATTGGACAGCATTGAACTATCAGAAAAGAAAGAAATACCACATACTTGATACAGAAGAAAGGATGTTGGTAGTAACTAGCTGGAAAAACAAATTCAAATAGGATAGACATCAATGGATGACTATTCCTTCAAGATAAAATTAACTCTACATCAAATTTACTAAAGTTTGTAAATAAACCATGCTGATTGTAAATAATTGAAATAAAAAAAAAAAAAAAAAAAAAAAAAAATAAGATCCTAAGAGATGGAAAAAATAAGATTGAATTCTGAGTTTATTGAACAGCAGCTGAGAAGCCTCCTCCAGCCCCCTGCATTCCACTTCCGCACCCACCCTACACCACACTACGCTCCCTTCCCCACACTCCACCCCGGGCCCTGGCCACCTCAGACTAGCCCCGCACCCACCCTGAACCCCACTACGCACCGTTCTACACCCCACCCCACCCAGGGCCCCTTCCACCCCCTGCATTTCACCCCCGCACCCCAATCCCATTCCATCTCCGCACCCACCCTGCACCCCACTACGCACCCCTCCCACCCACTCAACCCCTACCACGGACCCCCTGCACCCCACCCCTGCATTGCTACCCCGCACCCAGTTTTTACATTTCTAGCTCCCTAGAGGCCCACAGATTATGTATGCACAATCCATCAATCCAAGTGGTAGATTTAAACCTTTTCAAATCGCCCGGTGGAAAACCACTGTCCAATTTCTAAGAGCTCACTGATATTGAATATATTCAAAAATATACATCCCAGGTTCGGAGTTTTAATTGGTTTACCGGCTCTCTTATCTTTACTTTCATACCCTTTCATTTCCCTCAAACTCTCATACTAATGACATCAATTAAATCAATTTCTGCAACATTCATGACGGTCTATCTGTAATTCAAGAATTTACGACAGCATATCAACACTCTCAAGCTTGAAAAACCTGCTCTTTTAGGCCTATCCTGACTATAATTGACAATACAATGTGTCTAACTGTAATGACTACCAATTCAAAAACTATACACTTCATTCCAAAATTTCTTGAAAAAAAAGGAGGGGTCTGGTATATTTAGAAAGGACATCCCTAGTAGGAGGCGTTTAACTAATGTAGAATCCAATGAATTCGATGCCATATGGATCAAAATCACGTTAGGCCATTCAACTAATTCTTCTGCATAATACCTATTTTAAAGAAACCCCCGAATGCAAACAATTTTTTGACAGCTACCTCTAACTACAGGTGCCATTGCAATATCCTAGAGAATCTCCATCTTCTGAAATATCTTTCCTAGTGACTTTAACGTCACAACAAAAATTGGCTAAAATTTTCCGCAAGCCTTCGTAATTCCCCGCAGGCTCCGACGCGCTGGAAATCTTCTCTACAGTGGCTGGCCTCACACAAATTGATAACGGCCCCCACGAATCCAGACAAAGCCAATGAAAAATCCAATCTTCTCGATCTTTTCATCACTTCACACCTTTCGTCCTATGAAGCAAAATTTCGGCCCTTTTAGTGAAATCTGACCACAATCTGATAAAATTAAAACCTCGCCAATTTGCCAAAACCCTGTCACCCCACTCCAACCCCAGAAAAATATGGCTAGTCAAATAACGATAACGACGCCAAACGGAATGACACGCGTAACTTTTTTGCCGCTTACCAGTGGAATAGAACTCCCACGCCGGGAATAAAAACGCTTCCAGAATTCGCAGACGCCCTTAGCGAGAGCCATTCAAATAGAAGCGAAACCTATATCCTCAAAATTGATTCGAGGAACAAGTTCTAGAAACTTGGTTTCAATGAACAATGCGCGATTCCGTCCGTGAAAAAAAAACAATCTTTTCAGAAATGGCAACTTTCCCGGCTAGAATGTGACCGAGTTGCATTTAAGTCGCGAAACTCATGCAAAAATCATCTCTGAGGCAAAAATCATTCGACAGAGGATAACGGCCGTCTCGCATCTTTTAATGGAAAACGGACCTTTTTCTCGTTACACAAGGCGGCAAACTGAAGAAATTTCGCGCCCCTATATTTCGCCTCTTTCTTTTAAAATGGTTCAGTAGCTGAAAAAACCTGAATCACCTAGCATCCTATTTCGTAGCTAACTACACTTTAGATGACACGGGCTTAACCCGCCCGCCCCCCAACCTCATGGGCAAAAATAATTTTCAGGCCCCAAATAATCATAAAAACCGTGTCAGTCGGTGTCCAAATCCGCCGCGAACCCAATTAACATCCTGTTCATTAAAAAAATGCGCCCCTGAACTTGCACCTATCTTGCTCGGCCTGTTCAACTCCTCTTTGCAGTCAGGGCATATTCCCAAAAGCTGGAAAGCCAGCCGTGCCTATTCCTAAAGGGGCCCTCCACCGTCTCTTCTGTGTGCAATTTCTCTCAGTCTCTTTCTGTGCTGCAAATTAGCTGATTAGTGTAAACTGTTTGCCGTCCTTCATCACTTGAAAACAAATAAATTCAATTGCGATGAGCAATACTGGATTCAGTGAATGAAATCAGTTTCCCCAAATGACATCACCTATGTGCCCACACATGAACAATATACTAGAGGCGGGAAAAGAAACCCTAACAACGAAGCCCTTGATATCTCAGCTTTGATAGTTTGTTTAAAAATCTTCTTGCAAACTACCGGCCTTTTGGATTCCACCAACACTTCATAAATGGATTAGCTCGACAGCCAGCGAAGTATAAAGGATTGTAAGTGGATGGGAGCATCTTACTGAATCATTCTCCCTAACTCTGGTGTCCCCCAAGGCTCTGTAATCTCCTCCACTCTTCCTTATGCCCATATAAGCAGGCCTTTGATCAAACGGCCTGGCCCCACATGTTGCATGACGTGCCTTTCCACACAGCAGCCCCTCTCCAGAACCATCAGATCAATAACACTCTCAATTGCCTCTCGACCTGAACAAACTGAATAAACAGGCTCTGCGTTGAATTCTTCATTCAATAGGAAGCTCATGTTTATGTGTTGGGCATAATAAAAGAGATTTCCTGATACTATTTCACTTCAGTTGAGCTGCAATGTTAATGACGCCCTATCTCCTCTTTGGGCGTGTCTGTCCATATCTGTTGTCTTGGGGCTAAGACTGCATCTCCTCCTTTGGCGAAATCTGCAGCAGGAGAAGATTGGCTTCTTATTCAGGTCCAACGTTTCTGAGCCCCTACAACTACTACCATCACAGAGGCCCAAGTCACCCTATCTCGAATGACTCTCATCTGTGCCGGAAGGCCTCAAAGCTCTCTTTGCTACCTTGTGCAATTCAGAAACATGACACGTCAGGCTAGTGGCGATTCTACCCTCACTGACTCCTCAAACTCTTCCAACCATCTCGAAGAATGCCATACTTCCCTTTCTCGATACTATCACGCCTTTGATGCCTCAGTGAGATAAATCAATATTCCCCCAGCATGCTTTACATGCCCTTTGCAGTTTTTGAGCTCCAGCACTCTTCTGGTCAGTGCTCAATTTGTGGACAACTGAACTAAATTATATATCCCCAGCTTCAAAGACTGGAACTCTCTCCCAGCCTCCTATCTTTCCCCTTTGCCTGGTCTTCGACCTTCCAAAACCAGGGTTACCAGGCCCTACATCTACCCTCTCCTTGGCAACTTTCCTTCTCTTCAGTGGCCAAGGATCACTGAAGGTCCTGTGGGGCTACATCTTGCACAGGTGCACCTTCTTGCATTCCAGTTGCATTCACTTTTTTTTTTTTTTTGGTAGTTGGTTATGGCTGGGGCTGCTTTTACCCCCCCAGCACAGTTGCTTAGTTTTTGCATTTCTAGCCTTCTAGTGACCCACAGATTATGTATACAAAATTTGGTTGAGTTTGGTCAAAGGGCAAGAAAGATACGAAGCCGTTTGTGTTTTAGACCACAAAATCAAAAATCCCCCATATTTCAGTTCAGGGGTCAAATTTCAAAAAAATAAAAAAACCTTCCCGAGATAGAGCACTTTAAAAATTTCAAAAATTTACCCCAAAATGACTATATCTCCCTTTCGGGGACAAATAGAGGAAAATACTCAAATATGTTTTTTTGTATTTCAATGCTCTTCACCTTGCTAAACTAAACCCATATCGATATCTTTTCTGGTTTAAGAGATCTTGAAAAATTGAATATACATTTTGGGGCCCTTTCCCCCCTTTAATTTGATATCTCAAGTATTTTGGAAGAAATAACCTACAGAACTCCCGGAATGCGAGCCCTGCTCGTACTTAACTGGCTTTTTTATTGTGCTAATAAAATAAGCCCAACAAATATGAACCGACCTAGAGATCCGAGATTCGTACTTTATAAACTTCCGAAATATTTGAATATTAAATTCCTTCTCATTTGTGAAATTTTTTCATAATTTAAAGTTAAGCTATATTTCTAAACGCCTACAACGGTACAAAAATCACCTAATAATGACCTCTCTTAAAGCGTCATATTTTTAAAGCGAAATAAATTTAATAAAAAACTAAACCTAATTCTGCTTTAAATGATCTTTTACATGGATACCTCTCACCCCATGATAAAAAAAAATATATTTTTTATTTTTGACCCCAGAAAAATTTTAGAACAATTTTTGATTTCGGGGAAAATGAATACATATAACTTGTCAATTTCAAATTTGTATTTTAATTAGTTTACTTTGACAGACAAGGTAGAGAGCGACACGTTTTATAAGCTCTAAACGGAATTCTAAAAAGAAGATATTCCCTCCTAAAATTTATTTCTAAGATATATAAAATTTGGTAATCTCGTATTTTGTAAAACCTCTTATATAAATTTGATTTATCGCTAAACTAAATAAAAATGTTAACAACTATTTAATTTTCCTAGGCTCGAGTGAGAATGGTTGTTGCCTACCTTTTAGCCCAGTTGATGCTCTGGGCTCGCGACAGAAGCGGCGGCCTCCTTGTTCTTGGCTCTGCCAACGTTGATGAAGCTCTCCGTGGATATTTTACTAAATACGATTGCAGTAGTGCTGATGTCAATCCTATTGGCGGCGTCAGTAAACAAGATTTAAGACTCTTTTTACGATACGCCACAAATAAGTGAGTGAAATTTTAACAAAGTGTTTATTTTTTAAATATAATTGTAGGCTTTATTCAGATAAAACACGGTATTTATTGAGTAAATTGATTCAATAAAACACGTAATTTTTTCTATTTAATACTAGCTCACTCTGGAGCACGCCAGTAGTTTCTGGAATCTGTCTACAGAACTTTAGTTGGCGCCCCTTTACCCCCTCCCTCCCAATAAATCTTATTATATTAAACGAGCAATTCTTGTATATATAGGCCTTTGGCCCGGCGTCACCTATCCCTGGCGGGGAGCGTCTGGTTTTATGGTTAAAATTTATATAGATAATAGCTGACCCGACCACACTTTCCTGTGACTAACTCTTATGCTTCACGCCTAAACCACTGGACGTATTTGATCAAAAATTTAAATATATTTAAAAAATAATAATATTTTTGAAAATAAATTGAAAATTCAATTAATTATAGAATAGGTATTAAAACAGTAAATGAATTATATATTACTGGTCAAAATTGTTCCCTTAACCAAAAATAATATTGCCAGTTGAAAGATTTCCAAAAAGCTATTATTGGTCATCTTGTTTGCTTGCTTTTACCCCCCCCCCAGAGAGGCGCTGGCGTTGTTTCCTCGAAAAATAATATTTTTTTTACTTGCCACAGAAAATAAACAAGAATAAAACCAAGGTCCTAGTATGTACAAAAAAAGAACAAACGAGACAGGAATGCATCAAAATTAACCAAGAAAACCTAGAAGGAGTTAAGGAATTCCGCTACCTAGGAAGTAAAATAACATGGGATGGGAGGAGCGAAAACGAAATTAAATCAAGAATTGTCCAAGCAAAAATGGGGTTTAATTCAAAACAAAAATTTACTATGCTCCTCCTCAATCAGCTTAGAAAACAGGAAGTTGCTATTGAAGACATATGTATGGAACATAGCCATGTACGGGTGTGAAACCTGGACAATTGGAAAAGCGGAGAGAAAGAGATTGGAGGCTTTCGAAATGTGGTGCTACAGAAGAATGATGAATATCAATTGGATGGATAAAATTACAAATGAAGAAGTTCTATGAAGAATCGGAGAAAGAAGAACCTTGTGGAAGAGTCTGAAGAAGAGAAGAGGTCAGATGATAGGGCACACACTGAGACATGGGGGACTGCTTAGGGATATCTTGGAGGGGGAGGTGGGAAAGAAAAGGGGAAGGGGAATACCCAGATTAGAATATTTCAACCAAATAATTGGGGATATGGGATGCCAGACATTTAGAGAGGTCAAACAGCTGGCGGGGGACAGAGTCGAGTGGAGACGGATTGTTGCATCAAACCAGTCTTAGGACTGTATACTCAATGATGATGATACAGATATATAATTTCGATATATATGTGTGTATGTTTATTTGCATCAAGCAGAGGACAACCTCTTTGTTTCTCTTTGTGTATCATTATCTTGTTTCCTACAGCCCTGAAGAGATGGTTGCTTGTGCTGGAGAACCAGTTTCGAAGATTCTTCAGCCAGGATATCCTTCTCCCACCTACTCCTCTCCTTCCCATGACTTTCCCCTGGAGAAAAACCTGTAGCAGCTGATATGGCTGGGTGTTTCCCATTATGTGGCCGAGATATTGAAGTTTGCTGGTCTTGATCGTATGGACTATTTATTTTTCTTTATTCATCCATTATAGGATTTTGACGTTAGATATTTTATCCGTCCATTTCACTTTCAATATTCTTCTATAAAGCCACATTTTAAAAGCCTCCAGTTTCTTTATAGATGCCTCTGTTAAGGTCCACGACTCCACTCATAAATTATATACTATATATGTTTGTCTAGATTAATTTGTAACAACGCTAAGAGAAATTTCTCTAAAAAAATCTCCCTCTTGCCTAGAATCGAACCTACGAACTCTTGAACTAAGGCCATTAGTTTTAACCACTAGACCAATCTGACATTAATATTGATTGATTGAATAATGATGATTTCAGTTACTAAAACTATAAATTTTTGATTTAGACTTTGTGTCGAGATAATATTGTATTCATTTGAACTCGAATGAAAATGAAAAAACACCAATTGATTTTAAATTAAAAAACATTAAATATATATTAATTAACGAGGCAAATTTGAAATATAATTGTTAGCTAGGATTTTAAACTGACAGCTCCAATTGATTTTCATTAACCAGGCAAATTTGAAATATAATTTTAATTTGCACTCGAATTTTGAAATGAAAGACTCCAATTCATTTTAAATTAAGAAACATTAAATATATTTTTTGTAATTAATTAAATTAATTTAACCGCGTAAATTTGAATAATTTCCATGATTCAGCCTGCGAAATTTTTGCAGTTCATAAATCATTTCATTATTTTTGTTTTGAAAAGGAAAAATGAAATTTAAATATATTCATAATTATTCCCCCCCCCCCCCCCCCGCCACTCAAAAATTAAAGAGGCGAAACTTTTAAGAGACGATGTATTTTCGGTAGTTTACGGGTATACATTTGGAGTGTGGTTTTTTAAGAGGAATAAAATTTTTGGACCGAGACGCTGCCCGCCAGGGCACCAGCCTGGAGGGCCGAGCTTCGAGGGCGTGCCGAAGGCACGCCCTCGAAGCTCGTATATGCATAATACATATTTACATTTGATATATACATATTTATATGTTTATTTGCATCAAACAGAAGACAACTTCTGTGATTTCTCTTTATAAATTTATTTCTTAAGCAAAATATCTCAAAGCGTGAAGATTTAAATTTTTCATGACAAATTAAAATTAAAAAATAAATAATTTACTTTAAATGTTAATAATGAATTTCCGAATGAATACTTATCTTAGATCTTTTTGTAGATATCAATTGCCAATTCTAGAAGAGATTATATCTGCTCCACCGACAGCTGAACTTGAGCCATTAGCCGAAAATGGACGTATCGCTCAGACCGATGAAGAAGATATGGGAATGACTTATGAGGAATTAAGTGAATATGGAAGATTACGAAAACAACATCACTGTGGGCCATATAGTATGTTCCTTCATCTAGCAGATCATTGGAATACTAAACATTCTCCTGAAGTGGTATAGATATTTTTTATTTATTTCACTTTACATATATTTTACAATAACAAAACATTTTATGTACAGGGCCTTTCAAAAGAAAGTTTATATTTGGTGGATCGATTAACAAAAAAGTAAGCCGTCTATCAAAAAAATGTTTATTAATTATTAAAGTACACAATTTAAAAATAATATCGTCCAAATTGTAAACCCTCGCGTTCACGGCATTCATTTAATCGAACAGTAAAATTTCTAATGGCGGCTCGGCAGGTTCCTAGCGCCGATATTGCAGCCCATACGGTCACTTTAGGTCAGTGATTCTCAACCATTTTTTTTTTTTTTTTTTTTAATGATATTGATGAGAGAAGGAGATACACCAGAAGGTGGATCCCCTAAAGGCCTGTGGGCTGGCCCCTCAATCGTGAAAAGAACAGAGCAGAAGGAAAAGAAGCCGGGATCACGAGCCAATCTCAGAAACTTAGATACAATTCAATATCCAATTTACCAAGGTTTTAGGGGCTTCGTTGTTGCGGCACACTATTAACAATTTCAAAATTTGGCGACACACTAACAATAACAATACTATACTACACTAACAATAAGAATACATTATGAAATTTGAGCTTGATGATTTTTGATAATTTCGTTTAAATTTGGTCACAAAAATGATAATGGCACTCTCATTTCATCATCTACATTTTAAAGTCTCGACCATTTTTTCGTTTTTATATTGGTTTAATGCTGAAAATCCGAATTCGCACAAATAAGATGTAGAAAATTGTAATACTCTTAATATTTTTAAAGCTGTTTTGGCTATTATGGGCTAATTACATCTAATGTTAATCCAAAATGAATATTAATTGCTTCTTCCGAATGTTTTGAAATTAAATCTCGATTATTACAAAGTGAAATAATTTTTATTGTTTGCATTTCTAAAATTTAGCGGCACATTTCAAGAATTTCACGGCACACAAAAGTGTCGCGGCACAGTGGTTGAGAATCACTGCTTTAGGCGAATGAAGGGGTTTCTGATGTTTTTCCAGTGTTGTACCGCTCTCTTCAAACTTTTTGACCCATTTTCGAATAAGAGGAATGCTTGGCGCATCATTTAATTGGCGAAAACCTCGAATATTGGAGAATCTTCTACGCCGAATGACCGTTTTTGTAAAACTCTCGCAAGCACAACGCGCTGTCCGCACCCTAGAAACGCTTCATAGCGACTGAATTCCCAAGAGCCAGGGTACCGATTGACATACCCCCCGCTCCCCTCAGATTCGTTACGTTCGCGCAGTAAGCTAAACAAATATAAACTTTCTTTTGAAACACCCTGTACTATATATTTTTCTTTTCAAACCAAATAATAAATAATTCTTCTAGTAATTGTATATATTTTCTTTATTTAGATAGCTGACAAAGTGAAACACTTCTTTCGATGTTATGCAATTAATCGTCATAAGATGACAGTATTAACACCAAGCTATCATGCTGAATCCTACAGTCCAGATGATAACCGCTTTGATCATCGCCCATTCCTCTACAATGCCAAATGGCCCTGGCAATTTCGAGCAATGGATGAACAGGTAAGCCTTGTTACAAACTAATCAAATTTAGCCCAATTTTAACAGCATCTGACTTATACGGGTAACATCAGTGCCCTTTATTCCCCAAAGATATAATCTACACTTTTTTAGTGGTTTAATTCCCAACTCTCAGTTTTTAGGTCTAAACCAATTCCATTGAAAATTAAATTCTTAGATCTAATTAATTCAGGTGCTTTAAACATGCCAATCCATATATCATTTCAAATGTAGAGCACCCTTTCGCTGTCAAATTGGATAAGAATCGAACCGTCTCTTATCCCTATGACCTCCAGATACTGGAACTCGCTTCCTGCCACTGTCTTCCCCGCAACCTATAACCCTCAGCTATTTAAAACCCGCACCCACAGATACCTTCGTCTCCTATCGACCCCATATAATCTCTTCTTCTTTTCACGATTAAGGCGCCATTGGCCTTTAGGGGCTGCACCTCTTTGGTGTAACTTTTCTTCACATCAATATCATTAAAAAAATATCGCAAAACTCTCCACACTCCCTCATCGCTTCAGCTTTGGAAAAGAGCAATCAGTGTCCTTTGTGAACTCCTGAAGATGGGCTTATACCCCGAAATATATATATAGAGTGGTGCTAAACAAGCATCTGATCTTTAATTTTTGTGAAACCTACCTAGTATTTTAAATTTTAAAAAGTTTCTAAAAATTTTTAAAATTTTCTTTACTATATTTAAAATGTTTCACCAAGAACCCACACCATTCTCCCTTAACAAAAAATAGCAATATAATATAATATTACCAGCTGCGAAACCCGTTTTCGGCGGGCATCTTGCTGGCTTTGTCCCCTGGGGCCCGCCTTTGGCGAGCCTTTTGCTAGCCAAGGGGCTACGCACCCTGGACCTAAGCCCCATCTACACCACCGACCCTCTCCCCAACTCCTCGCATCCCCACCTCATGCCCAATTTCTCATTTGGGTTCACGGGTTAAATTTTGAAAAAAATGAAAAAACGAGCCTACTGATTATTGGTACTGATGATTTTATAATTTTGTTTTAATATTTTTCAGAGATTTTAGGTTGATATGGTATCAATCATTAATATTATCTTGACAAACATCCACAACGATTAGAGAGAAAAATTGATATGGTCCAAAGGAGGGCGGCTAGATTTGTTTTTGGTAAATTTGATAGGTTTAGTAGTGTCACTTCAATGATTAATGAATTAGGATGGTCTAGCTTATTGGAGAGAAGGGAATGGGCTAAATTGAAAGTGATTTTCAAAGCCTATAAGGGTTTTAGGAGTTGGGAGGAAATAACGAATAGATTTCAGGAACCAAATTATTTAGGTAGAGCTGATCATAGAAAAAAGATTCGTAAGCCAAGATTCTTGAAAAATATCGGTTTACATTCATTTGTAGGATCTGGCATTGATTTGTGGAACAGTCTGTCTGTTACTACTTGGGATTATAGTCCTCTGCCCCCTATGATTAAATCAATTATAAATTTTGTCAAGTCCTAATGTCCTAGAGTTGTGCAAAATTTTATTTAGTTCTCACAAGCAGAGATTAGGTGAGGTAGAGAAAGGTCATACCATCCTTGTTAAGGTTTTGACCAGGTTTCCTTAACAACTTATGGCAAATGCCGGGATGGCTAATGCGTCGCTTGCTCCTGGTATCGGGTTTTTGCGCGGAATTTTTAAATTACTTTTTGTCTTTTGATGGAAATTTATGGTCATGTTATTTGTTAATGAGCATACATTTCTATTTTTTTTTTTTTTTTTTTTTTACTTGTTTATTATTTGTTAAATTGTTGTAATTAATTTGTATTGATGTTTATTAATGTATTGTAGCTAGATTGTATTGATGTTTGGAGGACCTAGCCACCGAGGACTTGTGCCTCTAAGCAGGTCGAGGAATAAAGATTTATTTATTATTATTATTTATTATTATTATACCACAATGAGATAATTAATGATTAAATAAATAAATATATCTCAATGGTACAAGTACTCCCCTCCTTAAGTAGCATTTCTGCCAAATTAGTTTCAAAATGTTGCTTCGAAAAATTTGTCGCAAAATAAATGCTACTTTTATGAAAAGTAGAAAAAAAAAAAAAACTATTGAAATGCAGCATTTAAATTGGAACTCAATTCCTGAACCAAATGTAGCAACTGATTTGGGACAAAATTTTCGAACCAAAAGTAGCAAGTAATTTTAGATGGGGGAGTATTATTTATTGGTCTTCAATAAATAATTACAATTATGTGTGATTTCACTAAAAATTCAACTCTTAATAAAATTAATCACAAAAATAAAATCTTTAACAGCTTCATTACTAAAATATATATTTTTATTTAATACAGGTATCCCGTATTAATGCAATAGCGCAAACAACAGCCTCAGCTGATAAACGATTCAAACCCTCAACTTCTACTGCAAATGACCCGAAAGAATCTCGTAAACCTCGATTACCACTACATCCATCTCTTGGTAAATTAGGCAGTAAGTATTTTGTAAATTCTATTTTCTTTTAATCTTTCATTCACAAGAATGTATTGTACACATTTTTCTTTAATATTATTTAAAACTAATATGAAACAAAATATATATTTATTTCAAGGTGGAGAGCACGGCATTATGGTTGCGAGTGGTCCATTAGTTTCTACTTCATTTGCTCCGAGAGGTTGAAATGTTTTCTTCAAAAAACGCTCAAAAAGCAGGGTGTCCTAATAAAGACAAATATATTTGATAACCTGCATTCTATGTTTTAATTTAGTTTACTCCGTAGCCTTAGTACGCGGACCAAACTATTAGTTTGTATCATACTCCCCGTGTATTATCTTGAGACATTCTTATAACTCAAAAACAGTGCATTATATTAAAAAAAGTTTCAAATAAAATTTTATTTATATCGAGGGGGAAACTAAAGCTATTGTTTGTCAACTTAGAACGGGCTTTCTAGGGTGTTTCAAGGTCAAGTTCTGATTTTTAAATGGATTTACATTTTCTAAATCTACAAAAATAACTGAACAACTTTCATTTGAACTATTTTTTGTTCGACATCAAATAAATAAAATATTAAATCAATTAAATCTCAAAAAAATCCTAATAATTATTTTTAACAATTATTCAACTTAATTATCAAATAATAATGATCAAATATTTAATTATTAAATAAATAATTTAATAATTTTGCCACATTCCAGAGTGTATGAGTGTATCGCAAGAATTCTGGATAAATTCCAGTTCCAATTTCCTTATTTTGACCCTTTAATTTCTAAGTTTCTTCGTAGCCTTTACATTTCCTGTTTTTTTTTTGTTTTTTTTTTAAATAGATTTACAATACGATAAAATGAAACTCCTGACGGCAAAATTATTAAATTATTTATTTAATAATTAAGTTGATTGATTGTTAAAAATAATTATTAGGATTTTTTTTGAGATCTCTAATTGATTTAATATTTTTTTTATTTGATGTCGGATAAAAAAATAGTTCTTATGAAAGTTGTTCAGTTTTTTTTCTAGATTAAGAACATATACAGAAACATATAGGTTTCCATTTAAAAAACAGAACTTGACCTCGAAATGCCCTTGAAAGCTTGTTCTAGGTCGACAAACAATAGAGTAGTTTAGTTTCCACCTTGATATAAATAAACTTTTATTTGAAACTTTTTTCCATATAATGCACTGTTTTTGAGTTATAAGACTGTCTCAAGATAAAAAACTCAACCGATATAGTGGGAGTTTGTAGGTGGTCCATTGACTCATGTTCGAGTGTTAACCCTCCAAAAAATGGGATAAACTCAACTTAACTCTAAAATTTATTTTATGCGAGAAACTTCCCTTACTCTCTCTATATAGGGTATACATTGGCCCTAAAAGATTCAACATTCTAACATGTAGAGATAATAGCAATATATTATATTTTTTTTATAATCAGGAACGAGGCTTTTTGAATCCCAGTAGGAAGATCGAGTCCTTATAGAATGATGGTTATTTTTTCTTTTTTTCAATAAAAAATTTTCATCAGGGTTTATAATTTAATTTTATTTGAAACAAGAGACGTTTCGGCATTAACTCAATGCCATCTTCAGTCTATAAAAACATTTAACAATATATCACATTATATTTCACAATTAATAGGTATATCACAATTCACAAAAAAAATTCACTATTAATTGTGAAATGTAATGTGATATATTGTTGAATGTTTTTATAGACTAGATGGCATTGAGTTAAGGCCAGAATGTCTTGTTTCAAATAAGTAAATTATAAACGCTGATGAAAATTTTATTGAAAAAAGGAAAAATAACCATCATTCTTTAAGGACTCGATCTTCCTACTGTGATTCAAAAAGCCACGTTCCTGATTATAAAAAATATTATAAGAATCAAATAATTACTATTCCTGAATAATATTATATTTTGTTCTACAGTAAAGTCGCTGTAATCCGACGTATTTCGGACTGTAGGCTAGGGCCAGCGAGAACTTACCCCCCTGTCTGAGGTTGAATCTTATCCCCCTTCATTTATTAAAATATTTTTTAACATTCACATTTAATGAAATATTACGTACAATGTTGAAAATAATGTATTTTGTTAACTCAGAGGCAGGGCCCCAGGGCTACAATCTTCTGATTCTCTTCTCGACGTTTCTGCCATAGGTAGGGCCGGCGCGATTCCAGAAACCCGGCCCCGCCTTATAATTTACAAATATACATAAATTTTGATGACTTTATTAAAGACTTTACAAAGAAAAATGCCAGAAAAATTATTTTATAATAATCTATGATCCTACATATAATACAGGGGTGTAAAAATAATAATTAAGTCTTATAACTTCAAAAAAGGTAAAAAGCTCTTCTGATTTAGAACTGAATAAAATGGGGGGGGGGATTACTTTTCATGGAATTGGGAGAGGGGTGAGTGGGCACCCCTGAATAATACTACACTACTCTAATAATACTCTACTCTAATAATACACTACTCTACAATACTCCATAATCTATATAATAAAATGGGGGGATTACTTTTCATGAAACTGAAGGGAGGGGGTTGAGTCTTGAAGCCATCATACTTGAGATTATCGAAATATCCTTGTAAAAGGTGCCATATTAAATTTAAATCCGCGTGCTCTTAATTCAAACTAAGGCAAGAGTTACTCTTTAGTACAATGTACAATGTCTTTTAAGTCGTGTCTCTATTTTTATTCAACTAAACAAACTCAAAATACAATTTTATAGACATGATGGCGGAGGTCATCTACACTGAAAAAACGATATATTTATAGTTAAGAAATTATATTTGATATGAATAGATGGTGAAGTTAATTATGGCGAAATCGATCTCTGTTCAATATTAATAAATGATATAAGTATTCTCATATTTTTGCAGCAACTCTAGATTTATTAATAGTTAAGATGGCACTATTTGAACCAAGGGCCGATAAATAAATAATGAAAATATTGTTATTTGAGTAAAATAGTGGAATAGTTAAATTTAATAGTTGGGTATTTAATTGGAATAATACGTAATTACGACAAGAAATTATATATGGTAAACTTGAATATTTTCTATTTATAATAAATATATGTATTTCTGACTAGAAGATGAGTATATTCATTTAATGAAGAATCTATATTCAATCAAATGAATAATATAAATATTTATTTTAATTATTCATTTGGTTGAATTAATTAGATAAAAATTTGAATTAATTATTATATTTGATTTAAGGTACAAGAGAATCTAATTTTAATATATATTAATATTTCTTATAGTGGGTTTTAAAATTAAAAAAAAAACAATTAATAATGTAAACAAAATTTTTTGTCAATTTATTTAAAAAATATCTTAATTATTAAGATATGACTATTTTCAAAAAATCTAAGTCGTTTGATGATAAAAAAAACATTCGTTTAGATATAATAAGAGGTTTCACTAGACTTAAACAAGACATTCATTTGATATTAAGAGATATCTAATAGAATAAAATAAATCACTCAAGTAAATAATATATTTGGATAAAATACCTAAAAATTTGGTCATATTTGGAATGGTTTCGATATATCTTGATTATTAATAAAATATCTTTGGAATAAATAAGAGCTCATTAAAAATACTCAACTCTATCAATATATTTACTATAAAGAAATTGTTTTTTCAGTGTAGCGATGCTATCTCCTCCCCTATTCCAAATATAGAACTCTCTCCACATTAGAAACATGGCGTAAATAACGGGGTCGCAGTGAAAATAGGCAAAAAAATATATGAAATATTAGGGTTTGGGGGGGCGGGGCTCCACCCCCGCCTCTTGATTGAACCTTTCTTTTATTTTAGGGAGGCGACTATCGTGGCGTCGAATAAGATGTCTTAAATTCTAACGTGTGATTAATGCTAGATGCTAGAAATTAAAAAAAAATTTTGAGTGTATCACAAAAATGACAAGTTTTAAACATTACCTTTTTAATAATTAATCATTTCAAAAATTCTTTCACCTTAATAAAGATTCATTTTATTAGAAGGCAAAAATGTATATCGTAAATAATATTTTTTATTAAAACTTACCATTCCTATCTAAAGCATTAATCCATTTATTCTAGGAATGTAACGAATATATGATTTTGCAGGCTAATTTCTTGATATTTTCATCAAATTGAAAATTTTGTTATAAGAGTCAATTGTAGAAGAAAATTGTCCCCCCCCCTTTTTTTTTTTTATTATTATATTGATCTTAGAAGATCTATTCATTTGAGAACGTGAAATGAAGTCACTGCTTTTTTAAGCTGATGTTTTTATTTTAGTCCAGGCAAATTACGATTTTAACAGGAAATAATTGTCGGTAAAGATTTTATTGCTGGAATCCCTTTATTGGTACTCCAATATTACTACCCAAAGTTTTCTTCCCGAATCTGTGTTGTGGAGTTTTTTCAGTTTTTCTTGAATAACTCTAAAACGGCTTATCAAATCAAAAAGATATCTATTAGATGAATTAATGCTCTTTAAATTTCATCTATTTAGGTTAAGTAGAACCGGTACTAGAGCCTGTCAAAAACAGCCCCCGGGATCACTTTTGAATATCCCTGAACTCGTGCTTTTTCGATTTTTCCCCATTTTGACCATGAAGTAGCACGTTTTCGACAAAGACGACTATAAATCTAAGAGTTTTATCCGAGTAAACGTTCAAGTCAACAAAATTACCTAGACAATGAGATAGGAATCAAGTTTCTAGGATGATTGGTTTTCATTTTATGAATGAATTTCTATTGCGATTTTTTGCAAAAAACTGCAAACTTCAACCTCATTGCGGCACGGGTTACCATTATCCAATTAAGATGAAACTTTGTTTAAATTGTAGCAAATTTAATCTAGTTTAAAAATGTATAGAGTCGTCTTTGTTGAAAACGTGCTCCTTCATGGAAAAATCGAAAAAGGTGCGAGTTTTAGGGATGTTCAAGGGTGATCCCGGGGGCTGTTTTATGACAGGCGCTAGTACCGGTTCTACTTAACCTAAATAGATGAAATTGTTATCATTTTACGCGTAATTTAAAGAGCTTTAATTTATCTAATAGATATCTTTTTGATTTGATAAGCCGTTTTAGAGTTATTCAAGAAAAACTGAAAAAACTCCGAAATTTTCTCATTTTGAGGCGCGTAGAAAAATTTCCACAACACAGATTTGGGGGAAAACTTAGGTAGTAATATTGGAGTACCAATAAGGGTATTCCAGCAATAAAGTCTTTATCGGGAATTATTTTCTGTTTATGCCATTTTTTCATGTAATTTGCCTGGACTATTTCATTAAATTTTACTTTTTTATAAAAAGCAACTTTTGTTATTTTTCATATGATTTTTTTAGTGTAGGTATATTTTTTTCACAAAAACATTCTCATATTTCTTGCCAAAATAAATATTCGTTACATCACTAATTTATACTAAGATTGTAATTAAATTCACTTTTAATTAACAGATGTTAATTTCTTCAAACTTTTAAGAAACATCGGTACATAAGGGCTTATGTTAAAACTGTTTTTTGTTTATTGTAATTGGTGTCCATGTTTTATAAATTTAATTGAAGATTCCACCAGGAATGTGGACGTAATAATTTTTTTTTTTCAAAAACAAAAATTAATTATAGTTGAATGTTTTATCAATCTATTTCGACTCTCATTTAAGTTGCTGATGAAGTCGACAAAAAAATTTTGTCCTTATCCCTACGAATTTTCAATTAAAGTGTTTTTTTGTGTTCAGGGCGAGGATTTTGTAGTTTTATGATATCCAAGAAAAAAATTATCTACTATTAAAAGTAGGAATAAAAAAACCTTTAAACCTAATAGAATTTATTTTTAATAGGTGTATATTTTTTTAATAAATATATATATATATAGGATTTATTTTTTTTATATATTCTATTTTTTAATTGAAAGGTAATTGAAACAGATCAGTTACTTGTTTATATAAATTAAAGTACCTGGAACACCGAGCGATGCTCGGTAATTTTTTTGATTCAGTTAAAATCTATATATTAATATTATTTTTAATTTTAAATTTAGGTAAAAAGGTCGGTTTTTAATAGCAATCAAAATAAAATTGAAATAAAACGTAATTTATATTTTTACCAACGTTTGCACCCGCTATGGCCATCATCAAGACATATTATCACTTGGCACAAAGTTTTGAATGTAATTGCAATTAAAAATAATATTAATATACACGAAGGTTCTTTCGTTGACCCTTTTAAATCCTGAAGAAGGGGGTACGATCCTTTGAATTGTCTGATTTTTTTTAAGAGAATGAAATTGATATTCTAATAAATTAGTTTATAGAAAAATATCTTTAATCAAATTGGCAAATTCTAATATATAATAATATTTGTAATGATCTCTTTTTGTGGGATTTAATTAAAAAAAATTAAATATTAAAAGGAAATTGAATAAAAATGTAATTATACATTTTTATCGACACAACCACCTGTGAATAATTATTTCAATTAACAAAAACCCATCAAAAACAACTTAGCCGAAGATGAGACCATGACAGATCGAAATGTCAGCCCTAAAACCCTCTAACCCGCGAATTTCATCCTAATCGTTAGATCCGTTTTCGAGAAACCGATTCTATATAAATATATACAAGAATTGCTCGTTTATTAAATAAGATAAATAATGAGTTTAGAAGATTGTAGTTAAATTTATATTTTTTAAAGGAGGATGAATGAAATTCAATTGCTTCTTTTCAGTAATTTTAATCGAGGGGTGAACCGCGACCTAATATCGTGTACACCTACTTCCACTTCCACTTCCAAGTAGAAGACAATAGATGAAGGGGCTTTATCTAATGAATTCCAAAATAATTCTAGATAATTCCAAAGACGTGTACACCTAATTCCAATTGCGGTTCACCCTCGATTTTTATTGATTCAAGTAGTTTATCCAAATATTTAAATAGTTAAATTTAAATTAGATAATATAATCTAATTGAATCTGTCATTTCAACCACCACATAAGTCAAGATTTTTCCAAACATGCTTTTTTTTGTCACGAACACTTTCTTAAAGGTAAACCCTTAATCTGAGTAAATACCATTCACGTCAGTACATTCCTTCCTCTTCAATCAGCACCCCGAAGTCGTTGATTCCTGAAAAGTTCTGCTTGTGGTTTTTGAAATGACCGTATTCACTTATAAATACAGATTTAAAAATTAGCGTATTTGAAAAAAAAATTCGAAGATTGAGATATCGTTAAGTTTTATATTTTTAAGTATAAATGGAAATAAAATCATTACCAAAATCTCTGTGTTATATATTTATTCAACCTTCTGCCTACGTTTCGAATCCTCACTCTTCCCTGAAGGATATCATCGAGGATCCGAAAAGTTTCCAGAAAGCTGAATAAATAAATATACTGTGGTGCAAAAAAGTGGAAAACTTAGATTGATTCGGTATCAAAAGAGGGCCTGTCGCTGGTCTAGTTGACATCAACCCTAATTCCAGGAGGCGTCTTCTGCTAGTCCAAGCACTTGGGTTGAATTGCCGAGTTTGAAGGAGGCGCTGTTGAATTTGAGCTGCTCTACAATGCCGATCCCTCAATACCTCCAATAGTATGGAATTGGTCATCTCTCCCATTTGAAGCTCTAATTCGTCCAGATCCCGGTCCCCTGGCATAAGAGTTTGTTTCTCTATATCGTTTTATCCACAGAGCTCTGTGGATACTTCCAACCGATGCTTTAAGTCGTTGAGCGACATACCGATACGATCTTCCATCATTTATTTGAGCTACTTCCTCGGTCTTTAGAGGCATTATGCTTGGACAATATTTCAAATTAAATTAAATTAAAAGATGAGATATTCAAATCGAACTGATAAACATTAAAATATTCAATTTAATTCGATATTAGACGATAATCATTTAATACAATTCAATAAAGGGATCAGATTTCAAACCTGAAAATTTATGCTAGTTTAAATAAATTTAATTTTAAAGGGTTGAAATTAAAGTAATACATTGTTTTTACTATAAAAATATTTGTACAATCACAGAATGTATTAAAAGTTTAAATAAAATATGTTTTTTCTAAAAATTATTTGAAAAAACTAAATTTTTCTAAGTGATCCACTTTTTGTTCACCAGTGTATAATTGTTTTTTATAAAGCTCTTTATTCATTTAATACAATATACAGTCAAGAATTTATTTCAAAATATACATAGGTATATATAGATGTATATAGAGGACACTCTCAGTCATTTATTTCCTCTTAAAATATTAATAATTATAAAATATAATAATTTAATATTATAACATTAAAATACAATCCATGGAATCATAATTATAATTTCCTATAAAAGAAATACAAATAATTAAATGTTAAAATTATATTCAAGTATTTAACATTTAACAATTTTACTAACCCATATCACCAAGAGATAAAGAAAAATCAATTAAAAAATATACTGTTTGTCAAAAAAAACACCTTCAAATTGTTTTTTTTTTAGGATTTTATGGTAAAAATATTTATTTTTGAGCATTGATAATACATTAATATTATTCTATTGTTCATTCTACCAGGTGTATAAGCTTAAAACCGCGGATCGCTCACAGTATAACATCACAGGTATAAAGATTATCTTAATAATTAATTTATTAATTTGTGTATATTTAAGTCACCGAAAAAAAAATATATAATAGAATCATAAATTGGCTTATGGCTAGAAAGGCCGAAAAGCTATAAAAAAAAAAGTCGCCGATAGAAATACATTTAAATTTTCTAAGAAAATCACAAGAGATATGAGATGGAATGGATTTTTAATTATATGTCAGGAGGGTAGTTTTTTTCAACTTTAATATCCTCTATCTCATATTTTTTGTTCTATACTGGTAGTCCAAGAGCTGGTGACACATTTTTGAGTACGGATTTGACCCATAATATATTCACTCCAGACCATTTGAGTGGTGGGACGTGGGGGGAATAGCATCATGCTATTTTTGCATGTTGTAAAAATACACTTTGGGTGGTCTGGTTCCACGTCCCACCACTCAAATGGTCTGGAGTGAATATATTATGTTTATAATTGACTATAAATTATAATTTTAATAATTTCATTGTGGGTCAAAAATATTTTTTAACACATATGTATTTTTTACCGCACTCACACCATGCGCAGTACCTGGTCCACCTGCTTAGACCAGCCAGACTGGCCATTCCTTGTACAACTATAATAGACGGTACTATTACGCATTATTTCTAGTTGGGTCAAATCCGTACTCAAAAATGTGTCACCAGCTCTTGGACTATGGGTGAGTTTTTTATCTTGAGACAGTCTTATAACCTAGAAACAGTGCATTATATGAAAAAAAGTTTCAAATAAAAGTTTATTTATATCGAGGGGGAAACTAAACTACGCTATTGTTTGTCGAACTAGAACAAGCTTTCAATGGTATTTCATGGTCAACTTCTGTTTTTTAAACAGAAACCTATATTTTTCTTTACATTGCCTAAATTTACAAGGAAGGCTGAACAACTTTCATAAGAACTATTTTTTTATACGGCATCAAATAAACAAAATATTAAATCAATTAGATCTAAAAAAAATTCAAATAATAATTATTTTTAACAATTATTCAACTTAATTATCAAATAATAATGATCAAATATTTAATTATTAAATAAATAATTTAATAATTTTCCGACAATGTTCTGTGACATTCCAGAATGTGTATCGCAAGTTTTCTGGATGAATTCCAGTTCCAATTTCCTTATTTTTTTAAACAGATTTACAACATGATAAAATGAAGCTTGTGAGGGTGTATTACTTTTAGGAATACTCTAGGCATCCATTTCAATGGCAGCCCCATAACACTTCTTCCACATTCACCATAAATTAAGACCATTTCAATTCTGTCTTCAACAAAAAATGCTCAATTTTTATTATGGAAATACAATATATCTATTTACTAGAGTGATACATGAAATAAACTTTTTTAAGCTCAAGAATTTTAAATAGATCTATTAAGTAGAAAATAATATCTCAAATCTGTTTATAATGAAGTGCTAATATCATTATAAACATTTATTTTCATTGTTGTTACTTTTCTATTTAATAAATATTTATTTAATAATTAATTATTTAATCCTTATTATTTGATAATTAAGTTAAATAATTGTTAAAAATAATTATTAAGATTTTTTTATTGAGATCTAATTGATTCATGTATTTTGTTTATTTGATGTCGTATAAAAAATAGTTCTTATGAAAGTTGTTCAGTTTTTTGTTGTAGATTAAGTAGACGTATAGAAAAATATAGCTTTCCATTTAAAAAACAAAACTTGACATTGAAATACCCTTAAAAGCTTGTTCTACGTCGACAAACAATAGCATAGTTTAGTTTCCCCCTAGATATAAATAAACTTTTATTTGAAACTTTTTCCATATAATGCACTGTTTTTGAATTATAAGACTGTCTCAAGATAAAAAAGTCACCCGGTATATTTTACTTGCTAAAGAACTCGAAATAAATTGACGAAACTTTCGTCTACAATTGATTGTCTTTAATTAATGTTTGTTCACATCGCTAAGAAAAATGTATAAATGGACATAACCCAATTTTTAAATAATTATAAAAATAAAAAATAAAACCGACTTCAAAAAAACTAAATGCAACAAATAAAATAATAAGAACTCAAAAATCAAATAAAATGCACTAAAAGGTATAAAATAATTATCTTATTTAGTTACAACTAAACGACGAAATATTAACATGAAATTACTTTTTGAAGTCGGTGCCAAAAATATATATTTTATGAATCAAACTGGACGGATCTTACTTAGTACGTTTGGCGGGTAAGCTCGCTTATATAGTTTGTTTGGCATCGACTTCAAAAAGTGATTTATTATACCTTTTAGTGCATTTTATTTTATTTTTAAGTTCTTATTATTTTATTTATTGCATTTAGTTTTTTTGAAGTCGGCTTTTATTTTTTATTTTTTTATAAAAATTATTATTAATTTCTCTTTTTAGTGATGTTATTAATAGTGACTTAATATAATACCTTGCATGCATCTCGTAAGAGAAAGCATCGGGCGAATGAATCAGAAAATGATAATAAAATTCAATTAATAAATAGAGAAATTATCTCGAAATGTTAGAGGGTTTTAAATGAACGTTTTAAGATTGTTTTTTTTATAAAAGGTTTTATTTATTATAATTTCGATTATTTGCTCATAAGAATTGGAGATTTACGTTATTTCATCATTGATCATATCATCAGAACTTGACTAAATTAATATGGGACCACCCCTAAGGTACTCCCTTTCCAATAAAAAAAGAATCATCGAAATCGGTCCACGTGGCAAAAAGTTCTCGCTGAACATACATAAAATAAATAAATAGTTAGGTATCTTGACTATCTTGGAGCTATACTGATCGAAACGCAGAAAGAATAATTAAAATCGGTTCATAAACAAAGAAGTTATGCGTGAACAAACATAACAAAAAAGGTCCAATACCAATGAAATTTATATTTTTACCAATCGGAAACTAGACTGAACCCAATGCAAAAACAATCATCAAAATCGGTTCACAATTGGCGAAGATATCAGGTAACAAAGACACAAAAAAAAAATTCAGTCGAATTGAGAACCTCCTCCTTTTTTTGAAGTCGGTTAAAAATAGTTTTTAATGTTTGTTTTTTTGACAGCAGTGTATTTATATAATAGGAATTGAGATATAATTAAAAAAAAATTTTGTAGGAATATCGTTTATTAAAATATATAAATTTATATATATATAAATATGGTATATCATTATTTATTTGATTATTTAATATATTTTTCTTTAAATTGAATTGGCTAAGGGGAAAATAAAAAGTTGAAATAAAAGTCAACTTCTATTTGTTACTTTATTTTGGGCAGACGTAATCGATATTTTAACAACGTTTCGAGCGCTATACCGCTGCTCTTCATCAGTGCACGTCAACCAAGTCACAAAAACACGTAAAATCTATCTCCAGCAGACGTTTTACATCAAGAATCATTACACTAGTAACAAGTTATTCCAACTGAACAATTGTTTTTTAATAGATTTTACGTGTTTTTGTGACTTGGTTGACGTGCACTGATGAAGAGCAGCGGTATAGCGCTCGAAACGTTGTTAAAATATCGATTACGTCTGCCCAAAATAAAGTAACAAATAGAAGTTGACTTTTATTTCAACTTTTTATTTTCCCCTTACTGGCCCCTTAGCCAATTCAATTTAAATAAAATAGGGCCACCAAACACGGTTCTTTTTAAAATATATTTTTTCATTTAAGATATTATATTTTCTATATACTTTCACTTTTTTAAAAATAAACTATAATTATATAAAAAATTATTTAATAATGGAACATATATATTTATTGCCGAAAATTGCACCTAAACTTGACTAGAAATTAATTAACATTAAATTTCTCGCTAATGCATGGAACTAGGTATGAGCAATATTTATTTATATTTATAAAATTTTCTAATATTTACTATATTTTATAAACAAATCTACGTTTAGGCATTTTGTTAATTAAAATTAAGAAAGACATGTGAATTTTGCAAAATAAAAATTTGCTTTATAAGTTATAACAGTGTAAATAGATATATCCATTTTCTGGAATTGGAACGGAAGTTGCTGCTGGTTGCGTGGTATTATTTTCTAATATTTGTAGCTCATGTTCAGCTACAGTTAAAATATTATTGAATTTAAATTCAGGTTCTGGTTTAGGAGGGTCCAGTTTAAGTTTTCGTTTACATCCTTGTTTGGTTGTGTTTTCCAAACGATTATCGAGACTCAAAAGACTATGTTTATAACGGTGAGATGGATTCCAATCTGAAAAAAACGAATGAAAAATTTAATTTAATGATATGTAAATGGGAAATAGCATAGCTGAATGAAGCCGAATTGTATAAACATTCAAACTATCTCTATAGCCTAATTTTAAGGTGATTAATTTAGGGCTCGGATTTCGCCCTATTTGCCTTTTTTTTATTTATGGTTTAAAATTTAGGCCAATATGATATCTATGCGTTTTATTAAATTCTGAATAAAATAAGAGGCATTTGATAGTGCCTATAATGCCCATTCTGGGCGTTGGTGCCTATTTCATCTATAAATGCCTTTTTTAGGGCCTATTTTAAATAAAATTGGCAATTTCCATTTTTTACGATCTATACATTTTATAAATTTAAAAGTACTTTTGAATTATTAAGAAAATATTTCGAAAACATTATTTATCGTGCTGCTAAGCGCGGCGGCAGAATCGACTAATTTATCTGTTGATACTTTTAATTATTTACCATAGCTATTTTAGTCCATTCAAATTGTTTTTATCAGGAAAGTTTTGGGGTAGTTCTGATTTTTTCCCTATACAGTATATGTTTTTTGGGGCGCTGAATCCAAAGCTGAGGTCTCCCACCAAAATTTCGTGACGCAACATTATAGAAATTATCTCAGTAGCAAAAGCTGCAGCATGTAAGCTTGGCTTTCTTTTCCGAACCAAACGATTTTTCACCCCCACTCAACTCCTTATATTATACAAGGCTCAAATTCGCCCCTGTCTTGAATATTGCTCGCATTTGTGGAGAGGAGCCTCCAAGTATTCTCTTAATACCTTAGATGCAATTCAGAGGCGAGCTATCAGACTGATAGGCGATCCTACATTAACTGACACTCTCGACTCCCTAGCCCATCGTAGATCTGTCTCCGCCCTATCCCTTTTTTATAGATATTACCATGGCTTTTGTTCTGACGAAATTAAATCGATAATCCCACCAAAGGCTTCATTTGCGCGAAATACACGATTTTCTAAAATTCAACACCCCTACGCGCTTAAACTGGATACTAATCGAACAAACCCATTCGCCAATTCATTCATCCCTATGACATCTAGAGACTGGAACTGTCTTCCCCCGACCGTCTTTCCAGCTACTTATAACCTTCAAACTTTCAAGACCAGCATCCACAGATACCTTCGACTGCTACCCAATCCCTAAATCTCCCCTTATCTTCACGTTACAAGGGTCCACCACGGACTACAGAGGTTGTACCTTCTTGGTGCAACTTCTTCTTGTATCAATATCATTATAAAATGCAAAAAAAGGAAAAAATTTCAATTTTTTGGCGGTTTTTGGCTTATAACTCGAAAACTATTAACTTTTCGTAAATAACCTTCCTATACAAAATGAAAGTTCATAAAATTTCCTATAAATTTCATTATTTAGGTTTGTTTCTCCGACCAACCGTTTGGGCTTAAGCGCAAAATCCAAGTTTTGGACCTTGGAGCCCCCCGGATCACCCAAAAACTCGCACTTTTTTCGATATTTTCCCATTTTGACCATGAAGGAGCACGTTTTCGACAAAGACCACTCTATACATTTTTAAACTAGATTAAATTTGCTACAATTCAAACAAAGTTTCATCTTAATTAAATAAATGGTAACCCGTGTCGCAATGAGGTTAAAGTTTTGAAAAACTGCAATTTTTTTCCTTCATAAAATGAAAGCCACTCATCCTAGAAACTTGATTCCTATCTCATTCTGTAGGATATTTTATTGACATAAACGTTTACTTGTACCACTTTTTTGATTAAAGTCTTAGATTTATAGATATCCAGCATTTTCCATGACACATCTGAGGATTCGGATCATATCCTGTCATTGAAAATGCTGGATATCTATAATAAAAAAAATAATATCTTTAATAAAAAAAAGTGGTTTTATGAACTTTCTTTTTGTATAGGAAGGTTATTTACGAAAAATTGATAGTTTTCGAGTTATAAGCGAAAAACCGCCAAAAAATAGAAATTTTCACATTTTTATTGCATTTTCTACAATGTTGCGTCACGAAATTTTGGTGGAAGATCTCAGATTTGGATTTAGCACCCCAAATAACATATAGGGTGACCACGAGAAACATTTACGTTTTAGAAATAAAAAAACAATATTAATTTTTCAAGATACTATTTATTTAACTTAAGTTACATATTTGTGGTTATACGCCATTTACTTTACGTAGAGAAAATGATGTCAGGAAGGTGACGTCCTTCTTCCCTGAGGCAATTTTCTATTCTGTCCAGGAAGCTCCTCCACAGGTCCTGACAGGTCACCTGATTTCAAGATTTGGAGATGTGCACTGGCCTCCTCGATCTCCGGACCTTAACATGTGTGATTTTTATTTGTGGGGACATTTGAAAGAGCAAGTTTATCGACATAAACCCCGTACTTTAGATGACTTGAAAGCGGCGATACGTACTGAGGTGGCGTTGATCACTGAGGATACACTGGAACGAGTGTGGAGGAGCTTCCTGGACAGAATAGAAAATTGCCTCAGGGAAGAAGGACGTCACCTTCCTGACATCATTTTCTCTACGTAAAGTAAATGGCGTATAACCACAACTATGTAACTTAAGTTAAATAAATAGTATCTTGAAAAATTAATATTGTTTTTTTATTTCTAAAACGTAAATGTTTCTCGTGGTCACCCTGTATATATGGAAAAAATCAGAACTACCCCAAAACTTTCCCCATAGGTGCTCATTTGAGCACAATTTAACTGGACTATTTGTAATTAAAATTTAATTATATTTATTCACTCTTAATAGTTAAAATTTATAATATATGCCGGCGCTGATATGGTCCTAGCCTAGGGCGCTGCCGACATTTAATCCGTCTCTGCCTGGAACGACCCACAAGATCATGAGAGAAGAGTGGCAAATCAGAAAGTATTGGTGTAAAAACAACTACCAAATTGGGGGTGGTCGGGTTAACTTCCTATATGATCTTTATCCGATCTGGATAATTTGTTTTAAATTATTAATTTTTTGTAATACACCAATCAACACTTACTTGGTCTTCTAGCAAGTAATTATAATTTCCTTAATGTGATTACAAAGAACGTCATGTAAAAATATTTGTTTGGAAATTTCCACTAATAAATTAAATTACCTGTAGAATTATCAGCGGTAACTTGAGGTCCTGTGTACTCAAACACAGGTTTTCTTAACAGTTCCGGTGTCATTTGATGAGCTTTTATCACAAGACCAAGCGAGCTAAGTATATTTGCAATATCATATAAACGTCGTACTTTTGTTTTCAATTTATTATCTGGCGGATTTATATCTGGAAGTAACAAAACGCGAGCCGCAAGTTCAAGACTTACAAGATTTCCCTAGAATTCAAGAAATTTTTTCATTATATATTATATGAATTTGTAGATAGTCCGTAAAAATCATGCAGATGGTGAGGTAGTATCAGTTTTTGGTCAAAAATAACAAATAGCACCCCATGCAGTGACGTAGCCAAAAAAATTTCATGGGGGGTCATTCCACAAAGCAAAATATTTAGTGGGAATTTTTTTTTTTTTTAAACAAATCTTCTTCGAGTGCCATACCCGAAACGGGTGTCGGCTCCTCTCCACATATACCTGTGCTGAGTGTGTTTAGTTGTTTTACACAGATATATGGGACCTACTTTTTAACGCCGGTTCCGAACGGCTAATTTGTAGAGGTTACTAGGCAATTATACTCTTGGTAGGTTGCCATTACTTTCCAAGAGGAGGCGACTGAAAATATCTATCTGCAAAGACTCGGTCTCGAACCAGCAATCTTCGAGTCAGCGAGCCAGCACTCTAACCACTGACCCACAGTCGCCTCTTTTAAACAAATAGTCCAGTTAAATTGTGTTGTTTTTAGCCGGAAAGTTTTGGGGTAGTTGTAATTTCTTCGACCCTTTATGTTTTTGGGTGTGCTGAATCCGAATCTGACGTTTGCTAACAAAATTTCGTGAAAGAACATTGTTAAATATGCAAAAAAAGATAAAAAAAAAATCAAATTTTTTGGCGGTTTTTTTGCTTATAACTCGAAAACTATCAATTTTTCGTAAATAACCTTCCTATTCAAAATGAAAGTTCATAAAATTTCCTACAAATTTCATCATTTAGGTTTTTTCTCTGACCAACCATTCGGGCTCAAGCGCTAGTTGAAAATTGGCATATTTTTTTTGTTTCCGCAAATCCCAAAAACTCGCACTTTTTTTCCCATTTTGACCATGAAAGAGCACATTTTCGACAAAGACCACTCTATACACTTTTAAACTAGATTAAATTTGATACATTGTAAACAAAATTTCATCTTAATTGGTAAAAGCATTTACTTTGTGACATAAAACCGGTTCTTGATTTATAGCTATCCAGAATTTTCCATGACACTTTCGAGGATTCGGATCATATCCTGTCATGAAAATGCTAGATATCTATAAATCTAAGAGTTTTATCTAAAAAGTGGTCGAAGTAAACGAAAAGTTGATAGTTTTCGAGTTATAAGCAAAAACCCGCCACAAAATGAGATATTATATATTTTACCTTATTTTGCATTTTTGACAATGTTCCGTAACGAAATTTTCTTAGCAAACCTCAGATTCGGATTCAGCACTCCCAAAGATATATAGGATCAAAAAATCAAAACTACCCCAAAACTTTCCCGCGAGGGTGATTAAACATATGAAATATATATTTAATTTCGGTTAGTTTTCCATAAGGGTTTGTCGTTGCCGTTACTCATCCCATGAGGCCTGTCCTTGGGGGGGGGGGGGGGTGCAACTCCTACCCGTGGCTACGCCTCTGACCCCATGATTAACAAAATGTAATATACTTAATTAAGTGCCTTGATTTCCATAAACCTACAAGCGTTTTTTTGGGCCAAATATCTCGCATTTTTTTCTTTGCGCACAAGTCACATGAATTGAGTATAAAATAAATTATATTTAAAAAAAAAACTAAAAAAACACGTTTCTAAAAACTGCAAAATAATGTAATAAACAAAAAGTGTGGGGCGCAGAAACATGTACTTTTATTAGTTGAATAAAAGATTTCACTGTTGATGGTAACAGAATTGTTTTTATTTTAGGTTAAAAATGAGAGTCTTCTGTTTTTTAATAAAATAATTTTTAATTTTTTATTTTATTTTTAACATAACATGTACTTTTAATTAATTTCAACAAAGTGGCCCACGCTTTTTGATTATTACATTATTTTGTACTTGTTAGAAGCCTATTTTTTGGTTTTTACACGCTTTATATTAGCTTCACCTGTATGTATGTATGGATGTATCAATGTATCAATGTGACTTTTGTTCTGTTAAATTCCGCAAATATTTCTCTATAAAAATAATTGTTTACCTACTCAATTTAAATGAAATTATATAAAAATAAAAATATTTCACTCTGTTAAATTCCGCAAACTTTTCTTTATAAAAATAATTAAGTCTAAAAAGTAAAAAAATTAATTATATTTTAAAATAAAAAAAATTAATTATATTTTAAAAAAACTAAAAAACATGTTTCTAAAAAGTACAAAATAATGTAATACTTAATCCAAAAGCGTGGGGCACTTTGTCGAAATTAATTTTTTTTTTATAAAGATGCTGATACAAGAAGAAGTTGCACCAAGAAGGTACAACCTCTGTAGTCCGTGATGGACCCTTGTAACGTGAAGATAAGGGGAGATTTAGTGATTGGGTAGCAGTCGAAGGTATCTGTGGATGCTGGTCTTGAAAGATTGAAGGTCATAAGTTGCTGGAAAGACGGTCGGGGGAAGAGAGTTCCAGTCTCTAGATGTCATGGGGATAAATGAATTGGCGAATGCGTTTGTTCGATTAGTATCCAGTTTAAGCGCGTAGGGGTGTTGAGTTTTAGAAAATCGTGTATTTCGCGCAAATGAAGCCCTTGGTGGGATTATCGATTTAATTTCGTCAGAACAAAAGCCATGGTAGTATCTATAAAAAAGGGAAAGGGCGGAGACAGATCTACGATGGGCTAGGGAGTCGAGAGTGTCAGTTAATGTAGGATCGCCTATCAGTCTGATAGCTCGTCTCTGAATTGCGTCCAGGGTTTCAAGAGAATACTTGGGGGCCCCTCTCCACAAATGCGAGCAATATTCAAGACAGGGGCGAATTTGAGCCTTGTATAATATAAGGAGTTGAGTGGGGGTGAAAAATCGTTTGGTTCGGAAAAGAAAGCCAAGCTTACATGCTGCAGCCTTTGCTACTGAGATAATATGGTCATTCCAAGAGAGATCAGAACCTAAGGAGACACCTAACAATGATATTTTATTACGAAATTCCAATGAGCTCGAATCAAAGGAAATGTCCGGAAGGTTCCTATCTGCGCGCCTAGAAATTAGGCAGTATTGTGTTTTGCTAGCATTAAAGTTTACCAAGTTGTGAGATCCCCATTTTTTTAGCATGCTTAAGTCTGAATTTATTGAGGAGGCTATGTTTGCGCGATTGTCTAGTAAGGATTGAGCGTTGTGGAGGGTGCTATCGTCAGCGTAACAATGTATTGGATTGGAGGGCAGATTTAATAGGTCATTAATATAGATAATAAAGAGCGTGGGTGAGATGACTGAGCCCTGAGGAACTCCAGCATTAGTATTAAAGGACGAGGATGATATTCCGTCAACCTCGACTTTAATAGAGCGGTTTGAGAGAAAGCTCTCAAGCAACTTGCAGAGGCTCGGGGGAGGCCAAATGCAGGTAATTTGGCAATTAAAAGTAGATGTTTCTGCGCCCCACACTTTTTGATTAAGTATTACATTATTTTGTACTTTAGAAACATGTTTTTTAGTTTTTTGAAAATATAATTAATTTTTTTTATTTTAAAATATAATTAATTTTTTTACTTTTTAGTCTTAATTATTTTTATAGAGAAAAGTGCGGAATTTAACAGATTGAAATGTTTTGATTTTTATTATTTTTATATAATTTCATTTAAATTGAGTAGGTAAACAATTATAAAAATTTTACCTCGCGTTTTTTCATCAAAAGGAAGCTTTTTAAGGGGTGTCGGAAAAAATTTAATTTTTAACGACCAGTCTAATGTACATATTGATTGAAAGCTCGTAAATAAACAAGGCGTTAATTTTTACCTGAAAACATGATACCTCCTCATTATATACTTTATTAAGTAGATTTACAATTAACTTGCCTTTTCACTGATTAAAAATAACATAAGGAATTTCTGACACATGATTCTTAAAGAATTATCATCTCTCGATTTTGGCAATTCTTCCCATTCTTTACTTTTGTGCAAATTGTCTGAAATGAAAATAATTTTAATAAACTTGATTATATATAATTTTTAATTCTTATAAACATTGGTTGTATAATTTCATTACCTTCAATGGAATTATTAAAATCTAAATTTTGCATGGATATTTTGAGTTTCATATGATTTGTTACTTGTTGTATCTGTAATAATAATAATAAAAAAATATTTATAAATTTTCCAAGATATCAATCAAATATATTTATGTATTTATATACCGACTTGACTTCCAAGATCCATTTTCAAAGCTAGCCCTTTTAGTTTACTCAAAATTGTCTTCAGGTCTTGTTTTCCAAACCATAAATAACGATTTTTGCATGCCTGAAATTATAGTTCTTTTTAAGGATCATCAAAGAACAAATAATTCTATATTAATTATTTGTGTTAAAATGAGGCAATTAAAAACCTTGAGAACAGTTAAGATGTTAAAAATTTTTATTATAAACCTGTTTGACGCCTCATTTTAACACAAATAATTAATATAAAAACATCATAGTACCGTTATCAAATAATTTCATTTTAAATATTATATCTATCTATATTTTAATGCTTTATTTGCCAAATCGATTAACTCCATAAAACAAAATGTGGAGAAATACGATGAAATAATGTACATTATTACATTATTTATTATTCAATGGCCAAAAAATTTTGTCATTTAGTGGTGTTAATCACATTATTATTATCTTGTAGTGAGTTAGCAGGTTTACACTCTAAAGGGGACGAGAGACTTCGAGTGACTTGAAGTTATGGGAATAAACGTATTAGTGATTGATGTGGTTCGGCACTTCTCTAATTTGATCGCAAATGGGCTTTGGGAGTCAACAAAACAAGTCTTGGGGTGAGGGAATTATTTATTTTAATTTATCAGACCAGATGCAGTGACAGTATCTAGAAAATAGGAAAAGCGCGGAAATGCTTTTCCGATGTGCCAGCGACAATTAATATGATAAGATTGCTTTTGAATTGCATTCAGTGTGGAAAGAGAATGCTTGAAGACTTTTTCAACAGTGGCTAATCATTTTCAAGATATGGGCCTGAATATCTTCCTTTTTTTTTACGAAATTTATTTTTATATAGAACGTTATATGTAATAAGATAAATTATTATTACCTTGGTTGTCATATGAAGACTTTCTAACACATTAATGATATCATATATTCTTCTTCGCTCAGTGCCAAGCGATTCTGCAGCTTTATCCAACATAATTTCCATACTATCTCCTTTATTAATATCTAAAGGATATATAGCTAGGAATCTGGAAATAATAATCATTAATAAACTATTGTATAGATCTTAAAATTTTCACTTAAGCTATATCTAAATCGAGGGATGAACCGCGATTGGAATTGGTGTACATCGTCTTTAGAATTATGTGGAATTATTTTGGAATTCATTAGATAATGCCCCTTCATCTATTGTCTTCTACTTGGAAATTAAAGTGGAAGTAGGTGTACACGATTTTAGGTCGCGGTTCACCCCTCAATCTAAATTGAAAAGATTTGTTCGCTCTATTTTTTGGCAGAGCTGATGATTCTTAAGAAATCAATTAGGTTGTTGCAAATAAGCATATGCTTATTTATATAAATTAATGTATTTAAATGTAATTTATTTGTTAGATTAATACTTTCAAAGGCTTGGCTTGAACTTTATCTTCAGTGCTTTTAATTAGAAACAATAGATAATTGAAAGGTCTGAAGATGAAGATGAAAACTAAAATTTCAAACAATTAAATTATACACTCAGAGGCACAATTTACCGGCCACCTAAGTTTTATTTAAATATTTTACAATTAAACAAATGTTCACTTAATTTATTTATTACATTCAATTTCTAGGATCATAAAAGATTAAAAAATCATAATTTTAACAAGAATATTTATTTTTATTTAAAAAAAAAACATGAAATTAAAAAAAATGTCATTTTTGCATGAAAGCCATTTTTACATCCGCACTTAATTTTTCAAATTTATTTATTGAATTTAACATTTTAATCAAATGTGTTGCCTCCTCTGGCTTTAATGGCCTCCTGTAAGCGATTGGGAATACTATACTATAAATGTTTTTGATATAGGCTTGTGGTATGTTATTCTACACCTTCAAAACCGCATCTTTCAGTTCAGAGATAGAGGTTGGTGGGGATGTTCGACTCCGAATAGGTATTTTTAAGTTGTCCCAATGAGAAATAATATTTATAATTAAAAAGACTGATGATGAAAGCCGAGCCTTCGAAACTATAGTCTCAAACAAATAAATAATATATATACATATTTATATTTGATAAATATGTGTATGTTTATTTGCATCAAGCAGAGGACAACCTCTTTTGTTTCTATTCATGATGAAGCAAGATGCCTAATCTGTATGAGTTTAAATAGCTTAAATAAATAAATAAATAAATCTTTATTCCTCGACCTGCTTAGAGGCACAAGTCCTCGGTGGCTAGGTCCTCCAAACATCAATACAATCTCGCTACAATACATTAATAAACATCAATACAAATTAATTACAACAATTTAACTCAATTTAATTTAATTTAACTCAATTGAATCTCAATGGACCAATCGTTTCAGCCGTCTTTGAGATATTTCGAAAAAAAGAAGGAAAAAACCACTTTTTTTCATGCACGATTACAATACTTGACCATACCCTGTATGGTAAAGTAAAAAATTTTAATGATTGGAAAAGTTGTATTATCTATCAAAAAATATATTACATATATATTTCATGATTTTTAAAAAATTATTCATTTATATTTATTTTTATAATTACTTCATAAGACTACTAGAAAACAGTGATTATTGAGCGATAATATAGAGTAATTTTTCTTCGTATTTCTTAAGTTCGGTTCAATTCAGTTAGAAAAAAATATTTTTAATATAAAAAATTCGCATTAAAAAAGATCGGTTTTAGTCGGGTGGGGTCCAGTTACGATGACAGAACCTAATCCAATTGAGGAACCGAGCTGAGGTAAATATAATCTAATCCAGGGGGAACTTTTTTAGCCATTACCCCAAAATATTTTTGCATAGGTCGCTATTACCCCTACATTCTGAAAAGCAAAAAAAAAAAGCAAGGCAAATATATATTATTTATTGAATAAATTGAAATTTACATGAAAACTATCTGTAAGTAAATAAAAATGGTAAACATTAAAATAATTCAAACGCTTTTACGTTTTAGATGATGATGATTTGATGTTTCATTTTCGCTAAAATGACTTCAAAATTAGGACTTTTTGACGTGAGCGCAATTTGAATACAGTCCTCGGCATTCAACCGAATTCTTGCCGAGTTTAACTGACTGCTTTTAAAAAGACTTAGTTAAAAGAAAAAAAATATACACTCATCATGACAAAAACGCATAACTTTTAATGGGTTTTTTTTTGTATATTTGATTGTACACAATTTTATAATTGTTATGCATAATTTATATTTGGCTGTAAAAATTCTAGATTCATGGTAGACTGGCTACAATGGAATTCATTCCGAGGTCATTAAGAGGAGAGGAAATAAAAAAATAAATAATGTTTTTATACACAAAGAGAAACAAAGAGGTTGTCCTCTGCTTGATGCAAATAAACATACACACATATATATCGAGATGATATATCTGTATATATATTATTTATTTGTTTGAGACTATAGTTTCGAAGACTTGGCTTCATCATCAGTCTTTCTTCAATTATAAATGTTTTTCATGGAGTCAATATCATTTGGTTCAATATCCATATGATATTGACTCCATGAAAAACATTTATAATTGAAGAAAGACTGATGATGAAGACCAAGTCTTCGAAACTATAGTCTCAAACAAATAAATAATATATATACAGATATATGATCTCGATATATATGTGTGTATGTTTATTTGCATCAAGCAGAGGACAACCTCTTTATTTCTCTTTGTGAATCAACAACTCTGCTACTCTCGGCAAAACAAAAACTTTTCAATTAAATGTTTTTATAATATTTTTTTTAACTTTTATTAATTTTACGATTTTGAGTTCTCGGAAAAGCTATCAAAGTAAAAATATTATAATAGTTTATAAAATAGAAAATTTAAAAAATGTCATTATTACCCCCGATGGTTTCATTGTTACCCCATTTGGGGTAATTTACCCTGGTTCCCCGACCGCTGATCCAACCGAATCGAAGAAAACTTAAGTATTATCACTACTATATAATCGTTGAGTTGCTTCGTAGCAAGACCAGAAGTGAGCTTTCTCAATATAATAATCTAAAGTAAAAATTATAGTATTTATATTGAAATAAATTCACTCCAATACTTACTTATCACATAATAAACTAAGAGATTTGTCTTTTCGCGATTTCAATTGTGGTGTATGCTCTTCCAAACTACTAGAGTAACTTTCATTAAGAAAATGTAAATCGCTTGCTGCATTGGTTAATAGTTTTAAATTGGCTGTAGGCGAGAGATCATTTTTTTCAGGAGTCGGTACGTTACTTAAATTACCTAAAATTTTGCGTTTTTCTGGAGTTACCATAAGTTCCATGTTTGTTTCCTTTTTATTCTTTTCCTAAAATATAAAAATAAAATTAATTGATTTATCAAATATAAAAAAAGCTCTAAAAGACTTTTTGTAAAGCTAATAATTTAATTCTAAAAAGTTTAGGGAGGTAGAATTTTCAAACAAGAAATCATTCACGATTTATGATTTTACTATTTTAATGTAAACTGTTGAACTTTACGTTTATAGTAGGTACTTTATCCAATACCATTTTACAGTGTTTTTGAAAGTGAAATAGTGTTTTTAAAAAATACAAATTCTACCAATATGCGTTAAAATAATAAAATGAAAACTTAAAACATTTAAATAAAAAAAGAAAATTCATTATTTGGGCCAAAAAGTGGTTTTTATTTTTTTCTACTATGGCGTACCTTTTTTTCAAAATTTGAAAAGGTACTTAGTATTATAGGGAAATAAATAGGTTTGAAAAAAAAATAGTTTCATAATTGTGCCAAAATTGTATCATGGTTAAAAATTGAAATTAAAAGAAAAACAATTTTTTTTTCAAGGATCTTTTAAACCTATATAGCTAACAATTTTTTTCCTAGAAGCTATTATCAGCCCCCTAAACATATTAAAAATTTAGATCAATCGGTTCATAAGATCCTGAGAAAAATATTTTTTCCTGTTTTTTACATATTTTGCTTTTTCTCAAAAACCAATTGAGTTAGGGATCTGAAACTTTGATACTTTTCCCCAAGTATCATTAAATTATCTCTCGGGGGCCGATTCAGTATGATTATACCCCTATGGCCTTTTAGTCGAGTATTTATAATAATTGTTAAAGTGTTAAGAAAAAATAAACCTCTGCTGGCTTTCAACTACGCGCAGCCTGCACCAAATTTGAGCCTGGACTTGCTTCAGAATTACATTTGGGATGGTAAGATAATGAATTCTTTGTGAGTAGTCTCTAAAAATGCAAGCCATATTCGAGACAGGGGCGAATTTGAGCTTTGTATGGGATAAGAAGCTTGAGTGGACGTGAATAGAGTTTGAACCTGAATAGAAAGCCAAGAAGCTTACCTGTAGCAGCTTTTGCTACTGAATTAAGTAATCTGGTCATTTCATGAGAGGTAGGAGCCCACCCAGACAGACTGGAATATTGCAGCAATATTGCGAACCTTGCACTTTGGAAATATTGCAGTGGCAACATTGAAGTGGCAATATTGCTGCAATGTTCTTGCAACATTGGCAATATTGCCGCAATGTAAAAGAGGAGACATAGGAATATTGCTGCAATGTTCCTGCAAGATTTAATATTGCTGCAATATTTAATATTATTTATGATGGTCATAGAGCAGATTACAAAAGTTATATATATATAGAGTACAATTTAAAATATAACCCTGACAAATTTGAAGTAAAATAAATCATATAATATATAATACACACAGTAATACAAAGCAAAACAAAACATGTCCAATTGACAGCCTTCCATCTACCTCCACCATCAAGACCAGAACCAGCAGGCGTGGCCTTTAGCAGCCAGCACCTCCGCCCCCACCAAGGAGCAACCGATTAAAAGTGGATTGAGATGAAGATGAACGAATATGAAATGCAAGTGAATTCCACAACCGGGCTGAGCAGGCCACAAAAGATCTACTGGCCAGCTCAGAACGGTGTGCAGGGATGCGGATGGGATTCCAATCACCCCTCAATGAGGGATTGTGGATTGATGACCTAAGGGTGAACATTTCTATGATATAAGCAGGCTGCAATGAGGAGAAAACACGGAATATGAATTTGCCAAGTATGTAGGGGCGATGAAGCTCTGAACCACCAGTGCAGTGGTAACATTGAAGTGGCAATATTGCTGCAATGTAAAAGAGGCAGACATAGGGATATTGCTGCAATGTTCCTGCAAGGTTTAATATTGCTGCAATATTCCCTTGTCTGGGCAGAGACCCCCAACATTGATATTTGATTTATTTTGCGGTTTGGATTTAAAAAACGTCAATTTTTAATGTTTTATGGAATTAACTGGATTGTGTTGTGAACGGCTCAATTATCTGTTAAAAAATTACACCCAGGGGTGAACCGAGATTGGAATTAGGTGTACACCATCTTTGGAATTATTTTGGAATTCATTAGATTAGTCTTCTACTTGGAAATGAAAGTGGAAGTAGGTGTACACGATTTTAGGTCGCGGTTCACCCTCGAGGTACAGAGACAGGCATTTTTTAAAAACTCTTTGTTACAAAGGAAACTTTAAAACTAAATGGTCTGTAAGAATCCGAAATTAGAATTTTGAAGAAAAACCAGATATTATTATTACTTCATATTATAGAAACATCAGTTTTTGTTTTATTATATAAATAAAAATCTCTGAGTAACTTCAAGTAAAACCCTTAAAAATAAAAAATAATAATAATAATGAATAGAACTTCTTGATTAAATGATATTTTTGATAATAATTGTAGGTTTTTCTTATGTAAAATTAAAAAAGAGTTGGTTAATTTTTTAAAAGCGAATTATTACCTGATAGGTAAGCAGTAGAAATATCCAATGAAGGTGGTTGATCTTCAAATTGGCGCGAATTGAGTTGGCAACGTGGACGGAATAACTCTATTTAAATAGGAAAATATAAAGAAATTTAGTAAAAAGAATCAAGTATTGATTGTTTCATTCAATAATACCACAAATATATCACTTACGTGTTTCAAAAAAACATGCAAAACAAATAGTTGACTAGAATTTCTAAATATTTTGCCACATCAGTAATTAAGCGCCAAAAAATTGCAGACATGTGAGTTTATCTAGTGCGCTAGATGGCAGGTCAGTCGCGTGAAGACATCCGATATGCAAAGGATAGGGTTTATTTGAATATTTCATATCGATGACATTGATTCGATTAAATTTTTAAAAATCTTCGATTATATATTATAATGAAAAAGATAAATAGAAACCGGAAATCGCTTATTAGATATCAGGGGTGGCTCGTGAATAGGTGAATCTGTGTAGGGAATTTAATCGGTATTTAAGTAGGTAAGTACTCAAAAAAAGATCGAAAAATTATAAATAAATAAATGTATAATAATTCAATATCTAACTGCTGAATTAAAATTAAGAGTTTAGTGTTTGTTCATCATAATCATTGATTCATTGAGTACACAGTCTTAAGACCCTGTCCCATGCCAACTCTTTGAGTTTTCTAAGGGCCGGTTGTATGTCGCAAAGTAAATGCTTTTACCACTAACACATGGTAGATAGTAAATGGGGGATTGGGATGGCCAATCAGATGCCAGGCACTGTCAGTCGCTGGTATCTGATTGGCCATCCCAATCCCTCCATTTACCATCTACCATGTGTTAGTGGTAAAAGCATTTACTTTGCGACATACAACCGGCCCTAAGGGTCAGATGGTAAAATCTGTAAAAGTTGACAAAGGGTAAAACTTTAGAAATCACCTTGTGCTCGGCGGGATGGCGAATCAGATGAAAGTTCGTGCCATGAAACCCTTAGATTTCATGGTAACACTGTTGAGAATTACTGCCCTAGAGTGACGCTTCACAATTACAATACTTGTAAAGTAAAAAAATAAAAAATAATTGTGTTTTTACTTTACCATACAGGGTATGGTCAAGTATTGTAATCGTGCATGAAAAAAGTGTTTTTTTCCTTCTTTTTTTCTAAATATCTCAAAAACGGCTGAAACTATTTTGATTAAAAAAATTGAGCGAATCTAGCGCATTTCGGTCTACAAAAAACTCTAATAAGTGAAGATCGAAAAAATTATATTTTTCGAGATAATAATTGTTATGTCAAAATGTCTGTTAGTCTGTGCGTTACCAAATTATTGCGGACGAGTTAGCTCAAAAACTAGTGTGAATATCGAAACCAAATTTCACACGTAGTTTTGATCCATTAAGATTAAGAGCTGATTAGATTTTGGTGCAAATCGACCCAAAATTAAGGGGGGTGGAGGGGGGTTAAAAATTAAAAATCTAGGCCATTTGAGCAAACTCACCCAAATTTTGTATACATAATCAGTGGGTCCCCAGAAGTCTAAAAATGCAAAAACTAACCGTCCAAAAATGGGGGGGGGGGGTGTAGGGTCAAAAAATGAAAATCTACCACCTTGTACCAAACTCAACCAAATTTTGTATACATAATCAGTGGGACCCCAGAAGTATAAAAATGCAAAAACTAACTCCCCTCTACATGATTATAAATAATTTTAGGGGCCAGGTTGTATGGTAAAGTCAAGTGGATGACCACATCAGAACACGTCAGCTTATTTGTACAAGCGGAACATGTGAAGGATTTACAATAAGGTGAGGGTGTTTCACATAAAATCAGGCTCGTGGAGGGGGCAGGCGGGGTAAATCTATTACTTATTATGAATAAAATATTTTACAAATTGAAAAATGTACTTTTATTTGTCCCAGCATTGAGAAGCATTGATTTTGCCCCAGGGCCCGCAAAACTCTCCACGGGCCTGAATAAAATTGGAAATCCCGGATTCTATCTTAGAAAGAAAAGTTAGAAAATAATAATAAAATAATTATTTTTTTCTAAGAGAAATAAAAGTTTTAGCTTCTAATTTAAATAAATATATTAATTACCATCAGATGATTTTTAATTAAATGGTTAAAGCGCTATCTGAAGGCGATAATCTGAACTGCTGGTCGATGTCAAAACATATGACGTTGCTGTCAGAAGGAGTCGGTGACTTCCTCGTGTCTGCTAAAAATATTCACCTATTTAAAATTAACATGTATCCCTATATGCTGCATTTTTATAATTAACAAAAAAACAGAAAATATGAGAGAGCCAAATCACTAAATAATTTGAATGTATAAATATTTCTAGTGAAAATTCAATCATCATGGATCAATTAATGGTCATCGTTTCTGCTGCTCATTTATTTTACTGTCCTTATACTAAAGTAGAAGAAAGTTTTAATTTACAAGCGATGCACGATTTAATTTACCATCGTCACAATTTAACACAGGTATTTTTATAAAATTAGAATTGTATGTATATTTTTTTGGCATGAGAAGAAATAAATTTTTATTAAAATTAAATTTTTAAGAATAAATCAGAGCGTCTTCTGCTTGATGTAAAATATTTATATATATATACATAAATACGTATATTTGTGAATATTTATTTTCACAGAGCAGAGAACACAGTGATTGATTTATTATTGTATTGCACTTTGGCTGAAAAAACCGGAAAATAATAAATATACAAATTATACCAATATTTAAATAGACCTAGATAAATCCACATATATAGTGCCTGGATCACCGAGCGATGCTCGGTAACTTATTGCCCCTAAATGGCTTAATTTCAAATTTCAAGACTCTGCGACTTACCGAAGACGATATATTAATGATTAAGATATTTATTTTACCTAATTTACACCCTCTTCCTTTATTTCAATCCGATTAAAATCTATATACGACTAATAACTCATAACACTTGATAAGTTCACCAATTTTTAACGAAATCGTTAGAGCCGTTTTCGAGAAACCGATTCTATATCGTCGCCTTAGAGTGTAAACCTGCTAAATCCATTTTTTATCATATATGACATATTAATACCGTTTGAAAGAAAGTGATGCAGCATCGTCCATGTAAAACTGCTACTTAAAATTACGATCGTAAGTTGTAGAAAAAAAAATGTGAAAAATAGTTTTTTCCATAACAACAATATTAAATTTTATTTGTTTTTTCTCTGCCCTGTAAAATTTCCTTGTTGTGAGTTAGCAGGTCTACACTCTAAGGCCACGATATATATATATATACAAGAATTGCTCATTTAATAATATAAGACTATAGTTTCGTTCTTGCCTTTATCTTCATTCTTATTTTAAATTATATTTGGACTTGTTATATTAACATTTAATTGTAATTTAATACCTGTTCGGGTGTGATTGTAGATAAGGGCCGGATTTAGAATCTGAACCTGTGGCGCGGGCCCTATCGGGGAAAATGTTTTTTTTTAATTAACCTATAAAAACTTCATTTTCAGAAATTATCCAATTAAAAACTTTAAAATAAACCTGCATGACTTTATTGAAACCTTGTTAAATATATATATAAAAAAAGTAGACCCTTTTGCGGGCCCATAGGCTGCAGCCTGCCTAGCCTGTGCTTAAATCCGGCCCTGCCTAGCATGTGCTTAAATCTGGCCCTGCCTAGCCTGTACTTAAATCCGGCCCTGTCTAACCTGTACTTAAATCCGGCCCTGCCTAGCCTGTACTTAAATCCGGCCCTGCCTAGCCTGTACTTAAATCCGGCCCTGGATAACCCATATCTACTATTCAATACAGACTGAGTAATTTTTAAATAATGTCTGAGCATGCTGCCAATTTTCTAACTCGACCGTTGAACTGAATATTAAGTTTCGATTAAAAAGAAGGAAAGTTAGAAGGTCGATTTTCAAGATCTTTATTCCAATACCTTTTTAGTTTTTTAAAGATTTTCTTAAAAACTTTTTTGTGAATACAGGGCTGCATTATCTACTTAGAATAAATACCGTAAAAATTATTTTTTTCCTAGATATTAATGTACTAAAATAAAACAACATTTTTAAGCCATTATCTTAAGAAGCTTTTTTATACTTCTATGGTCAACCGAAAATCTCCCAAAAACTGTTTAAACAATTTTGATATACTTAAATATTTGAGTTAACAAAAATTAAAAAAAATGCCGGAATAAAGTAATCAGAATATAGAATAATTGTGGTCATTCAGTACTCGTGCCTCTATACTAACTTGAATATGCAGCGAGACTTTATGATCAAAAAAAAACAAATAATAAAAATTTTTAAAAAGCCTGAAGATGCAGTAAAATCCTTGGAAACAATACTCTCAATGTAATGAAATTATATAGCTGTGTTGGTGACATCGTTAAACTTTATAAACTTTAGGTAGAGATTGAAATAAAATTCTGTCTAAAATCTCCGTGTATATATTTATTTATTCAGCCTTTTACTAACGTTTAACTGGGATTCAAATGGAGAATTGTATGTCTTCGAATTACAATAAATGACAAAAATTTAGAGGATTTGATATTTATTAAACTACCCTCTACCCTGAATAAGAATTCCAATGAGGCTCCCAAATGTTAGCAGAAGGCTGAATAAATATATTAAACCGAGATTTTGGCCAGAATTTTACTTCCATCTCTACCTAAAGAATATATGTATATGTATATTTATTTGCATTAAGCAGAGGACACTCTTTGATTTGTTCTTATATAATCAACAAGTCTGCTACCTTTAGAAAGATTTAATAGAGTTTTAATTATTAATTTAAAATAATAATAATCGTTTTTGTTTTGTTTCAGTATGATCATAATGAATTTCCAGGGGTTGTTCCAAGAACATTTCTAGGTCCATTATTAATAACGTTCATTTCTTCACCCTTAATATTACTTGTGGAAGCTTTAGAAGTGAATAAATTTTTTTCCCAATTAATAGGTATTGTTTAATTATTTTATTAAACTAATATTTTCTTTTACTAAATAAATAAGTATTATTATCATGAAGGAAATTATTAGTATTTAGCTTCTTTTTTTTTTTTGTAATTTCTCAAAGAAAGCTGAAAAATAGGTATCTTCATAAAAAGTATCAAGTGAAAACAAGGCTTTAAGTGAGGGATGGCAAATAGGATTTGATCGTTGTGCCAAATTTGGTTAGAAATTTGTTTCAATTTTCTTCCTGTGCCAGTATCTATGGCCAATATTTATTATATATAAATAATCATATTGCATAATATAAGTTCATGTAATTATATTTATTGAATATAAATAAATAGTACAAAATTAAAATTAAATTAAATTTAAATAAAATTAATTATCAGATTGATTTTGAGAATTTCTTATTTTATATATTCATTAAATTTCTGAGGATATAAATTCTCATTTAATTAGGTGTTGGTTTTTTTCTTTTTTTGACAAAAGTAACACAAATTTTATTTTTACTTTTTATTAAATTTATTGTCATCATGGTAACAATAAATTTAATAAAAAATAAAAGTTAAAAATAAAACCTGTGTTATTTTTGTCAAATAAATTTTTATAATTTTTCTAATTAATATAACAAAGAATAATTGCTATATCAATGAGAATTGTTTTTGACCGCGCTTATTTGAAAAAGATATTTATCGCGAGACTACTGCGGATTACGCTATTGGAGTCTGCGGAGTCTTAAGTCTGGACCAAGAGAGAAAAAGATGTGATCCACTTAGCTACAATCCAACGTCATTTCGCGTATAGCCCGCTAGACATTCGGATGGATCACCAAGTGAATTTGAAATCTCAGATGTTATATATTCGATCTCCCAGTCCAGAGCGCTCGGTCTATTAGCATGTATGTTAGATGCTTGCCATAAATTAATCGAATGTTTTTTACATTTGATTCAATCGCGAATCAAATATAGGGAATTTTTGTCAAATATTGAGTGAAAATAATATTTGAACTTATATATTTCTAACTTGAAATAATGATCTGAAATAAATTTTTATAATTTTTCTAATTAATATAACAAAGAATAATTGCTATATCAATGAGAATTGTTTTTGACCGCGCTTATTTGAAGTCTCGCGATAAATATTTTTGTCAAAAAAAGAAAAAAAAACCAACACCTGTTTAAATGAGAATTTAGATCCTCAGAAATTTAATGAATATATAAAAGTTAATGTAATAATAAATTTATTAAGTTGATACAATTTTGATGGCTGTATATGTATATAATTAACTAATGGAGAGGGATTCAGCCAATGGGTAGCCTCTGCTGAATAAAAAACTCCCAATTATGGAAAACGTTTCGGCTTTAATTAAATAATGCCATCATCAGTTCCTAAGAGCTGAAAAAAGCGATAGAGCACACATGTAAAAATACAATAAAATTTTTCACAAAAAAATCCAAAGTTGTTAATTACAAAATTATATCTTACAGTATTAGCGACACAATTAATTTTATAAATAAATTGTCCGCAGGCAGAGTTGTTATGGATTTTATCATAATATACAAAATTATATGAATTATAAAATGGTACATAAATCTTGGTGTGCTCTCACTCGATATGCGCAACGTCTCAAGTACAAAAACAGCAAATCTTCATTTATTCAATTAATTATAACATTATGAGGACATTGATCTAATTAGGATCACTGACCCCTCACAAACATCTCTCAATTAAGAGTATTTCTCAAAATAATTAATAAACATTAAGAATAACAAAATTCGAATTTAAAATGACAATATATAAAAATAAAAATAAATAATAAATTTTTCTTTTTTTACAATTCTTTCCCCCTTTCTCAATGTTTATTATACTTGGGCATCAGTATTTGTCAATATTGACAAGTAGGCATTGCTAAGCCCTATACAATCAGTTTGAAAATTAAGAGCCCTTTGCCCATATATCTTAATAAAACATTTTTCGGCTAACAGACGCTTATAATTGTTCTCCAATCTCATCAAGATGACAGCCTCATCAAACTCAAATCCATGTGTCGCATCGATATGATGGGAGCTCAGGGCTGTCGAAGCTTTTTTTATTTATTATACTTATTAAGATTGGAGTAATTTTTGGAGACGGACTGATAAGTGAATTAAGTGGATATTGATGAGGCAGTCCAAAAAAAAAAAGAAGATAATTTACACTATCTTTTTATTCATAAAACCGACGTTTCGAAGGCTATTCCCTCCTTCTTCAGGGGTTTGAAAAGTCAGTGAAGGAAATCCAATGCGGCATTCCCTCTGTCTCCTCTTTCAGTGGCAGTAACAATAATATATTGTATTTCATTATCAGCAGAATTATAATGTAGTAATATTATATATATATTATTGTAATAATATTATTACATTATAATTCTGCTGATAATGAAATACAATATATTATTGTTACTGCCACTGAAAGAGGAGACAGAGGGAATGCCGCATTGGATTTCCTTCACTGACTTTTCAAAACCCTGAAGAAGGAGGGAATAGCCTCCGAAACGTCGGTTTTATGAATAAAAAGATAGTGTAAATTATCTTCTTCTTTTTTTTTGGACTGCCTCATCAATATCCACTTATACTTATTTACTACTCTTTTCCGCAAAGAAAAAATGCGAGATGTTTGACCCACATAAACACTTGTAGGTTTCGGGCAATCGCGGCACTTAATTAAGTAAATCACATTATGTTGTTCGTGGGGTGGAACTACATCCTTGTTATTAAATAAAAAGGACATATTACCAGTTGATGCCAAGGCCGTGCGTACATTATAGTTCTTAAATATTTGTTGAATTTTTTCGGACAACCCTGGCATATAGGTGAGAGAGAAAAATGGTCCATCCCTGAGAGGGGGTACAAATGGGGTAGGAGCAATAAGCTGCTTCTCCCTTCTTCGACTAAAATTTTTAATTACAGAATTAATGACCCGCAGTGGATAAGAGTTCGAGGAAGCCATCATCCTAAAATCATCAACATTCCTCGCAACGTAGACGTCATCACAAAGCGAATAAATCCTTCTCAAAAAATAATATAAGGTGTTCATTTTATATACAAAGGGAGAATGCGAGAAGTAATTGATGAAACGTCCACTAGAGAACCACTGGGATTTTTGATTATCAATTATTCAGCAGAGGCTACCCATTGGCTGAATCCCTCTCCATTACTTAATTATATAAATTTATTAATTTTATTTTTTATTAGAAGTTTTTTTGCTTTATGTTAGTTGCTAGGTTTTTGTTGACGATTGCAAATTTGCTCTCGAATCTTCCTCCTTCAATCTGTTTCTATTCTTTCTGCTTTAGTACAGAAAAAAGACTTTCGCAAGAGAAAGTAGAAGAGAAAATGGTTAACAATGAGATTGTGCCGAACAAAATCTCTTGCGTGCCATGTAATATTTGCCATCTCTGCTTTAAGACATACAAAAATTCTGAACAACGTAAATTATGTAGAAAAGTTTCGAGTAAAGCCCTCAATAAACAATTCGATTTTTTTAAGTGAAACTTCTTTAGGGACGTATCTCTTTGAATTTTTTAGTTACAATAAATGGGAAATGACTCAATAGAGGGGAAATAAGAGACAAGCCCTGATTTTAAATTAAAAATTTAAATTTCCAAATTTTATTTGTCATGAAAATTTGTGGGTTTTGAAAAAATCATTTAAATTTGCTAATTTTAATAAATTTCATTTGTCATAAACAATTAGTGGGTTTTAAAATTAAAGTTTCACTTCCCCGTGAGCTTATGTGGATGAGACTCCCACATTTTTTTTTAAATTTTCCGCATTTCACATCAAAAAGATATGAAGCTAGGAATCCTGTCGTATCAATTCATCGTTGGGGGGGGGGGGGGGGTGTTACAAATTTTTGGCACAAAAACGAACTTTCTATGACTTTTATTATTGAGTTAACGTGGGCATAAGAATTATAAGAATACAAACAGAAAAGATCTCACAATGATTTTTCTTAACGTTTCAGACTTTTCTAAATATGAATTAGCAAAAAATTGATAATTTTTGAGTGATTTTAATGGTCAGCCGCCTGGGGAACTGCGCAAGTAATATATGTTAATATCTTAATGAAAATTTAGAATAAACCAACAAATTTTAATGCCATAGTAACTGTAGCTATTCAAATAATAATTAGAAAAGGCTTTGGATGATACTTGTATGTTTACAAGGAATATTCGAATGAACCTCGGTAGTATAATACATTGCATTCCCTTATCTACACCACTAGATCTAAATACCAATTGGAAATAAATTTCCACAGACCATTTAAACTAATTCATATTATGTATTTTTTTTAGTGCGATCTTGTCTCGGGTTATTTATTATTTTGTGTTTTCGACAATTGCGAAAAACTATTGAGCAAGAATTTGGTAGTTCACTGACCAAATGGTTTGTTGTAATAACAGTGACTCAATATCACTTTATGTATTATATGAGTCGTCCACTACCAAACATATTAGCATTGCCTTTTGGTAAGTAGATAAACTATTTTCTTCATGTCATTGCTTTTATATTTCTCATTTACTAATTAAATTTTTTTTTGTTTTACTAGCTCTAACTTATTGGATGAAACAGAATCATCTTAAATTTATTTTTTTCTCTGCATTTGTAACTATTGTCTTCCGCGCAGAATTGGCTATATTTCTTGGTTTATTTCTTCTTCAAGATCTTTATTTTAAAAGAATTACCATATTGAAGTAAGTTATGTATCAAACAGACTGTTTTCTACATTTGATTCAGTCGCGAATCTAATGTAGGGAATTTTGTCAAATATTGAGTGAAAATAATATTTGAACTTATATATTTCTAACTTGAAATAATGATATTAAATAAATTATAATTTTTCTCATTAATATATCAAAGAATAATTGATAAGTCAACGAGAATTATTTTGACCGCGCTGATTTGAAAAAGATATTTTTATCTCACGAGACTACTGCGGATTACGCTATTGGAGTCTGCGGAGTATTAAGTCTGGACCAAGAGAGAAAAAGATGTGATCCACTTAGCTACAATCCAACGTCATTTCGCGTATAGCTCGCTAGACATTCCGAACGAGCCGTCAGGCTAATTGACGATTCTACCCTCACCGACTCCCTCGACTCGCTGGCTCATCGAAGAGATGTCTCCGCCCTTTCCCTTTTCTATAGATACTATCACGGCAGGTGCTCTGATGAGATAAAATCAATAATTCTCCCCAAAGCATGCTTTGCACGCAGCACACGTTTTGCCGACTCCCAACACTCTTTCGCGGTCAAATTAGAAAAGTGCCGGACCACTTCATTCGCGAATTCATATATCCCCATGACTTCAAGGAACTGGAACTCTCTCCCAGCCTCTATCTTTCCCAGCACCTATGATCTTCAAACCTTCAAAACCAGGGTGCATAGACACCTACGTCTACACCCACTCACTTAAACAACTTTCCCTTCTCTTCGGTAATGCAAGGGTCTTTCGAGATCCATAGGGGCTACATCTTTACTGGTGCACCCCTTCTTGCATTCGATTGCATTAAAAAAAAAAAAAAGCTATACGCGAAATGACGTTGGATTGTAGCTAAGTGGATCACATCTTTTTCTCTCTGGTCCGCACTTAATACTCCGCAGACTCCGCAGTAGTCTCGCGAGATAAAAATATCTTTTTCAAATCAGCGCGGTCAAAATAATTCTCTTTGACGTATCAATTATTCTTTGATATATTAATGAGAAAAATTATAATTTAAGTTATGTATATTTAAAAAAAATGCATTTGCTATATTTCTGGCCCATATCTAGTTCAAGCTTCGAATTTCGTTGTTCTGCAATGAACAACCACCAAACAATGAAATATTGGTCACTTTTTGAGCTTTGAAGACTTCTATACTCGTTTTTTGTGCTAATTCTGATTTCTTTTTTTAAGGAGTCAAAAATATATATTTTTTTAAAAGGAGGTGTGAGATTTCTCTGTAAAGATCTAGAAAGTAAAATTAGTTATTAAGGTAGTTGTTCCGCCAAATGCGTTTTCTTAGGATTTTTTTGAAATTTAGACAGATTATTATTTAAATACTTCTGCATCGATTGGTGGCAAAACGAAATTTATGAACAATACAGTTCCGGAGATATTAAATTTCACAAATCGAGTTTTTCAGGCTCTTTAACATTGCACCATACGGGATATCGGAAAATTTACATACATATATAATTATAATTAAGAAACCCTTCTTACCATTTTTATAAAAAACTAAACCAACATTAAAAAATAACCAATACATATTTTAAGACAATTTTGATTCATAGTTACAACACAGTTTCTGAGATAATAAGGAATAAATAATGAAAAATGTATAAAATAAATTTACACTAAAAACAATTTGGCAACAGCGCATTTATTTAACCAGCGAAAGATGTATAAAGCGCCCATGGGCTAGATTTTTTCAAAATTATAATTTTCATAAGGTAGGCGTTGTTACATTTGTTAAAAAATAACAAAAAGATTTTTATAGAAATAAATCGACCTTTATAATGTATTTTATCTGTCATTTTAATATAAAAATATTCAATCTCTTACAATGGTGCCAGATTTGTCAAACGAGCACGGGATTGGCTAGAATTGGTACATAAACAGCAAAAAGTTTTGGGCTTATGAATCATGAATCCTTATTGTCTGTTCTATATACTCTAGCATTAACTTTTGGCTGGTATTGTCGCGAAACAACTACCTTAAAGTCGTTATCGTGAAATAAGGACTATATTTTTTATGCAAATAATTTAAATTTTATTGCCAACGTTTCATCAACTTTGTTGACTTCTTCAAGGCTCAAATAGTTATCTTGATTGATGTTAATTACTTGCCTTGCTATAGCAATGCAAGTAATTAACATCAATCAAGATAACTCATCCATTCTCTCTTTATGAACGATTTTTGAAAAGTTTTATTTTGCCGAGAGTAGCAGAGTTGTTTATTTATTTATTTATTTATTTATTTATTAACGGGCAGTCACACCCTTTTTCACAAATCACAAGTACATGTATATAAATAGTAAAGTATGAGAAAAAAAATAATATAAAAATAAAGTATAAATGACAAAGACAATAGGAAAAGATAGATGATAACATAAACATATTATAATTATAAAACAAAGTCCAATGATAAAGGTATAAAAAAAAATTATAGATTATTAGTTAAATATAAAAAAAAACATAAATAGACTTAATACAAATTATATAAATTTGAAATATAAATTCAGAACAAGATTATAAATCTAATATAAGTAGATATAAATACAAAAAACAATAAATAAACTTAGTACAATTTATATAAATTTAAAATATAAATTCAGAACACAACATAAATCTAATATAATTAAATATAAATATAAAAACAAAGTAAACTTAAAATAAATTATATAAATTTAAATCATAATATCAGAACATAAATATAAATTTAAATCATTTAGATCAACCATGGCAAATCATAAAGAGAAACAAAGAGGTTGTCTTCTGCTTGATGCAAATAAACATATAATAAATAATATATATACATATCTATATTTACTATATTAGTCACCAATCCGTCTGGCAAGCGTGGTGACTTAATGCCAACCCCCTTCCATTTGATGGAAGAGGCCTCTATTCAGCAGTGGATTGTCGCTATCGACAGGCTGATGATGATGATGATGATATTTACTATATACTAGGTCTTTAAATATGAAACTGGAATTTGCCCATAAATGGCTCGAATTGTCAATGTGAAACCTCTTCATTAGTGGCATTTTCTTGTTTTTATATTTCAATTATGCCTAAACATATTATTTGTGGCTTGAGTCAGTGGCTCTTAACCTTTTTAAGACCAAATTTGAGAAATATGTTCATGCCCCCCACCCCCAAAAAAAAGAATGCTAAATTTTTTAAATTACTTTTTGTACATCATACTTAAGAAATTTTTATCAATTATACAATGATGACCTTTTTTTAATTTATATATTATATATATATTTTTTATAAGTCTTGTTGTGAAAATTTTCGGAGGTCTTGGGTAACACTTTGGTTGTTCAATAATGAAATGAAACACTAAATTGATTTTAGTGTTCCCCAAGACATCCGAAAATTTTCACCACAAGACCATCTATATGAATAAAAAAGGGAACAACATTCCAGCACCCTGTATGAAGTTTTTCTACTTGGTATTAATATTATATTTTATTAATTAAGATAAACAAGGCGACTTTTTGATTCAAGGAAAATTTAATGAAAAAGTACGTGTTTTTCATATTTTCATTTTTAATAGTATTGAATAAATTAAAATATATTTTTAAACTTATTGAAAATAAATATAGTAGATAAAATATTTGGTTAACGACCCTACGCGACCCAAAGAATATGCTTTGCGACCCATAGATTAAGAACCACTGGCTTAAGTTGTTGCTGTGATGTGTACATTGTTCTTTGTTTTTGTTTTTTTAAACAAATTCATTTAATTCTTATATTAATGCAATCAATAATATTATTTTACAATTTATTTATTTTTTATATTTTGATTAAACAAATAATATTTTAAAATCTTTTCTTTCTTTTGTTTTCAGAACACTTCAATATTCGATTCCGTCTGCTTTATTGTCACTGTTTTTAACAATAAGCATTGACTCCATATTTTGGAATCGGATTGTCTGGCCGGAAGGCGAGGTGTTTTATTTTAATACAATCCTAAATAAAAGCAGTGATTGGGGCGTATCCTTAATTTAAATATCTTATTTACAGTGTTCTTAATGATTTGATTAAATAATGAAACCAGCATCCTAAAATCAATAGTATATATTGTATATGTACTTGTACACAGAGGCGTAGCCACGGGGGGGGTCAGAACCCTCCCCCAGGGCTCATAGAATGAGTAATGGCAACGACAAACCGTTTCTTATGGCAAACTAACCATAATTAAATATATTTCATTTGTTTAATCAAGAATTATGTTCTTTTTTTAAATTATTTGAAGTACCTTTTAGTCCAGTTAAATTGTTCTCTAAAGGGCCCTTCGCGGGAAAGTTTTGGGGTAGTTATGATTTCTTAATCCTATATGTTTTTTAGTGTGCTGAGTCCAAATCTGAGGCTTGATAACAAAATTCCGTGACGGAACATTCTCAAAAATGCAAAAAAAGATAAAAATTCTATAACTCGAAAACTATCAACTTTTCGTAAATAACCTTCCTATTCAAAATGAAAGTACATAAAATTTACTACAAATTTAAAAATTGAGGTTTTTTCTCCGACCAACCGTTTGGGGTCAAGCGCTAGTTGAAAATTGGGGTATTTTTTCTATTTCTGCAAATCTCAAAAACTCGCATTTTTTTCGATTGTTTCCCATTTTGACCATGAAGGAGCATGTTTTCGCCAAAGACCACTATACATTTTTAAACTAGATTAAATTTGATACAATTCAACTAAAGTTTAATCTTAATTGAATAATGGTAATCCGTGCCGCAATGAGTTTGAAGTTTTGAAAAACTCCAATTTTTTGCAAAGAATCGTAGTTTTTCCTTCTTAAAAAAAAACCCATTCATCCTAGAAACTTGATTTGCGTTTCATTCTCTAAGAAATTTTGTTGACTTAAACGTTTACTTGGACGACTTTTTTGATAAAACTCTTAGATTTATAGATATCCAGCATTTTCCATTAACCTTTTGAGGATTCGGATCATATCCTGCCATGGAAAATTCTAGATATCTATAAATATAAGAGTTTTATCAAAAAAATGATCTAAATAAACGTTTAAGTCAACAAAATTTCCTAGAAAATTAGTTAGGAATCACGTTTCTAGGAGGAGTGGTTTTCATTTTATGAAGGAAGAAATGTGATTTTTTGCAAAAAATTGCAGTTTTTCAAAACTTCAACCTCATTGCGGCACACCCAAAAACATAAAGGTTCGAAGAAATTACAACTATCCCAAAACTTTCCGGATAAAAACACAATTTAACTGGACTAATTGTTTTAATAAAAAAAATTCCCACTAAATATTTTGCTTTATGGATTGACCCCCCATGACAATTTTCTGGCTACGTCACTGCTTGTACATCATCTAACAAATAATATAAGTAGATATAATTTCTTTCATTTCATTTATTACATATTTTCCTTAATTCCATTATATTTAGACATCACCATTTCTTTGGTATTTTTATTCAGCGATTCCTCGAGGAATGGGTAGTTCATTTCTATTAATACCATTTGGATTATATTATGATTATCGGATTCGAAAAATGGTGATACCAGCGCTTCTCTTCGTCTTCTTGTTTTCATTTTTACCTCACAAAGAATTGCGTTTTATTATCTACGTTTTCCCCTTACTTAATTTGTCAGCAGCAAGCGCTTGTCATCGTATGTAAGTAAACATGAAATTTATAATAATTTTTTTAGAAACTTAAGTTCTCGTATAATAAAAATTGATAAATTTATTGTAATAGTGACGTATCAAATTGCTGGTAATTTTTCACAGTAGCAATAGTGTGTGTATAAAAATTTAAATTTAAAATTTTAACCTGAGAAATTAATGGAAGGCAGCCGCATTTTCAAATAAGGTGTATTTATTGGACTTCTCTTTTCCTTTTAAACCAACGTTTCAGAGAATTCTTCCCTCCTTCTTCAGGGTTTATATGGTCACTGAAGGAAACAAACAAGATTCTTCTTTCTTCGGAATTTTTTCCTTCCTTAGCAGAAATATTAAAATAGAATAAAAGAATGACAGTCCAATAAATACACCTTATTTGGAAATGCAATATTTTTTTCTTTCTTCACTACCCTTGCCTTCCATTACTTTCAGCTGAAAATTCTGCCAGTCCGTCTCTCTCCAAAGAGAAAATTTCTTCAAATATTAATCTATATTTTAATTAAAAAGTGATTTTTTATTTTATTTTATCCCAGCCTAATAGAATAAAATATTATTATGTTTATTTTTCTATTTGTTTTTACAAAGTTGCCGGGGTATTTACCCAAGGGAAAAATTCATGTACAAAGGTTGTTATATATACAATATTTACAAAGGAATGTAATAAAAGTCCGGCTTTATGAATGGAAATCAATGCATGACACTGGGTGGCTCACGGGAGACTCAAAAATTTCCGAACATTATTTGCAGTTCCCAATAATGCGGCCTTCTGACAAGTTCTCATGTGTCTTTCGTCCAATTGAATTTTTGATTTTGCAACCTTCCAATCCTTCGTGACCAGACCATTTGCGGACACCACCACTGGAATATCTCCATCCCCTGATTATTATTATTATTATTTTTTTTTTGCAACGAAATTTTCTCTGGAGAGAGACGGACTGGTAGAAATTTTAATTGAATGTAATGGAAGGCAGCCCAGAGGTAGTGAGGAAAGAAAAAAATAACACATATAAATAAGGTGTAATTTATTGGAATCCTTCCTCCTTTCCTTTCAAACCGGCGTTTCGGAAGGTTCCTGAAGAATGAGGGAAAATCCTCCGAAACGTCGGTTTGAAAGGAAAGGAGGAAGGATTCCAATAAATTACACCTTATTTTATATGTGTTAATTTTTTCTTTCCTCACTACCTCTGGGCTGCCTTCCATTACATTCAATTATTATTATTATTATTTTAAGTTAGTCGCATGCATCAGATGTCAACTTAGAAAACTTTCTCTCATTTGAAAATGTACAGAGATCATTTTTAAATAAACAAAAAAAAAAAAAAATTAAAAATATTGTTTTGTTTCTCAAAGAATAAACAATTGTTCTTATTTAGTTTTCTTTTTTTCAAGATGTATTTCCAAGTCGGAAAATTGGGGTGAATCTTCCATGATACCACTACACAAGCATTGCAAGTTGAAATTGCTCAAATGATAGAACACATCCAGACTCAGCGGGCTGCTAAAGTATATTTAGAGGACTCTGTTGTAAAGAAAAGGGGGGGGGGGCTCAGTTTGGAGTATTTTCCCAGATAATGAAAGATATGAAAAATAGAACGTTAAAGAAGCGAAAGCTCTGGAATGGGATAGAATTGAGTGGAGGCGGGTGGTTCCTTCAAACCATTCTTAGGACTGATGATTCCCAAGTAGGAAAGCTAAACACAATTTTTCATTTTTATTTTGTCTGTTTGGAAATATATTCTGTACCTTTTAAATGTAAGAAAAAATGTTTAATCAGACCTCTGACTGATTTTGGCTATAACTTTATTTTTTTCAATATTTTTCAAAACAAAAAATACATGTTTAATATTTTTTAATTAATTAATCGATTAAAATTGATTATTTACATACCCTTTTAGGAATGCAATTAATTTCCCTAAAGATTATCAGTCATATTTATTTGCACCTAACACTTGCTAATCGTGTGATTTCTATAAGTATTTAATTAACCAAGGCTTTATCTTTTTTTTTTTTTTTTTAGATGGGAAAACCGAAATAAAAGTGTACTTCAATCAATTTCAGCAGCTATAATATATGGACTTTTGATAGTGAATATCTTTTTCACCCTATTATTATTATGTATTGCTGGAACTAATTATCCAGGAGGTCAAGCTATCGCCCGATTGCACCGTTTAGCCAAAGATGAGCCCTATGTTCATGTACATATCGACAATTTAGTAGCTCAGACAGGCGTATCCAGATTTACGCATACCAATCCATTATGGATGTAAGTTTTATTTTTTATTAAAATACTCAATCCTATTCTAATACCTACTAATATTAAATTCAAACAAAATAAATCTATTTTCTTATTATTTTATTCAGTTCTCTTTCAACGTCAAGTTTTATATAAAAAACATGTATGAGTATTCTAAAAATATCATAACTTTTTTACTTTATCCAAGCTTGAGTTGTTTGCCATAAAAGAATTTAGTCTTTTTGATTTTAAGTCAATTCTTCCACGTTTTCAGTAGATGTTGCCATTAATAGTCAAAACATCAAAAATGGAATGCAATAAGGTTATTCCTCAAGTATTAGATGAGAATCGATCGCTATTTTTGATTTTAAGTCGATTCCTTCATGTCTTCACCAATGGTTACCAATAATAACCGAAACGTCAAAAATCGAATGTAGAATGGTTATTCCTCGACTGTTAAATGAGAATCGATCATTATTTTTGAATTAAAGTCAACACGAACTGCAAATTGCAAGTGATATCTGATTAATAATAAAGGAATAAACATATTAATATTTAAAATGACTTTGGATAAAGTTTAACAACGATCCATTGCAGTTTATTTTTATAAAACTTGACGTTGAAAACGAGATTGGGTAATAAAATGGAATAATCTGGGACCCGGCACTGCCAGGCCACCCTTTACATTAGCGGTACTCAACCTTTTTAATTGGTGGGCTAAATTCGGTAATCAGATGGGTCTGGAGGGTCGCATAGAAAGCATTTTTTGTATCACGCCTGTAACTATAAAAGTGTTTTTTTGGAGAATAAGTTGACTGTAGGGGCCGGATGTTGAGTACCGCTGATCTAGAACTTTCCCTTCTCGTTTTCTTTCCCACCTCATCTTCTAAAATATCCCTATGCAATCCATATTGTCTTAAACTGTGTCATATTATCAGATTCTTTCAAAGTCCTTTAATCTCCTTCTCTCTGCCTCTCCAAACTGATACGATATCCCCATAAATATATAGGTATATATCTATTATTTTTAAATTGAAAGGTTTTTTTAGTCACAAACTAATAAAAGACAACAATTTCAGGTAATTATTATTATTTATTTTATTGATTCACCAAACAGTTTCGGTCACCACTGGTTGACCATCTTCAGTAGTACTAAAAATTGGAAAAATGAAACATTTCGTAAATTTTTAAACAATTACACAATACAAAAAATTTTAAAGTTTTAATTTATACATACAATTTCGTTCAAGATCTGGAAATTGTCACTTTGTATACATAAATAAATAATAATAATTAAATGAAATTATTGTCTTTTATTAGTTTGTGACTAAAAAAACCTTTCAATTCAAAAATAATTTAAAAAAATTAAGTCACTCAAGTTTTGGAAGTATATACCTATATATATTCAGCTATATAGAATTGAAACTTGGACTATTATATAATAAATTCAAGGGATATACCATCTACCGTATGTAAGATACAATGAGTCAAATCCTTCTATGAAGGTGTGCATAGTGAAGTGAGACTGGACCTCAAAGGTCGTTGAAGGCAAACATTCATTAATAAATGAATAACGAGAAAACAAAGAATTATGGGACATATGTTCATATGAACTTATTTCCTTCTTTTGGTGTAAGCAACCCACGCCCGAATTTTGTAAAAGTATTTTTGAAACACCCTGTATATTTATGTTTTTGTGTTTGCATATTTAACTCAGACGTTGATTGAAAAGACTCAGCGCCGCCTGGTTAGAGATAGGGTATGCATTCTAATAGGACTCTTTGTTGTGCAAGTTGCATCACCAGGAGCTAAATATTAAAATCTTGCCCTTAATATTTTAAATTAAATTCTCAATTAGTAACTTAACAAGCAATATAGTAACTTCAATTATATCGTATTTTTTCTCATTTTACATGCCCATCTATATTTATTGATTTAACATTTTTAGTTAAATTTATTTTCCTGAAACTTGTATGTCACGAATTAAGTACCATATCATGAGATCATAAGTGGGAGAGTATCGAAGGGCTAAAAGGTGAGAAGTAAGATCTTAAAAATCAATACTATACTCTCAATTCATTTACTAAATTGGTGATTTTGAACTTGGCGGCACATTAGGTCTCACTTCTTATTCAGGCAAACGCTTTTATTACTCGAACTTGGCCTTTTTTTATAGATAAGTTATTGTTTGGATATGAAGACTTCTCCAGAAATGCAACTTTTTGAATTTTATACTTATGTGAATGTCAATTCGTCTTTTTGAATACTATTTAGTATAGTATATACAGGGTGATTCACGGTCGGTGGCACGTTAGACGTTTATGGAAAACGGAACTCAGGATTTTTCTGAAAATTTAGCACCTTACATTTTCTTACCTGTTCTATCGATCTAAAATATTTTCAGCATTGCGTCGTTTCGGCTTCCATCGAAAAGTCGTAGAAACTTTATTTTTTTTAATGGAACACCCCATATATTAACACGTTTTTAGAACAGCTCTTTTATTAAAATACTTTTTTGTTAATATTGTCCTATAGCTTATCTCTGTCGGTTTTTGAGATAAAAAATAATTTGTGTTAAATTTGGTCCAAGACATAGGCCCCAATTAAACTTAAATAAATTATTGCTCTCAATTCATGAAAAGTTGATATTTTGGTGGTAGTTTAGACAGACCCGAAGTATTTAATTTACGTCGAGAAATCGACTCCATATTATACAGGGCGTGCTAAGATTACTATTATTTCCGTTATTCATAAAAGGAGTCAAAAGTTCATTTTTTACAGAAAAATCGTGTTTTATATAACGTCGCTGATCTTACAAAACTTCGTAAGTCCTAAATTCATTGTTTGCCAGAAAACTAGAAAAAACATTTTGTACATACAAATACAATGCAATATTTATTATTTGTCCCTATGGCGAAATTAAATTGAAATAGAATAATAAGGTTTCAATGAACAGATGCGCCGTAAAAAATTGGTCGGCATAAACGTATAATACGTATTTGACCAAAAATTCGACTTACGAGGTTTTGTAAGATCAGCGACGATAAGTTATTTAGTCTGATAGGTCTGTTATCAAGATAACTCAAAAAGTTGGCTTTTTTTATAGGAGAGTTTGTGCAGGGATATATTTATTTTGTTTTTATTTAAAAATCCATCATTCAAGAATAAAATAATATACCATATACTAATATTTATAATTTAATAAACATTTCTATTTTTTTATTTTTCAGATACAATAAAACCGAACGCTTAATACCAGGAAGTAAAGATATGATGCGATTTACTCATCTCTTACTTGAAGCGAAGAGTAAATATTCTCAAAATATTAAACCATACGTAAATTCTCATGAAATACTAGAATTTATCGACGGATTTTCTTCTGTATCGTTTAATTATAATAATTTCCCGCCAGTTAAAATTAGGACAAGACCGTTAATTTGCATTTTAAAGAATATTCAAATCCAAGATAGTGAATCTATTGAAATCAGTGATCAGATTGGTGATGTTCTAACTGAAACAGAATTACCTGAAGTAAATGAATCCGAAATCGTTAATAAAAGCGAAATTTTAGAAGAACCAATTAGCGAGATTTTTGAAGTACCATTGAAAGAAATTTTAGAAGAACCAAAGAAAGAAAATTTAGATGAATCAAAAAACGAAATTTCAGAAGAACCACTAAACGAAGTTTTAGAAAAACCATTGAAGCAAGTTTTAGAAGAACCATTGAAGGAAATTATAGAAAAACCAGTGAAACTTGACAATGAACAAGTAAAGAGTGCTGAAGAAACTAATGAGCAACCGTTGACTAAGAAAAAACAGAAAAAAATTAAATTAATTAATAAAATTGATGAAAAAGAAAAACAAATAGAAAATACAACTAAACCAAAAGTTGAAGTAATTAAAAATGAAACAATAAGTAATATATCCGATAATTTGGAAAGTGATAAGAAAAATATTTCTTCAGTAAAACAACCAACCCAGAAAAAAGTTAAGAACAAAACGGTAACAAATTCTAAAACGACATTACCTGTTTCAGAAGAGCTCATTCAGGCTCCAATTCAAGAAACGAACCCGGTGGAGTTGAATTTATCTACAAAAAATGTAATATCTAAAACAAATCAAACTAAATTAATCAAAGAGAAACTTTTACAAAATTCAACATTGAAAAAGAAAATTGCAGATAAATATAATAATACTGTTTCAAAATTAGACGAGGCTAGCTATCAAACAATTGATTCTGAAACACAACCGATTGATCCAGTCGAAAATACACCACCAATAAAATTAAAAAAAGTAACGATTAAAAAAATTACCAAGAAGCCTTTAGAGAAAATTAGTACAAATGAAATCGAAAATCAGAATCAAATAGATTCAGCTAGAAATGAAGAAAATTCGCCGGAAAATCTAAGTTTTGATTTAAATCCCGATAATGAGTCTAAAACCGAAAATAAAGAGAAAAAACAAAAGTCCCAATAAAATAACTTATTAAATTTTAAAAACAATTTTATTGTAAGTGAGAAGAAAATTTTAAAATATTTTGTATATCATCAACTGGAATTTTATATAATATGATATTTTTTATTTTGAAGTTGACATCTTTCAAAGTTGATTAACAAAATGAATTATCCGTAATAGTTATTTTTGCACAGAGGGGCCTATATGTCAATAATATTGACCAAGTTTGATGCCCTAGGACTGTTATTATTTGGCCAGGTTCTCAGTATTGCCAGTAACTCCTCATCACTTAAGGAAGTTTGTTAAGATAAAGGGTCACGACTTCCAGGACCTTCCTCTAAGCCCTACCAATGGGTTTACGAATGCCAACAATAAGTATTCAATGTCGAAAGGGAGTCACCTATTTCAAATCAAACCCCGTCGAAGTTAAAAATTTCCTAAAATTGCGAGGTAGGTTTCACAAAAAAAGAAATAAAACAAAATTGATTTGAATTCGATATATTTCTCGTGTCAGTCCATCTTCAGGAGTCAGAGAAACCTGAAGATGGGGTGACACCCGAAATATATCGAATTCAAAACTCAATTTTGTTTTATTTCCTTTTTTTTGTGAAACCTACCTCGCAATTTTAGGAAATTTTTATTATTATATAAAAATGTTTCACTTAGAACCAACACCTATCTCCTTAAAAGTTTACCGTGGAAGTTGGAAAACTTTGGTGATTCTATGGTAACCGGTCTTAACATGCCAACCAAAGTAATAACTTTGGCCGCCCGATAAAATAAATATCACATATAAATATAATTTTACGTTACAAAAAAGAAATTAAATGCCATTATCAAAAATTTTTAATAATAAAATTAATTTAGCAAGGGTTTAAATAAAGGAATTGCAGCTTTTATTTATTTATTTTTTATTTATGAACTCCAGCTAATCGTTTCGGCTATTGTTTGTAGCCATTTTTTCAGAGCAGGAATTTGTCAATATTTATATAAAAACAACAAATTCCCGGTCTGAAGATGGCTACAACCAATAGCCGAAACGTTAGCGAGAGTTCATAAATAATAAATAAAAGCTGCACGTCTCTTATTTAAACACTTGCTAAATTAATACAACTACAACTATAAAGATTTCCTAAAATAAATAATAAAATTGTCGATTTCCATTCTCGACAAGAGCTTAGTAAACAATTTTTCTGCAATCGTCGTACTTATCTTTGCTTTAGTACTAAGCTCCATATAAAAGTATGTTTTAATTTTATTCGCCTCGCTAGTATCGTCACTCTTAACATATATCACAGCTTCAAAATATGTAAATAATTAGCTAGTCCGGTTGTGGATAAAGCATTTTCTAGAAGACAGGCGAAATATACTTTATAATAATAAAAATTGCGTAAAATTGCAAGGTAGGTTTGACAGTTTTTTTTTGTCTAACATACCTCGCAATTTTACACAATTTTTACTATTATATAAAAATGTTTCACCTAGAACCAACACCTATCTCCTTAAAAGAAATATACCTACTTTGAATTACATTGAAAGTTTATTTTTGCCGAAAGTAGCAGAATTTATTTTTATATATTGAAGGAGACAATAAATAGTGTCTTCTGCTGGAATTATAAATTTTTAATTTAATTTTTTTTATAGTTAATTTATAGTTTCGAGAGCTTTGCCCTCTTCATCAGTCTATTACAATTGATTCACAGGAATTGCAAACCTCTCGAAACTATAGTCTCGTTATAAATTTATAATTCCAGCAGAAGACACTGTTTTATTGTCTCCTTCAATATACTTTGAATGTCGCTGCACTTCAAACTTTCACGGACCATTTATAATATTTTGTCCTCTATATAAATACCTATTATAAATTAATAGTGAAAAATGAAAAGAACCTATTGTACATTAATTTGAAAGTTTATATTAGAAAATAGACGAGTTTTTATGTGTGACTTTTTTATTTATCAGCCAACGTTTCGTCGACTTTGCCGACTTCTTCAGGGCTTCAAATAGCCATGTCACACATTTGAAGCCCTGAAGAGGTCGACAAAGTCGACGAATCGTTGGCTGATAAATAAAAGAGTAACACATAAAAACTCGTCCTTATTTTCCTAATATAAACTTTCAAATTAATACAAATTATGGACGGAAATTATAATAATATTGTACATTTTTCATAAAAAATTGAAAATATGTGTGTGTATATACTAACTCAAAGCCCAAATAGGGAAAGAGATTATTAATAATAAAAAATGGTAGCATTCTTAATAAGATAGGATAATTTATTTATATATTAATAAATATAACGGTATATCACTCGCATCCATAATAAGTATTAATTAAAACAGGAATAGCAGGGAATTGGACAATAAATAAAAAACAGAGTTTTTATTATTTGGGCCAGACGTTTCGTCGATTTATTTCGACTTCCTCAGTGGCCCATTTTATCACTCTTTGTCAAAACACAATTCCACTATGCTTCGTCGCAGAGAGTGATAAAATGGGCCACTGAGGAGGTCGAAATAAATCGACGAAACGTCTGGCCCATATAATAAAAACTCAGTTTTTTATTTATTGTCCAATTCCCTGCTATTCCTGTTTTAAATCATTAATAAATATATTTAATAATGAAAAAAGATTGTTATAAAAAAGAATTTTTTGCCAAAACCTAAAAAATTATTTTAGTATTCTATTCAAGTATATGTGTTATTTATTTTAGTGGCCAATAAATAAATATTACTTTATCTAAGACGATAGAGTCATTATAAATAGCAAAACATGTCAATAAAATGACATTTAACCCCTGTTGTGCAAAAAAACTATTATGTATTTTTTGTTTTTTTACGTTTTTATTTTCTTTAAAACTATTAAAAAAAATTGAAATTTTTTTCTAAGACATTAATGATTTTCAGCTTTTTTTAAATTATAATTTTTGTAAAAATTCTTCATGATTCGAATTTATATTAAAAATAGGTACAATTAACAAAATACTTTTCAATCATCGGATGGAAATAATGGAAATTAAAAGCCTTCTCAAACCAATGACCGGGAATAAAATACAAGGAAGAAGGATTAAGTAAAAGACTGAATCGAGACGTTTAACAAAATGCTCACCTCACCCTGAATTTTTGAACTATGAAAGAAAAACTTAATTTTTTTATTTTAAAATTTTTGTCTTCGAAATTTATTTATAATTAAGCGAGAAATTAAATCCGAAACATCATGTATCCATTAAAAAAAAATTTGCTGTGAATTAAACACACCATGTGACTTTATCATACACCTACCTCCTCTCGCATATATGTATATAATTTTTTTTTCTATTACATAACAAATAGATATACAGTGTGTCAATTTGAAAACTTCCCACCCCTAGTATCCCTAAACTGGCAAACTATTTCAAAAATCGTTGAGACACTTCAAATTTGAATTCGAGGGGGAAGAATTTTGACGTATAAATTGGATCGCCCCCTTCACCCCAGAGCCCCCCCCCCCCCCCCACACAAAAATCTTAAAAGGGAAAGCGGGTCGAGTGAGACATCATTTTGATACATTTTGATACATTAAACTTATAAATTCTCATTAAAACAGGTTTTGACGGTGGTATGTTGCTTTAATAAATTACAGATAAAGTAGCATCATACTTACTCGATTAACGTAAACCACAAACAAATTAGAACGCGTTTTGATTTTTGTACATTTATTTTGCAAATGATTAACAAAACAAAATTAAAAACAACAAAGTCAAAAACTGAAAACATTATTGACTTTGTTTTTTTTTTTAAATTTTGTTTTGTTAATCATTTGCAATTTTTTTTTGTGGGGGGGGGGGTGGCACTGCGGGACAGGGGGGTGAAGGGGGCGATCTAATTTATACGTCAAAATTCTTCCCCATCGAATACAAATTTGACGAGTCTCAGGGATTTTTGAAATAGTTTGCCAGTTTGGCGATGCTAGGGGTGAGAAGTTTTCAAATTGACACACTGTATGTAATTGTAAAGAAAACTTTGCTTAGTTTTTTCAAAATATCTCAAAAATAAAGGCCTACCACCACACGCTCCATTTTTTTAATCTGACTTGCCTATGCAAGCTGGTTTGCGCAAAAAGTCGAAATAAAAAGGCCATGCTTTTCGTGTCCTTGCGTCATGAATGCACAAACCCACATATATTTTGAAAAAATAATTAAAATCTGTTAAAATATCATTTTTTCTAAGTTCGTAATATAAGCTATCTTTCTAGGCTTTAACGCTTTGATTTCGCTTTAACTTTTTATTAAATAATTTTAGCCTTTTTTGAGATTTCGAAAAAACTAAACAAAACCAATTTTTTTTATTTCATAGCTATATTTATACTGCGTATGATTAATTAATATGCACTGTATTTTTCGGATCAAAAAAAGCACTTAAAGAATCGGACAATTTTTAAGAAAAAAATATATTTTTTTGTACATATTAAATGTAAATATCGTGTACAAGAATCATTTCATTTATCATCATTTCGGGACATAAACTTGTATCACATTACTGTCCTCAAACGACTATATATATATTATTTATATACCACATGGACCTGAATTTCGTCTATAACAGCGTTTCCCAAAATTTTCTGACCGCGGCCCGATACGAGGTTTTAAAATTTTTCGCGACCCACCTTATGAAAAAAAATCCATTTATTCACAAAACAAATATTATTTTTTAATAAAAATCAAGTTATTCGTTTGTTTATTTCATACACAAAAATTGCAAAATAATTATATAAGAAAAATATAAGTAATTAAAAAATTAACAAGATTAAACATTTCTTCCTTTTCAATTTCGACAGAAAAAGAATCTTTAATCCACATATTATTTGAAGGAATATCTGGAAAGTAGTCTTTAAAACTATTTATTAGCTCCGAAAGATGTTTTTGAATTGAAACTGATAGTGTTTCTAGATGTAAATTTCCTTCATCATAGTTTGTATGGGTTTCAATAAATTTATGTAATATTTCAAAAGATTTAAAATTTCCTTTTGAAAGTCATTGTTTCCATATTTTTTTACTTTATTTAATTATTGCAGTGACTTTTTCCGAAACTTTGAAAACATTTAAACCAAAGCCTTGCAAATTTAAATTCAATTCATTGAATGTAGCAAATATATCGCACAAATAAATTTTTTTTGTGTTTTTACAATTTTTTTCTCGACCCGGCAAGATTTTTCTACGCCCGGTGCCGGGTGGCGACCCACACTTTGGGAAACGCTGGTCTATAAGATGAACCTTAGAAGATAAAAAGATATTTTTATTTTAGACAAGAGGATCAGCTGGGCCTCGAACCCGGTATCTTCGCGTCTAGAGCAATTTTTTTTTAAGAGCGAGGCTCTTATAATCCTCCATGAGCCTCGTTGTGATTAATCCCCAGAGCAGTGATTCTCAACCACTGTGCCGCGGAACTTTAGTGTGCCGCGAGATTCCTGAAGCCACTGCTAGGCGGTGGTCCCTCCCGAATTGAATTTTTTTTTTTTTTTTTACACTTCTTTATCAATTGACACTACATTTAATCCAAATAATTATTTGAACTAAAGAGGTAGTAACATTTTACAGGATGCAGAATGTCCTATGATAATTTTATCAATCAATAAACCAAATAAAATTCTATTAATTTATTTTATTGTTAGTGTGCCGTCAAATTTTTAAATTATTAAATGTGTGCCGTGACGAAAAAAGGTTGAGAATCACTGCCCCAGAGAAAAGAAAAAATAATTTTTGAACTTTGTGTAACGTGATTGATTGGGATGTGTTTGAATTTATTTATATAGCAATTTTTCTAAATAAAAATATGCCTATGGTCCGAAAAATACTAATTTTCTTGTACACGATGTGTGATTTCTGAATATCATTAAGGCCAAAAATTAAAATGTAAAATACCATTGCTATATATATAATAACATTAGCGTTAAATTACTAGTCATTTTTTTCTTAGAATAATTTTTTAAAGATCTTTTATTGTTCGTCGGCCAAATTTTTTATAGTTTACTTGAGTGCCTTCAATTAATATAAACAAATTATCTAGTCATTGAAAACGAGTTATTAAATATATTGAAGATTTTATTAAAATTAAAAGAAAAAAAAAACAGTTCCAGACTGAAATTGAAATCACATTTTTCTAAATATTAAGCCAATGACGGTTTGGAGTACACCAATAAAGCCGATAAAACAAAGGATAACGGTGATATTGAACAACATTTTATCTCTTGGGCCTTGCAAGTATGTAGGGATTCCTTTTTTAAGTTGCTCCTAAAAAAAAATTGAAATTTATCAAAATTATAATTATTTCATGCATAAAATAAATAGAAAAATTGAAAATAAGATATTTTGATTTTATTATTTCATTGTGAACCAGTGATTGTAGCCACATTGCCCCCACAAGGGTAGAGCTGACAGGGCCCTAACCTGGGGACCCCAGGCGCATTTTGATTTTATATCATGGGTTAATAGTATTAGTAACGGAGCCGAGTTTTAGCCGTTAGAATTTTTATTATTATGCATAAAATAAATAGAAAAATTGAAAATAAGATATTTTGATTTTATTATTTCATTGTGAACCAGTGATTGTAGCCACATTGCCCCCACAAGGGTAGAGCTGAACCTGGACCTCCCCCGCTTGAACATCTTCAGAGACTTAGTGCTATCAGCAGGGGCGGATTTAAGAGACCCAGGGGTCCCTAGGCACTTGACATTTGCCCCCCCCCCCCCCCCCCCCCACCATCTCGAAGCTATTTTGGAAATTTAGCAAATTAAATACACTAGTACAGAACATATTTTTTTTTTTTATTTATTCAAGATCATTGTATTTCACAGGAATTATTTAACGGTTATAGTGGTGTTTCACAAAGAGGAAATAAAATTAAAAATTAAAAAATCTTCTAAATTATTTTGGAGATTTTTTTTTATTTATTTATACATATTTCGGGCTATGAATCCTTCATCAGGAGGTTTAACAGATTTAGTTGATTCTGTTAAACCTCCTGATGAAGGGTTCATAGCCCGAAATATGTATAGAGATAAATAAAAAAAAATCTCCAAAATAATTTAAAAGATTTTTTAATTTTATTTCCTCTTTGTGAAACACCACTATAACCCGTTAAATAATTCCTGTGTTTAATATGTTTCACTATAAACCAACACCGCTTTCCCTAAACTTTATATCATTGTATTTGTAGGGGGATCTAGCCTTTTTAATGTACAATATTAGGCCAATTTAATTACAAAGAAAATAAACAATATGCTACAAACAGATCAAGTAAGAGAAAAAAAATTTAAAAAGGGAAACAACAATTATATGGAACAAAAACAATAAATATACTGAATATAGAGAAAAGAATAAAACTAAAAAATGACAAAAAGAAGAGAGGAAATTTTTTTTTTTAATTGACTTTAATGAGTTTAATAAACATCAGAATAATACAGTCTATGTTACTATATATATAGTTACTTTATTCTATAAAATGTATACAATCTTACGGCGAACTTTCTTCTGTGCAAAAGAACGAATGACGTCTTCATAGTCAATTGACTGCATTATTTCTGACTCTATGTACATTACAGAGAGTGAATTGAGCCTGTTCTCTCCTAAGTTAGATCTTAAATAATTCTTTGCTCTCTTTAGCGCTCAAAACGACCGTTCTGCTGAGCCGTTTGACGCTGGTGTACACAACAGCATTCGGAACGCAATTCCTACGTTTGGATAAATGTGCTTATGTAAATGGAGCAGCAATCCAACGTAAAAACTCTTAGTAATTTTAATGAGAATGTTAAGCGATATTTGTTTAGCCAGAGATTGTGATTGCATACTTGTATGATATTTGTAATGCCTGTTGTAGATCCCTTGTGATCTTTTTAGGTTGAAAAAAAGACTCCGCAACCAGGGCCCCCAGACCGGCTGGGCCCCTAGGCCCGGACCTTGTGGGCCTAGGCAGAAATCCAGCACTGGCTATCAGGCCCTCTCTCTTGATTCTCACCAAATTTAATATGAAAATTATTTTATTAAAGGCGCTGATGGCTTGTGTATAATTAATTTAATGTTGCTATAAGGAATGTTGAGCCCTTTTGAACCTGGTGTAATGTTCAATATGAAGAAAAGTAGGAATTTTATTCTGGTTAAATAAATGTAGATGTTGAAGGAGACAATAAAAGAGTGTGTCTTTCATCATCATTGAGTATACAGTCCTAAGACTGGTTTGATGCAACAATCCGTCTCCACTCGACTCTGTCCCCTGCCAGCTGTTTGACCTCTCTAAATGTCTGGCATCCCATATCCCCAATTATTTGGTTGAAATATTCTAATCTGGGTCTTCCCCTTCCCCTTTTCTTTCCCACCTCCCCCTCCAAGATATCCCTAAGCAGTCCCCCATGTCTCAGTGTGTGCCCCATCATCCGACCTCTTCTCTTCTTCAGACTCTTCCACAAGGTTCTTCTTTCTCCGATTCTTCCAAGAACTTCTTCATTTGTAATTTTATCCATCCATTTGATATTCATCATTCTTCTGTAGCACCACATTTCGAAAGCCTCCAATCTCTTTCTCTCCACTTTTCCAATTGTCCAGGTTTCACACCCGTACATGGCTATGCTCCATACATATGTCTTCAATAGCAACTTCCTGTTTTCTAAGCTGATTTAGGAGGAGCATAGTAGTTTTTGTTTTGAATTAAACCCCATTTTTGCTTGGGCAATTCTTGATTTAATTTCGTTTTCGCTCTTCCCATCCCATGTTATTTTACTTCCTAGGTAGCGGAATTCCTTAACTCCTTCTAGGTTTTCTTGGTTAATTTTGATGCATTCCTGTCTTGTTTGTTCTTTTTTTGTACATACATGAGTGTGTCTTCTGCTGGAATTATAAATTTTATTCATTTATAACGAGACTATAGTTTCGAGGGCTTTGCCCATTTCATCAGTCTATTACAATGTATAACTTCGAATACTTTCCACCAAATGTATTTATTGTCTCCTTCAATATATAAAAATTCTGCTACTCTCGGCAAAAACTTTCAATTTAATATAAAAAGATAGGCAATCTAATTGCCACAATTACAAATCCTCATGGAGAATACATTTGGTGGAAAGTATTCGAAGTTATACATTGTAATAGACTGATGAAGAGGGCAAAGCCCTCGAAACTATAGTCTCGTTATAAATGAATAAAATTTATAATTCCAGCAGAAGACACACTCTTTTATTGTCTCCTTCAATATATAAAAATTCTGCTACTCACAAAACTTTCAATTTAAATGTAGATGGATTGTCTTGTGTAGATGTTTTATTTTAAAAGCACGATACGGTTTCGGCGGAGACTCCACCATCATGAGTTTAAAAGTAGACAATGAAATTAAAATAAACTAAATACAAAGTTGGTATTGAATAAAATTTCTTCTTGACTTCATATTGAACCTTACACCAGGTTCAAAAGGGCTCAACATACCTCATAGCAACATTAAATTAATAATGAAAATTATTGTTTTTATATTATTAAATTCGAGAAATAAAGAAAAACTTTTTAAAAACTCGGTACGGTCTCTGCCACTTTCGGTGGTTTGGCAAATTTTTCTCAGCGAACGCTTTGAGTAAGAAAGCTGAAAAGTTCAAGACTACCTTAAAACGGGGGTGACTTTGCCAATTTTAATCATGATTTTGTAACCCTCCCCGACATAATTTTGGTTAAAAATAATTTTTCCCACTTTTGGTACGTTAGTAGATGATATAAATAATTTTTAGTTTTTGAAAATTGAATTACCCGATTCGTCAAAAATTAAAAAAAGGAGAGGAACAAAGTCACCTTTACAAAAGGGATAACTTTATCAATCCAATATTTTTTTATGTTTCAATGCGAAAAAGCCTTTTCTAGACAATCACACCTCCCTCACTGGGGTGTAAGTAAAACCAGGATAGAACAATAAAAAGAAAAAAAATTCACTTAGTCTCTAAAGTATCTATTTTTTGCGGCCACAACAGTGTCCCTCCTTCTACTTAAGAAGACCACAGTATTTCTGATTTATTAACAACATATCAAGGTAACAAATAGTTCATCTTTGCCTGATACTATCATTATAACTGAGAAACTGCCTTTTGATGAGTTCATGTTCCGCTTAGGATACTTCACACTGAAACACCATACGCTTAGACTCGGGATCTTTTTAGGTTGATTTCGACATAATTCATAATAATATATTTTCTAGTGCAATCAGTGACTTCTGCAAGTAGTAAAAATGAGTTTTAAGTAAATCCACCCCTACGCTAGCTCTCAGCCTGGAAATGTTCTGGCATATTGTTGTTTAAATTAGGAGATACTTCGCCCAAGTTTGTTTAGAAAATCTTGTACGATTATTCTGATATCCAATGAAAATCCACTGGTATCCCCCAATCGATCAGACGATCAGCTATTCCCCGATAGCAATCCCGCCAACCGGTATCTAGATACAGAGCAGTGTGTCAGCCAAGTTCGGAAAAACGGGCGACGCACCGGCCATGTGTATATTTACACGAACCATTTCGAGCTACTTTCGACCCCCCCCCCATTATTAGACTTATACACTCGAAATTTTGCATGCCTAATAAGACCCACTAGAACACCTAGAATCCCAAATTTCATGAATAAATCTATTATAGTTCTTGGGTTATAAGTTCTGAAAAGTGCCATTTTTAACACTGACTGACTTACATATCAAAAACCTAAAGTACTTCCGCTGATCCTAGAATGCTGAAATTTGGCATACTGGTAGAGTATGGGCTAGAATTAAAGGAAAAAATCGAAAAAGCGAAACTTTCCCTTTTTCAGGACCTATGAAGGGTTGGAATTTATTATAGGCTTATTTAACATATAGTGAAAATACAATCAAGCTAGAATTCTGAAATTTGGCATACTGGTAAAGCTTGGAAGTGGAAGGGGTGAAATTTATTATAGGCTTAATTAACATATAGTGAAAATACAATCAAGCTAGAATTCTGAAATTTGGCATACTGGTAAAGCTTGGAACATTAATAAAGGAGGAAATTGAAAAACCGAAACTTTCCCTTCTTCGGGGTCCGAAATGAAGGGGTGAAATTTATGAAAACACAGCCGGGTTTTTAACAGATATTTTATGAGAAATATTTAATATAAATATTTAAATGTAATTATTTAGATAAATTAAAGGATAAAACTTTTCAAAAATTAATGATATTTGTGCAAAAACATAAATGTGAAAAAGGGGCCAAGTTCGGTACAAACGGCTTTTTCCGATAAAAGAGTTGAGATCTAAGCGGGTACCAAGTTCCATAGCAGTTGCTTAAATCATAGCTATAGGGATGAACAACGTTCTTCAATTGATTTAAAAGAAAAATTGTTTCGTTCTTTGATATTCAATTTATAACTTGGCAAGTTTTATATCCAACTACATAAATTGTTTCTAGTATAAAATAGAACAACTAGTAAAGCTAAATTTTAAGCTTGTATTTATTTATTTATTTAAAACAATGCTCTGAGGTGGTTACCTCGTAGAGCAGAAACAGAAAGAATATATACAAATAGTAACATTTAAGTAAGCAAACAGAACATATATAATTGTATTAAATATCATCACGTTAAACGTAAGTTATTGACTATTATAACTTGCCAAGTTATAAATTTAATATCAAAGAACGTAACAAATTTTCTTTTAAATCAATTGAAGAACGTTGTACATCTCTAATGCTATGGAACTTGGTACCCGTTTAGATCTCAACTCTTTTGTCGGCGAAGCCGTTTGTACCGAACTTGGGCCCTTTTTCACATTTATGTTTTTGGTCAGATTTACTTTACCTGAAAATATTTCTGTTTCTTTTTCATTTTAGCGTAAGCTTCCTCGGATGGTGGAATCATTTCATTTAATTTGGCACTTTTTGCATCATCACATTCATCCTTTTGTCGCATTACTTGACTTATTCGTAAATATCTTATCTGAAAAAATTAAATACTTATTTTAATGAATAAACAATAAATTTAAAATAATAGTGAAAATAATATTTTACCTGTTTTTGCGAATTAATTACATTAATTCGTTTTACGAGCAATTGATTAACTACTTTCGATAATAAAGGTGTGATTTTATTAAAAATCATTTTTAATCAATTTATTTGGTAGAATAGACAATACTGCTAAATAATATTTATATTTACATAAAGTGGCAATCAAATAGGCCGAAATCAAAGTCATATTAATCAAATTAAAAAGGAATATAATATCAATTTAAATAATTGCTATAAGACTTATATTAATTAGAAAATTCTCAATCCAATATTTATTTATTTTAATCTGATTGTTGAAATAATATATCTACTCTTATTAAACGAGCATTTTGTTAAATAATAATAAATTTTATTGAACCAATTATTTTACATGCATTAGCGTATACATTTTATTTGAGCTTCGACTTTGGAGATTACATCCCCACCATCGACTGTTCTTGATCAATTGGGGATATGATACCGTCTTCTCTCATTTTGGTTAGCTCTTTCTCTACTTTCTCCCTTAATGGTATAGGTATACGTCGAGGAATGGATACCGAATAAGGATTGTCAGGTCAGATGGAGGACCCCAGTTTAATAACTATATGTTTAAGAAGTTTGGAAAAGAATACGGTTTCAACCACATAATGAGTACACCGGAATGGCCGAAAAGTAATGGATTGGTGGAAAGAGGGGTGAGAATTCAAAAGAACATCCTTAAGAAATGTGAAGATGTATTCTTAGGGCTCATGGAATACCACGCATCTCCGTTAGAAACAGGGTTGAGCCCAGCAGAATTAATGTTCGGAAGAAGAATAAGAACAACCATCCCAGCAATAAATACTAGCAGAGAAATTAATTTAGATGAATGGAGAAAGAATGAGAACAAGAAGAAAATAAAGAGTCAGGTATATTACAATAAAAGAAATAGAACAAGAAAAATAGAAGATTTAAAGGAAGGAGACCAAGTGTGGGTACCTGCCTTGAAGAAATACGGTTATGTAAAAAGGAAAAGAAGTGAACCGAGAGCTTATGATATAGAAGTTGAAGGAAGAGTTTTGAGAAGAAATACAAGTCAAATGATCTACACTTGGGATAATAAACGAACTGAAGATGAAGATGAGTATTATTCTGAATATAAAAAAACTTTGAGTCAAAAAAAGATTTTGTGAGAGAAAAACAAAAGGAGAGGATAGGAAGAGAGAAGAATGAATCGGAGGAAAAAAGGAATGAATTAAGTGAAGATCAAGATGGAATTGATGAAGACAAGAATGAATTTATTGAAGATCAAAATGTAATAGATGGAAATGGAAGTAGAGTGAATGAAGATCAGAATATTTCAAAAACTACCAGAAGTGGAAGAAGGATAAAACCTCCAGATCGGTGGAGCTATGATTAAAAAAGGGAAGATGTAGAGATTAAGTTAGCCGTGTTTATTGTTGTTTTGTTTTTATTATTTAATTGTATTGTTGTGATTTTTAGTTTGAATAAACATGCTTATTAAAGCTATTTGAGTATTTTTATTTATTTATTTATTTATTTATTTAACAAAGTATACAAACATAGGACCTTAGGTCCCACCTAGTGTTTATACATAATTTAGCAACAATATTTTACAAATTTGGCAAAAGAGTTCACCAATACACAAATTTTATGGGGAAGAAGAGAGAAAAAAAGTAGAGAAAGATTAGAAGACATAAAGGAAATAAGAGTAAGGAGTATCAGTTATTGGGTGGGATCCATAAAGAACGAAGATCTGAGAGCACCAAGAGTCGGGTTTGCCTGAAATTTGGATGGAAGTTCATTCCAAAGCCTTGCACCCGCCAATTTGAAGGAATGAAAGAAGTGTTTAGTTTTACAGTGCACCTGCACTAGCGTTGTCTTCCTGGTGGAGCGACCGACGACAAATAGATTTTCTAAGTAAGACGGGCAAATGAATTTTTCAGAATTTAATAGCTTATAAATAATCACACAACACCGCCAAGCGTAAAATTTAGAAAGATCTGTGTTTAAGATGAGTTTTTTATCCTGGTCCGAAAGATGGCTACGTGGTTTTAGATTTAAGACATAGCGGGTGCATGAATTCAAAGCTATTTCAAGTCTTTTGCCCGATTTACTGTCGAGGGAATTCGAAAAGATTATGTCGCAGTACTGGAAAAGGGGTGCTAACAAACTCTTGCTTAAATTGAGGCGAAGATTATATGGCGTGAGATATGAGAGTCGCTTCAGTGAGTGAAGGGCCCCATAAACACTACGGCACATATTATTTATTTGCACTTTCCAAGATAAATTGCACGAAACAGTCAATCCTAGATTCTTAGCTGAGCAAGTGAATGGAATAGTATTGTTATTGTAGAGAATAGGAGGTAGTAAGTTAGTAGGAAGGCATTCTTTGAATAAGATAATAGCCTGCGATTTTAGAGGATTAACAGAGATTAAATTATTCATGGCCCAGGAAGAAAGTGACAGAAGCTCTAGGTTAATTAATGAAATATATTGCACAACTTGGTTGGGCAAGCAGTGAGCATAAAACTGAAAATCATCAGCAAATAGGTGATGATTACAGCTAGAAAGAGAAGAGGAGATATCATTAATAAATAAAGAAAATAATAGAGGTCCCAGGATAGATCCCTGGGCCACCGCTGTCCTAAGAGAAAGCGGAGATGAAAAATCTGAGCCACAACGACCTGCTTGAGTCCGATCACTTAGAAATGAAGATATTAATTTGCAAGCTGAGAATGAAAAATTAAATTGGGAAGCAAGTTTACTTAAAAGAATCGAGTGATTGACTGAACCGAATGCATTTTTAAAATCAAGAAGTACTAAAATTGTACATTTTCCGACGTCGATTTCTCTTCGAATATCCTCCGTAATTTTTAGTAAAGCAGTCGGCTGTACAGCTATGCCCTTTACGGAAGCCAGACTGATAAGGGTCTAAAAATTTGTTATTTTCGATATGATTTAAAATTTGACAGTTAATAATTTTTTCTAATATTTTGGACAAGGCAGGGAGAACACTAATAGGTCTAAAGTCAGACAGGGATTTCGGTGAGCTAATTTTCTGCAAGGGCAGTACAATAGCATGTTTCCAAGCAGAAGGGAAGGTAGATGAAGTCAAACAAAAATTTATCAAATGTGCAAGGTGTGGTAGAATTAGAGGAAGTATAGTTACTATAAATTTATGAGCCTTTACACTTGCGATAATGTTTTTAGTCCGTGTTTGTAGTAAGAGGAAAAATTTACCAAATAAAAAACCTCTTTGCCGTTATTTATAAAAGAAAAGAAAGAATCAGAGGAAAATGATGATGCTATGATGAAAGATGAGTGTTAGGACCTGTAGAGTTCCAGTATTAGGGGGTTTAGACTAGTTTGGGTCTTTTGTTTGAACCGATTGGTAATGTCGCTTTTAGGTTATCCAACAATTTCTGCATTCCTAGACCGACTAGGATAATTTCGTTCGATGTTCCGGGAGGGGGTAGTGTAATGATGCGGGGTGTCCTGGATTGCACTCTCTCCAATGCCTCTAGATTTGATCTTGAGGCGTAAGATAACCAGGCAGGTACTGCATATGCCAAAATAGGTTTCACTAACACTTTATATAATGTCAATTTACCTTCAAGTGAAAGTGAACTTCCAGGACGAATTAAAGGCCAAATAACTTTGATAGCCCTTCGTGCTTTTTCTCTTGTCATAGTCGTGTGAGCAGCCCAATTAGCTCTTCGATCCAATAGGACACCAAGGTATTTGACTTTAGACTGCCATTTTAAGTGGGAATCATTAATTTTTAGAGTAGTTCCGAGATATTTTCGCTTTTTACTTTATCCAATGCAAAGCATGGGTAAAGTATTGTAATCGCTCTCGGGGCAAGCGTGGCTTCAAAGGGTCCTCAGGTAAAGACTACGGAACCCATGGACTCAATTAAAGTCACAAATTGTAGTATTCAATTAGGTTGAATTTTAGCACGTGACGGTTTTGCCAAAAATTACATGGGGTCTCGTCGAGAGGCCAAAAAGGGCGATTTTTTCATTTAGTGCGTGCGTGATGGATGTATGTATGGATGTATGTATGGATGTATGTATGTATGTTATCGTTTTTTTGGCCCACGATTTTTTCCACACCGTTGCACCGATTGAAATGAAATTGAAAACCTACCATTAGTTTAACAAAATGAAGCGCTGATTAGTTTTTGGTACATATCGACCCACAAACATTAGTACTTTATTTCAGTACTTTTTTAGTTTTTTCTAAATATCTTGAAAATGACTTAACCAATTTTGATGAAATTTAATATCCTAATTAAGTACCTTGGGGACCACAAAAAAGGATAAATAAAGTTTTTAGTAAAATTATATTTTAAAGTACTTTACTCTAGAGTAAGAGAGTACTTTTTTAATTTTTTAAATTCTTTAAAATTTATTCATTTGAACCTTTTAATATAGCTCATTTAGCCTTGCTTAAATAAGAATGGATAGGCTTTCTCTGTGAAATGCTAAAAATTTGGGAGGAAATTTTATAAGTAACCATAGCAACTGCGTTGTTTTCTTATCCCTTACCTTTGCAGAAGACATAGAGGAATCGACTTTAAACCAAAAATAGCGATTGATTCTCATCAAATACTTGAGGAATAACCATTCTATATTGGATTTTTGACGTTTCGGTTTTTATTGGTGACCATTGCTGAAGACATAGAGGAATCGACTTTAAACCAAAAATAGCGATTGATTCTCATCAAATACTTGAGGAATAACCATTCTATATTGGATTTTTGACGTTTCGGTTTTTATTGGTAACCATTGCTGAAGACATAGAGGAATCGACTTTAATCCAAAAATAGCGATTGATTCTCATCTAGTACTTGAGGAATAACCATTCTATATTGGATTTTTGACGTTTCGGTTTTTATTGGTCACCATTTCTGAAGACATAGAGGAATCGACTTTAAACCAAAAATAGCGATTGAGTCTCATCAAATACTTGAGGAATAACCATTCTATATTGGATTTTTGACGTTTCGGTTTTTATTGGTAACCATTGCTGAAGACATAGAGGTATCGACTTTAAACCAAAAATAGCGATTGATTCTCATCTAGTACTTGAGGAATAACCATTCTATATTGGATTTTTGACGTTTCGGTTTTTATTGGTAACCATTGCTGAAGACATGGAGGAATCGACTTAAAATCAAAAATAGGCATCGATTCTCATCTAATACTTGAGGAATAACAATTCTACATTAGGTTTTTGACGTTTCGATTATTATTGGTAACCATTGCTGAAGGCATGGAGGAATCGACTTAAAATCAAAAATAACGATCGATTCTTATCTAATACTAGAGGAATAATCCTTATTGCATTCCATTTTTGATGTTTTGACTATTAATGGCAACCTCTACTGAAAACGTGGAAGAATAGACTTAAAATCAAAAAGACTAAATTCTTTTATGGCAAACAACTCAAGCTTACAATAATAACCGAAATGTCAAAAATCAAATGTAGAATGGTTATTCCTCAACTATTAAATGAGAATTATTTTTGAATTAATGTCAATATGAACTACAAATTGCAAGTGATATCTGATTAATAATAAAGGAACAAACATATTAATATTTCAAATGAATTTGGATAAAGTTTAGCAACGATCCGTTGCAGTTTATTTGTAAATAAGATTGCTTCACATTTGTTTGGATTTGTTTTTAATTTCCAGTCTTTAAGATAATTTATTACAAGTTGGGTTTCTTCTTGGAGTCTCCGCACTAAGCATTTAAAGTTTTATATTAGAATAATAAATTGCTAATTAAACGAGCAAAAATTGTTTATATATTCATATATTTGTAATAACATTAAATGAAAGCGAAATTTAAAATCTTTTTAAAGTTACTATCTTTTTTCAACTCTTGGTTCACTATTAACGAGTCTGGTCCCAATTGCACCAAAATAGGGCAGTGACCGGATAAAAGTTTTAACTTTCGCTTTCATTTAATGTTAACATATAAACATTCAAAATAAAATTTATTATTGAATATCTGAACAAAATTCATCTGTTTCGATTCCCTAAAGAATCAAATAAGATGGGAATTGTAGTAAATTTATTTATTTGTTTATATATATATATTTGTATCTTAGCTATATTTTGAAAACGGCTCTACTGATTTTGATGAAACAAAATCTATTAACAAGTTTTGAGGATGAGCAAGTTTTCGATCTGGCTCGGTTCTGGACCTTCGACAAATTTAATAGCTAGGCGGTAGCATGACAGCCAGCTATCCAAGAGGACCCGAGTTCGAATCACGACCCGAGGCATCCGGCCAAAATCTGACCCCCGAGGTAGAGACAAATTTAAAATAAAAATAAATAGTATCGTAAATGGCTTATGGCTAGAAAGGCCGAAAAGCCAAAAAATTCCAGATCCTATACGATTACTTTTTTTTATTATTATTTTCCTATTTATTTTTTTATAATGTTTATCAATATGAACGAATGTGGGCAAATTGGTGTACGAGTAAACAAATATACACATAATATGTAGACCATTAGAAAGCTAGAAATGCAAAAATTGGGTGCGGGGTGGGGTGATTGTGGGGGGTGCAGTTGTGGGAGATCCGGGGTGGGAGGCGCAGTTGGGGTGGGGTGGGGCGGAGTGGGGTGCAGTGGTAGGGACGAGGTGTGTGGTTTCGGGTGGGGGGGGTCAGGGGTTACCGTGCATCGCTCGGTGGCTCCAGGTACTTTATTTATTAAAACTACAATACATATTATAGGTAATTGTTTTATTCATATTAATTAAGTAGAGTTAATTAATGAGCTGACTTCCTCATAATTATCTTTTATTTAGTTTAATTAGTTTTTTCAATTATTATATTTTTTGTTTATTTTAATTACATTTTTTAAATCTCTTGAAAAAGCCCCCCATCCCTTAATTTTAGGTTTGATTTCAACCAAAATCTAATCAGCTCTTAATCTCAATCCACCAAAATTACATGTGTGATTTCGTTTTGATATTCACACTGGCTTTTGAGCTAGAGCGTACTAAAATTTGGTAACCTTCTAACAGATATTTTGACAAAATCACTATAGTCCAGTCAACGAATGGGTTATAGAAAACATTTTATAGGAGAGAATTTTTTTCTTATGGAATGTTTTTGGGCTAGTTAGGAGGTAAAAATACTAAAAGTCCCCAGTCCTAGCTACCGGGCTTAGGGGTGAAGGGCGGTAGAAATGTCTCGTTTTTTTGGTCTTTTGCTTATGTCTCAAAAACGGTGAATCGTAGGGAAAAAATTACTCTTAACTAAATAAAAGCTTATAATATTTACTACAAGATTGCTTCTATTTAGTTTTGATCTATTCCTTATGGTTTTTGAGATATTCGCCACGCGAATATTGTTTATGCATGAAAAAAATAAAATTTCCTATATTTTTCGTCAAACTTTTGTCTCTATCAGCTCAGCCTTTTGTTTTACAGTAAAAGTCTTCAGAAAAAAAGTTGTAACTTGTTTGTTTATAGACCGATTTCAATGATTCTTCTCGGTTGCTCGCATGAATATCTTGATCCAAAGATCGTCATCATTCCAAATAAAATTTCCTATATTTTTTCGTCAAACTTTTGTCTCTATCAGCTCAGCCTTTTGTTTTACAGTAAAAGTCCTCAGAAAAAAGTTGTAACTTGTTTGTTTATAGACCGATTTCAATGATTCTTCTCGGTTGCTCGCATGAATATCTTGATCCAAAGATCGTCATCATTCCAAATAAAATTTCCTATATTTTTCGTCAAACTTTTGTCTCTATCAGCTCAGCCTTTTGTTTTACAGTAAAAGTCCTCCAGAAAAAAAGTTGTAACTTGTTTGTTTATAGACCGATTTCAATGATTCTTCTCGGTTGCTCAGCATGAACACTGGGTTTCCCTTTCCTTGCAGTCTTTACATTTAGCTCATTTAGTTTCTTTGTGATATTCACCGTCCGCTGGATTGCTGGCCGGGTGGTAGTAGTGACTAAGGGCCAGTTGTATGTCGGTTGGTAAGGTCTTTGTAAAAGTTGACAAAGGGTTAAACCTTAGAATTCACCTTGCGCCCGGCAGGATGGCCAATCAGATGAAAGTGCGTGTCATCTGATTAATATTTGCGCATGGAACTGGAAGCCGCATCTTGATGACGAAAGAGCCACCTGCGGCTCGCGTGCCGCAGGTTGCCGACCCCTGACCTAGAAAGATGACATTTGGAGTGTATATCTTTTCCACTATTTATGGGCTTGTTAAGAAAAGATTTTTTGAAATTCGAACCCTAAAGGGGGGAAAGGGCCCAAAAATGTGTTTTCAGAGTTTTTCAAGATCTATTAAACAAGAAAAGATATCGATATGGGTTTAGCTGAGAAAGGTGAAGAATTGAAATACAAAAAAATATTTGAGTATTTTGCTTTATTTGTCCCCAAAAGGAAGAAGATATAGTCATTTTGGTGTAAATTTTTGAAATTTTTAAAGTGCTTTATCTCCTCGAGTTATTAAGTTTTAGCATTCAAATTTGGTACATAGGTTTATTAATGCTAAATCTCGGGAAAGTTTTTTATTTTTTTGAAATTTGACCCTTGAACTGAAAAATGGGAAACTTTTGATTTTGTGGCTTCGTATCTTTCCTGCCCTTGGAGCAAACTCAACCAAATTTTGTATACATAATCTGTGGCCCACTAGTTCTAGATCTAGAAATGCAAAAACTGGCTACGGGAGTGTGTTGCGGGGTGGGGTTCGGGAGTGGAATGCAGGGGTGTTAATTTTGGGCTTTCTAGCTCTAAAACTCTACGTTGAAAAATCAAAAAATAATGATTTCAATGATGAGGTCACTGACAAAATAATTAAAAAACAATTTTTTTCCCTTTTTTATTCTGTTTTCAATTTATTAATAGAATTTAAGGAAGGTAACATTTTTTTTATTATTTTCAAGTTCATAACATATACTAGTTATATTACTCTTAATTACGCGCGCCCTGTGATCAATTTGTGCCCGGGCTAACACCCGGAGCTTTTGCAAGGGTGCTCACAAGGGGGTTAAGATACAGAGTTCGTAATTGAAATTTCTGGTGTCTGGTGGGGGGTGGGGGGGGGGGAATAAAAATGGTTGTCTGTAGTATTATACTATCATCATCATCATTGAGTATACAGTTCTAAGACTAGCTTTTTTATATTTATTTTTTGTCTCTAATTAATCTTATATAGTCCCGTCAACGAATGGGTTATAGAAAACATTTTAGCAGAGATAATTTTTTTCTTTGGAATGTGTTTGGGCTAGCTAGGAGGTAAAAATACTAATTGGCCCCAGTCCTAGCTACCGGGCTTAAGAGTTGGAAGAGGGGTGGAAATGTCCCGTTTTTTGTTTTTTTGTTTATATCTCAAAAACGGTGGGTCGTAGGGAAAAAGTTACTCTTAACAAAATATCATGTGATGTATCTGTGTTGGTCAATTAAGATGCAACTTTGTTTAAATTGTAGCAAATTTAATCTAGTTTAAAAATGTATAGAATAGCCTTTGACGAAAACGTGCTCCATCATGGTCGAAATGGGAAAAAATCGAAAAAAGTGCGAGTTTTTGGGTTAAAGTCCAAAAATTTCGAGGTTTTTCGGCCACCAAAAGTTGTTCCCCACACTTTCGAGGTCGCAAACTTAGATTTGGCATACCCATACCATACCAAACGATCCTAGAAAAAAAATTTCCGGCAATTAATGTAAGCTGAAACTCCCCTATATATTGGGTTTTCTAACAAAATGTATAAATCGACCTGAAATTTTTAAATTGCTATAACTTCAGACGATTTAAAATAAAATCATAAATGGATATATCATTTTAAAGGAAATTGAATGCTCTACAACTTCTTTTCTGAGGACTTTTACTGTTAAACGAAAGGCTGAGCTGAGACAAAAGTTTGACGTAAAAATATAGGAAATTTTATTTTTTTATGCATAAACGATATTCGCAGGCGAATATCTCAAAAACCATAAGGAATAAAAAAAAATAAAAGCAATCTTGTAGTAAATATTATAAGCTTTTATTTTGCTAAGAGTAACTTTTTCTCTTCGACCCAGGGTTTTTGAGATATTAGCAAAAAACCAAAAAACGGGACATTTCCACCCCCTTCCACCCCTAAGCCCGGTAGCTAGGACTGGGGTCTTTTAGTATTTTTACCTCCTAACTAGCACAAACACATTCCATAAGAAAAAAATTATCTTCTATAAAATGTTTTCTATACCCCCTTTTGAGCGTTCGTTGACTGGACTACTAATATCTGGTAAAATATCATTTTTTCGATGTACAATCATTATGGCTTTTTTATATATTAAAACCCCATGGTTTCGCTCATTTTTTTTTTAAAAAATAGTTTAATCCGTTTTTGAAATATTTCGAAAAAGCGAAGCAAAAAGCCCTCCACTTTTTTCATGCACGATTACAATACTTGACCATACCCTGTTGGTAAAATAATAAGGAGAAATAAAATAAAATTATTGTATTTGTTAATTAATGGTTTAGGGTATAGGGCTCATTCCAGTTGAGTTATTTTCTAGTATTTTTCAGAAAGGGCTGCAAATTTTAACTTGCACCAGGGCGCACAATGGGCCAGGAACGACCTGGGTGTAGTTATGATCTCCCTATTTTAATGATAACAATTCAGTTTTTCTTTTTCTATTTATTTGCCTTAATTCAATCTTGACTAAATTGTTTAATTATTTAATTATGATCAGATGGATGACTAACTGGCGTGGCTCTCTTTAAATAGATTATTTCCTTAAAAAAACTATTCTTTTTACTTTACCATACCCCTATGCGCAAGTATTGTAAATCGTGCATGAAAAAAGTGGGTTTTTTCCTTCTTTTTTCGAAATATCTCAAAAACGGCTGAAACTATTTTGATTAAAAAAATTGAGCGAAACCATGGCATTTCGGTCTACAAAAAAGCCCTAATAAGTGAACATCGAAAAAATTATATTTTTTGAGATAATAATTGTTTTGTCAAAATGTCTGTTAGTCTGTCTGGTTGTCTGGTTTTCTGTTAGTCTGTGCGTTACCAAATTTTTGTCGACTAGCTAAGCTAGCTCAAAAACTAGTGTGAATATCAAAACCAAATTTCACACGTAGTTTTGGTCCATTGAGATTAAGAGCTGATTAGATTTTGGTGCACATGGACCCAAAATTAAGGGGGTGGAGGGGGGTTAAAAATTAAAAATATAGGCCGTTTGAGCAAACTCAACCAAATTTTGTATACATTATCATTAGACCTCCAGAAGTCTAAAAATGCAAAAACGAGCTCCACAAAATGGGGGGGGGGGTGATTTAAGGTCAAAAAAAGAAAATCCTGGCCATTTACCAAACTCAACCAAATTTTGTATACATAATCAGTGGGCCCCCAGGAGTCTAAAAATGCAAAAACTAACCCCTCCCTACATGATTATAAATCGAGCAATAAACTTAATAGGAGAACCGGCTCTAACCAACTCACTCGACTCCCTGGCTCACCGAAGAGCCGTTTCTGCCCTTTCCCTGTACTACAGATACCATCACGGTGTCTGTTCAGTGAGCTGAAATCAATTATCCCCTAATCGCCCTCTTTGCGCGAGCACGCGGTTTTCTAACGCTCAGCACCCCTTCGCTGTCAAATTGATAAATTTCGAACAAGCGCTTTCGCCAACTCTTTTATCCCTTTGACCTCCAGAGACTGGAACTCGCTCCCTGCACACCATCTTTCCCGCGACCTATAACCTTCAGCTAGGCCCCGTATCTACAGATACCTTTCGACCCCCGCCCAACCCATAAAATTCTTTCTTCTTCTTTTCACGATGGAGGGGCCAACCCAGGCCTTTAGGGGTTGCACCTTTTTTGGCGTAACTCCTTCTCTCATCATTATCATAAAAAAAAAAAAAAAAAAAATAGTTCTAGGGATCAGGTTGTATGATAAAGTCAAGTGGATGGCCTGATCAGAACACGTCAGCTTATTTCTTATTCTTTCTGAGAAAGGATATTGTTAAAATGAAAGGATATAAACGTTATGTTTTTAATCGAAAATTTTCTATTTACATAATGATTGTTTAAATACAAATGAATTACCAACAAATTTTATAATTTTTGTGATTTTCAAAAATTCATACTTCTTATTTTGTCTTGGTAAATTCTTTGAATATTAATCATTTCAACCATTAAATTTTCAAATCTATTTTGAAAAATATGTGACCCTTGCGTATTTAGACACTTAAAATTTTTATGTTTATTGGGTAGATTAAAATGGATTAGTTTCCAATAAATTTTAACTTAACTTTACACGAAACTATATTATTAGAGAAGGAAACAAGGAAACAATAAACCAAGAACGAGGGCCAATAATAATCGTCCGTCATAAAACCACCCTCACACGTTGTATATTTCCTCTAAACGAGAATAATAATAAAAGCTTTGTATCCGGGGATTATTTACCCCTTAGCTTTTCTTAATTTCAAAAGTTGTTGCCTTTTAAATCTATGTTCAGGGGTGCACACGAGGGTGGTTGAAAATTGTTGGATTTTAGCTTTATATGCTAAAAATAAAAGTGGTCAAGTCTTACCCTATGAGTATTTAATTTTATTTATTTTTTTTATTAAAGATTTTATTTATTATAATTTCGATTATTTGCTCATAAGAATTGGAGATTTCCTTTATTTTGTCATTGATCATATTATCAAAACTTGAGCAAATTAATATGTGACTACCCCTAAGGTATCCTCTTTCCAATAAAAAAAGGTCCATAAACAAAGAAGTTATGCGTGAACACACATAACAAAAAAGGTACAAAACCAATGAAAAAAACGGGACCAATCGGGTACGAGACTGAACCCAATGTAAAAAAACTCATCCAAATTTTTATTTTTATTTTATTTTAAATCAATAAACGGACAAAAGTGTCCTTATACATTTTCTTTGAAAGACGGGCTGGTAAGCGAAATAAATATATTATAATTAAAGGCAGTCTATAAATTTAATTGAAAAGTTTTTGTTTTGCCGAGAGTAGCAGAGTTGTTGATTCACAAAGAGAAACAAAGAGGTTGTCCCTGCTTGATGCAAATAAACATACACACATATATATCGATCTCGATATATATGTGTGTATGTTTATTTGCATCAAGCAGGGGACAACCTCTTTGTTTCTCTTTGTGAGCCTATAAATTATTTAAATTTTATTCAAATTCCGACGTTTCGGAAACCTCTTCTCTCCTTCTTCAGGGTATTGAATAGTTATTGATGGGTGAGTATAACTCGGCTCCCATTTGTCTCTCTTTATCTTCTTCAATACTTTTCAACATTATATCATAAGTGTACTTAGCTAACTGAGTACACTTATGCTATAATTAATAAGTCACTGTAGGGAAATAAGGACAATAACTTATGCACGTATTTTTTATTTTATGCCAACGTTTCGGCAACTTTGTTGACTTCCTCAGGGCTCAAACAAATTAACTTCTTTGCATATTTGTGAGCTCCTGAGGAAGTCAACAAAGTTGACGAAACGTTGGCATAAAATAAAATACGTGCATAAGTTATTGTCCTTATTTCCCTACAATAACTTATTAATTTAATCGATGGACATAAATAATCAAAATAATTATATGATATAATATCATCATCATTGAGTATACAGTCCTAAGACTGGTTTGATGCAACAATCCGTCTCCACTCGACTCTGTCCCCCGCGAGCTGTAAACCACCTCTCTAAATGTCTGGCATCCCATATCCCCAATTATTTGGTTGAAATATTCTAATCTGGGTCTTCCCGTTCCCTTTTCTTTCCCACCTCCCCTTCCAAGATATCCCTAAGCAGTCCCCCATGTCTCAGTGTGTGCCCCATCAGCTGACCTCTTCTCTTCTTCAGACTCTTCCACAAGGTTCTTCTTTCTCCGATTCTTCCAAGAACTTCTTCATTTGTAATTTTATCCATCCATTTGATATTCATCATTCTTCTGTAGCACCACATTTCGAAAGCCTGTAATCTCTTTCTCTCCACTTTTCCAATTGTCCAGGTTTCACACCCGTACATGGCTATGCTCCATACATATGTCTTCAATAGCAACTTCCTGTTTTCTAAGCTGATTGAGGAGGAGCATAGTAGTTTTTGTTTTGAATTAAACCCCATTTTTGCTTGGGCAATTCTTGATTTAATTTCGTTTTCGCTCCTCCCATCCCATGTTATTTTACTTCCTAGCTATTTTACTTCCTTAACTCCTTCTAGGTTTTTTTGGCTAATTTTGATGCATTCCTGTCTCGTTTGTTCTTTTTTTGTACATATTAGGACCTTGGTTTTATTCTTGTTTATTTTCATTTTGATTTGTTCTATTAGGATTTAATTAATTCCATTCAGGGCGTCCTCTAATTCTTTTTTATTGCTTCCTAGAAGGGCAATGTCATCGGCAAATCTTAACATAGCGATCTTTTGACCTTAGATTTCGATACCTGTATCAATTTTGTCTTTGAATTCTTTGGTGGTGGGGCTTGCGTTCTCATATGATCCGGAGGGCTATGTCGGAGGGAGCTTTTAGCTCCTGGTAGGGCCACCCAAGCCGAACAGGCCAAATGTGATGAGACAGTCTAAGAGAGATACATTGACCCTCCAAAGATGGGGGTTAGCAACCTACCATGATAAAAAGAACACTTGCTCTAAGAACCAGAAAGATGCCTCGGAAATCGATTGAGAAAACGATGGAAAGACGCTCTGGAGTAAACAGGCTTTGAGCCTAACAATAAGAAGAAGAAGAAGACTGTAAAGAGAGACAAATGGGAACCGAGTTATACTCACCCATCAATAACTATTCAATAGCCCGAAGAAGGAGAGAAAAGGTCTCCGAAACGTCGGAATTTGAATAAAATTTAAATAATTTATTGACTGCCTTTCATTATAACCTACTTACTTACCGTATAACTTCAACAAAAGGTAATAAAAAGCTCTTCTAATTCTTTAAGACTGAATAAAATGGGGGGTACTTTTCATGAAACTGGGGTGACGGGGGTGAGTCATGAAGCTTGAGGGGTGGGCATATATTGAATATATTGAAAATAAAAATTAATTATTGATTGTTTAATATAATAAAAAAATACAAATCTCTATAAAACAATCTCGGAACGTTTATTTTGAAACTAGACGTTTTGGAAGAAATTCTCCTTTTTTTAGGGTTGTTTTCGAAACATTAGCGAAAATAACTGTTTTTTTCTTTTTTCAATTTTTTAAAAAATTTCTACCAATAAAGGGAAAATTTCTCCCGTTCTAGTTTCAAAATCAACGTTCCGAGATTGTTTTATAAGGATTTCTATTTTTTTATTATATTTATATACATAATTCACATATTGAGAGAAACCGCCGAGCAGTTCCAAACGAAATATGTTCACTTGTTTTATGTGAAAGCAGTAGTCGAGGGAGGGGGTGGGGGAATTATATTTTATTATTAAATGAGCAATTCTTGTATATATATACTAGGTGATGCTCGGGCCTTCGGTCCGGCGTCACTAGCCCCTGCGGGGAGCGTCTCGTTTTATGGTTAAAATTTATATAGATAATTATATATTACTTGTCAAAATTGTTCCCTTAACCAAAAATAATATTGACAGTTGAAATATTTCCAAAAAGCTATTATCGGCCATTTTGTTTGTTTGCTTTTACCCCCCAGAGAGGCGCTGGCGTTGTTTCCTCGAAAAAGATTTTTTACATGCCACAGGTGTGATATCTATAAAAACACTCGTGTATTTGAATGGAATGTTGTGTGAAAATTTCAAAGAAATTGGTGAAGAACTTTCGGAGATCCTTCAACGTATCACTTATTTAAAGCATAACAGTACATTTTTATTTATATAGATATAGAATCGGTTTCTCGAAAAAGACTCTAACGATTTCGCTAAACTACTGTACTTATCAAGTGTCATAAGTTATTAGTCGTGTATAAATTTTAATCCGATTGAAATAAAGAGAGGGGGGGGGGGGGGGTGTAAATTAGTCATGTCGTAAAATAAATATTTTAATCATTCATATCTGGTCTTCGGTAAGTAGCAGAGTCTGGAATCTTGAAACTTAAGCTATCTAGAGGCTACAAGAAGTACCTCAAGATTTTTGCTAAAATAGAAGTACCGGAAGTTGATGCTTACGTACGTAAGAATGTACCCCCCTCCGTTTCAAAACCATAAATCTCAGAGCTACGAAATTCAAAACTTAAACTCGATATAGACTATTAGCAAGCTTTTGGTTGAATTCGGAACACCGAAGTGGACATATACATGAAAGATTTTTCGTTTTTTTTTTATTTTCTCAAAAAATTTGATCAAATGTCATGAGTTATTAGTCGTGTATAGATTTTAATCCAATCGAAATAAAGGAAGGGGGTGTAAATTAGGAGTGTCGTAAAATAAATTTTTTAATCATTCATATATCGTTTTCGCTAAGTCGCAGAGTATTGAAATTTGAAACTTAAGCTATTTAGAGGCAAAAAGTTACCTAGCATTGCTCGGTGCTCCAGGAACTGATAATATTAAATAAAAATTGCAAAACAAGTGAAAAACATTTCATGGAAATTGATAAGCGGCCGGGCAGCGAGCGCTTGGCTTGGCCTCAGTCTTTACCGTTAAGTGAGTGAGAGCGCACGGGTTACCATCTCGCCTCGTTCTCCAGGTAATAATCAACTTTCTTCTACTTTCTCAATTAATATAATATTTTCTAAACAATTTTTTATGCTACCAAATATTCATTAAACTATATTTTTCACAAATTCTATTTATTTATACTAATATGTTTTCGCCTCCAATTCAAACATGAAATATTTTAAAGTTCTTGAATCCTTTGGATTGCAAGTTTTTTATTTTATATTAAAAATAAACTGGGGTATAGGACACACGACTTTTGCTTCATTTCTCCCCTTTAATTAGAAATCAATATTTTATTAATTTTTCAAATTATAAAACAGGGGGTCAGATAGGCTAGTCGGTAGCGTATCATCCTGCTAACCAAGGGGACCCGGGTTCGAATCCGACTCGAGGCATTCGGATAAAATCTGACCCTCGGGGTATATGCAAAATTTAAAAAATATATAGTATCGTAAATTGGCTTATGGTTAGAAAGGCCGAAAAGCCAAAAAAAAAAAAAAAAAAAAAATTATAAATCAGAAATTTAATATTTTTAAATTATCATATTATTATTATTATTATTTTTTTTTTTATCAAACATCTTCCCATCCTATATCAAAATTACTGAAAAAATACCACTATTTTTATTTATAATTTTTTTAAAATCTGAGAAAATTTCAATTTTAATTAAAACACAAATATCATATTAGCAAATCTTATCTTATATTATTAAGTGAGCAATTCTTGTATATATATATATATATATATATATATTTGTCAATTTAATTTTGAGAATACTGGTGAATTATTAATTATTTTCATTATAAAAAATAATAATTATTTAAATAAAATATTTTTTTATTATGAGAGCTGAATTTTGAGGTCCTCTTGATTTATAAGGCCCCAGGCGAGGGCTTTGTTCGCCTGTGGAGAAAACCACGCAATAGATATAATTTTTTTTAATAACAAGATTTAAATTCGAATTTGAAATTAATTAACAATTCGAGGCGCCAGTGGCGCCTCCTTAACAAAGCCCCCAACAAAGAGAGCATGAATCTCTAAAATAAATCACATTTTCGCTAGGCAGTCGGACATATTTTGAAATATATTTTATTTTAAAAATTACAAATGAATTTATTAAATATCCATCAAATAAGGATCATATTTAGATTTAAACTACCACAGAGAGCAATATATTAATGACCCGAAATCCCATTTTTGCTTATTGTAAGTAAACGATTAAAATAATTATATTTTACATTTCGAATTTTATTTTTCTGTCTGTGTGTTATGTTTTCTAAATATTTTTTATTTCTTAATATGATTTGTTAAATATAACATCCCTCTGATGAATTTGTGGATGTGCGAGAAAATATGTTTCTGATATAATTATATTTTATTTTTTAATTAAATGAAAAATTGACCATTCATTTGTTGAGCTCTTATCCATAATTTTATTAAATCACAAACGTAGTCATGTACTCAAATTTTTTCGTTAGAAAGCTCCAAAGTATTAAATATAAAATTAAGGTTTTGTCTGTACATTGATCCAAATCACGCCAAATTTTGGTTGCACGTTTCAAGCAAAGTTATGAACGAAAACACCCTCAACAAAATTCCTGACTGTATTTATGTTTCCGTGGTTTCCGAAAAGTTGCTCACGATTCACGTAAAAACGACTGAAGGGATTATTATAAAATTTCATATTTGCATCAGATATCTTCTAACTTACGTTTATTGCTATATAACGTTTTGATATTTTTGAGCAACACGTAACTGAACGAAGTACACAAAGGTTACGTATTGCTTTTAAGCCGTTTTTTAGATATTTCTCGAAAAACGAAACAAAAACACCCTTTTCATGCAGAATTACAATACTTGACGATACCCTGTATGGTTTTTCTATAAACAGAACCACCAAAAAAATTGAAAAATAATGTTTATGGTACTTTCTCCAAAAATAATTCTTGAATGATACCTAAAAACCCCTTCTATCTTTTAAACTATTGATCTGATCCAATTTCTTATAATGACCTTAATTGTAGGAATATATTTACCAAACATCTTTTCATGAGAGTTTTTTTTCAATTATCATTGCATTTTTTTAAAAAATCATAAAATTATGTTGAAATTTTCATATACTTTTACCAAATACAACCTAAACATTCTCGGTTCACATTATCTCATAATGAACTTAATTAAAGAAAATTTAATTATGAATAAAATGTCTTACTTGACTCAAAACTCTAGAAGATACGGTTCAAATTTATATGGATTTTAAAGATATCTCACTTTTAAAATTTTCGACCAAAATAATTTTTTAATTGATTGACTAATTTTTTGAATCGGAAAATAGTGAAATCAATCCCATATTTCCAGTAATATAGTAACCCAGTGAGGGGTGAACTGCGACTTAATATCGGGTACACATAATCTTCAATCTCCACTTTTATTTCCAAGTAGAAGACACACGAAGGGGCATTATCTAATGAATTCCAAAATAATTCCACATACTCCAAAGACGTGTACTCCTAATCTAAAT